>CM076583.1:288183167-288663051 GCA_034641835.2 Pinus albicaulis
GTATGTGAAATCCACATTCCATGATCGAGACAGAAAAGTAGATGCAGTCTTGGAGAGAGTCCACTCTGATGTTTGTGGACCCTTCTCGACAACTTCCACTACGAGACATCAATATTTTGTTATTTTTATTAGTGATTTCTCAAGGAAGCGTTGGATCTTATTCATGCAAAATAAGGATGAGACATTCTCAAATTTTTTGGAATTAAAGGCACCAGTTGAGAAAGAGACTAGCAAGAATGTGAAGGCTCTCAGAAGTGACAATGGACGTGCATATGTTTTGAATGAGTTAAAGGATTTATGTGCGAAAGAAGGCATTAGAAGAGAGCTGACAAAAACCCATAAAAAAATGGAATAGCTAAGATAAATAACAAGATAATTGTAGGAGATGCGAGAGCTATGCTACATTACCAAGGCCTACCCCTGCATTTGTGGGAAGATCCATGTAATACAATAATCTACTTGAGGAACCAGAGTCCTCATTGAGTTACACTAGAGGAGGCCTTCTTGGGAAGAAATTCGGATGTGTCTCACTTCAAGATTTCTGGAGCTTTTGTTTACAGCCATATCTCCAAATATTCGAGGAATAAGATTAAGCCTACAACATAGTTGGGATTTTTTTTGGTTTGTTGGCAATATGATGCAGAGTGTTGTCCTTGATGGTAACCCACTTGATGAAGATGATGGCAACCTACTTAATGAAGTGGTTCTTGATTCTTGATGAGTTTATTAATGATGTAAATCTGATGTTCTACAAGTAGCTCAGAAGTAACAGAAGAAAGGAATTTTAGGAAGTGCCAAAGAAATGATAAATAAGGTATGTCACTATGCATACGCGGATTTGTTAAGGCAAAGTAGCATATGTACGCGGAAAAGTACGTGCCAAGTCGCGTATGCTCAATTGCGCTCTAAAAGAATAAAACCAGGGGTTACTACCATGGTATTGACCCATTGTATTGAGCGTTGGATTGTCTATGTGATCCCATCCAGGAATACCATCGGAAGTTGTGTGGTTTTGGCTCATGGTATTGTCAAAGGCTAGATCTATTTAAGGAGAAGAAATTCTTTGTACAAGGGTGGTGCATGAGTCTAGGTTTGAATGAATACTTCCCTCTGAAGTATATCTGAATGAAAGGGTAACAGTTCATCAATAGATCTGAATCTATGATGCTCCTGTGAGTTTGATGAAGGTTCAAGATCACTAAATTCGGAAATGATGAATCTCTAGGAAGATCTGAAAAGAAGTATTGAAGACCTGGCACAAATATGATAAATAAATTGAATAAATCTGGGTAAGTTCATAGATTTGGTCTGTTCTGCAAAGTTTATATTTTATAGATCTATACACAGGTTCGTCTCATGAAAAGTGTATGTATACGCTGATCCAATGAAATAAAGGAGTGTATGCTCAGTTAGGGCTTTCTTAAAAATGCACATATGTATACGCAGATTCGTCTCATAAAAAGCGCGTATGTACACGGGTCTGATTAAGAAAAAGCACGTATGCTATCTAAACTTATGATGGCTCAAGGTTGAATGTGTTTTCTAGATATCTATTCTGAAGTCTGGGTTATCTCTGATATTCTGGTTACAGTGATCTCACTGTTCTGTTTGAAGTATTGGGAAAAGTATGTTTGTTGATAAGTGAAGGGTTGTATTGAAGCTGTCTGATCCAGTTTGAAAATTGATGAAACGTGGTCTGCAGTGGTGCTGAAGGTTGAAGCCTTAAGTCAGGGGGTTGTAGCTCCCTTCCAGGTGAGGCTGGTAAATGAGAGCAGGGGGTCGTAGCTCCCTTCCAATTGAGGCTGGTAAACGAGAGCAGGGGGTCATAGCTCCCTTCCAGTTGAGGCTGGTAAATGAGAGCAGGGGTTCGTAGCTCCCTTCCAGGAGAGGTTGGTAAACGAGAGAAGTTTGTAGCCTTCTGCAGGTGGGTGCCTATGTACTAGTATGAGTCTACGCCAGTACATTGTTGTAAGATGTTTTCTCTATAATAAAATATGGAAGGCTGAGACAACAACAGCGGTGGTTTTCTCCCGACTTGGGTTTCCACCTAAAATCCTGGTGTTCATGTGTGTTGCTTAAGTGTGATGGTTTATTCTGTTATTACTACACATGCTTACTATTAACTAAACATCTAATGAATGAATGATGCATAGTCCTAAGTGAAGAAATAAATGCATAAAAAGATCTCTGTGTATACGCGAGTTTTATGAAGGATATCCGTGTGTATACGCGAGTTGGCTTCAGAAAAGTAGCGTATGGGTTTTAGTGAATGGAAAAGTAAAATTTTTGAGTAATTCCTAAATACTAATTCATCCCCCCCTCTCAGTATTTTTCCCAACAATTGGTATCAGAGCAGGTCCTTCTGAAAAAGCTTAGCCGCTAGAAGTAAGATCAAGCAAGATGAGCAATCAAGATGGAACAACATCAATCAAGCCTCCACTCTTTAATGGAAGCAATTTAATCTTCTGGAAAACAAGGATGAGATCCTATCTTCAGTCTATGGGAGCAGATGTATGGGCCATTGTTGAACAAGGATATCGATATCCTGCTGCAATACCAACAGATCCGACTGAAAAAAAAAGAATTATGAAATAAATGCAAAGGAAATCAATGCTCTAACAGGAAGTCTAACTGAATCTGAATTTTTCAAAGTTATGCAGCTGAATACAACAAAGGAGATATGGGACAAAATAATTCTAAGTTATGAAGGTGATGCAAAGGTAAAAAGTGCAAAACTTCAAACTCTCAGAATTGAATATGAAAACTTAAGAATGCATAGTGATGAGAATATTGACAGTTTATTTTTATGTCTTGATGATGTTGTAAATCGCATGAGAAATCTGGGAGAAACAATATCCGAATCTACTTTGGTTGAGAAAATTTTAAGATCTCTAACAGCAAAATTTGAGTCAAAAGTTTCTGCTCTTGAAGAAAAACAGGATCTTCAAAATCTTACTGTGGTAAAACTTCATGGCATACTGACTGCATATGAAATGAGAAGAGGAGGACCATCTGAAGTCAAAGAGGCTATCTTTAGAGCTTCTACAAAAGGGAAATAAGTACAAGAAGCAAAAGAACCAGGATATATCTCAGAAGAAGATGAGGTAAATTTTGTAAAGAAACTCCAACTTGGCACTGGACGATTCAGAGGTAAGCTTCCTTTCAAATTTTTTGAGTGTGGAAGAGTTGGTCATTATGCTGCTAAATGTCCTCATAAAGAAACACCTGCAAAAGGGAAGGAAGTAGCAAGAAAGAATAAGAATCGGTTTAACACTAGAAAAAGTTACTATACTCATGAAGACAGTGATGGGTTATCTGACAGTGAGGAAGAATGTGAACAGGATCTTAGACTTCTCATGGCATTTGAATCTAAAGAAGAAAAGGATATTTTTTGGGATGCTCTAGAGGAAAATGATTTTCTTGAAGAAAAAAATCAACTCAAAATACGCTTAGAAGAATGTAAAATTCTCTTAGAAGAAAAGAAAATAACCATAGAGACTGTGGAAAAGTAGTTTGAAGGAGCAAAGAAACACATTGAGGAATTAGAATGTGAAGTAGTAAGTCTAAGAAAAGACTCAGAGAAAGTTAAGACTCTAAATCTTAGATTTGCTAAAGGATCTGAAACCTTAGATGAGATTATCAAGGTACAACGTTCTCCTCTTATAAAGACAGGTCTTGGATATACCGGTGAATCTTCTTAGGCTTCAGCACCAAATTATCTAAAAGCAGCTACATCTGGTTTATAAAATTCTGCCACTCAGCAAGAGAATAAAGAATCATTGCAGGTAAAGCGTTATCATCTCAATTCAAAGAACACTAACAGGAATGTCTCTCAAAGAAACACCAGTCAACAGGTAAATACAAGTAGAATATTTCATGATCGCGGAAATTTCTTCTTCAATGGACAATGTTTCTCATGTCACAATTTTGGTCATAAAGTTGTTCAATGTGTTGCATATAAAACCATCATGACTAGAGAAGCAAGAAATAAAAGGATTGATATTGACTCAAAGAAGAATACCTATAACAAATTTTCTCCTCTTCTAAGAGAAGTTGAATGTGCTTATTGCAATAACTTTGGGCATGAAGAATCTGAATGCCGGAGGAAAGTTCAGCCAAAAGAGCATTTTCCTTCAAATTCCAAAGTATGGAAAAAGAAGGAATTACAGGTTGAAAATTGTGGCATAGCGTTATTTGTAGAAGGAGAAGAAAATCAATGGTACATTGATAGTGGATGCTCAAGACACATGACAGGTGACAAAAACAAACTTGGTGCATATAATGCTCTAGAAAAGGAAAAGAAAGTTACATTTGGAAATGATACTCCTGCTGTAATTAAAGGAAAAGGGTCTATGTTTCTAAAAGAAAAGGTGAAGGATAATGATGTCATGTATGTGGATGGATTAAGGCATAACTTGTTAAGTGTAAGTCAAATGTGTGATCAAGGAACTGAAGTTGTATTTAGTTCAAAGAATGTGTGGTTCGTGATCTTGATACAGGTAAAACAATTATAAAAGGAAAAAGGACTCCAAGCAACTTGTATGTATTGAAGAACTGCAAAGAATAATGTTACTTGAGTAAATCTTCAGAAAACTGGCTATGGCATAGAAGGATGGGGCATCTAAGCTTCTCTCAAATCAACAAGTCAAGCAGACTTAATGTTGTTCATGGTCTTCCCAATATTACTCTACCTGAAAGTATCATATGCAAATCTTGCCAATTCGGTAAGCAGACCAGAGTGCAGTTTAATGCCAAGGAAGGATCATTAAGTAGGCCTCTTGAACTCATTCATACTGACATATGTGGACCTGTGAAGAAAAATTCACCTCGTGGTGAACAATACTATATCCTATTTATTGATGATTTCTCTAGAATGTGTTGGATTGGGTTGCTTAAACATAAAGATGAAGCATTTGAGAAATTTCAGTCGTTCAAAGCACAGGTTGAGAATGAATTAGATCTGAAAATCAAGTGTCTTAGATCTGATCGAGGAGGACAATATACATCAAATGAATTCCTTGATTTTTGTGAACAACATGGCATAAAAAGATATTTTTCTGTAGCAGGCACTCTGCAACAAAATGGTGTAGCAGAAAGAATGAATAGAACAGTTCAACAAATGGCTAGGGCTATGCTTGATGATTCCGGAACACCTGACACATTTTGGGGAGAAGCAGCCAATACAGCGGTAAATATTCTTAACAAAGCACATGTTCGAGTAAATAGTGATAAAACTCCATATGAAATCTGGTATGGTAATCATCCCACTGTGAAGCACTTCAGAGTTTTTGGAAGCAGATGCTTTATCAAAAATAATGATGAAAAACTTGGAAAATTTGAACCTAGAGCAGATGAAGGAATACTTCTTGGTTACTCCTCTAGGAGTAGGGCATATAAATGTTACAATAAAAGACTTAGGAAGATTTTTGAATGTATTGATGTTGTTATTGATGAGTCTCCTACATCCCCAAAAGAATAAAAACAAACAACAAATGAAGATGATGGTGACATATGTCCTTCTACATCAAAAAGCAATGATACAGACAGTGAACCCAATGAAGAACCTGAAGATAATTTATCTGAAAAAGCTCCTTCTAGATATGTTCAAAAGAATAATCCAGAATCTCAAATTTTGGGAGATAAGGAAGCAGGTGTACAAACGAGAAGGACTCTTGTGGGATCTACTAGCTATCTGGCATTTCTATCCACTATTGAGCCACACAATGTCAATCAATCAAGAAAATATGAATGTTGGATTCAAGCCATGAATGAAGAGCTTGATCAAATTGAAAAGAATCACACTTGGGAATTATTACCAAGACCTCATGACAAAAATGTCATTGGTACTAAATGGATATTCAAAAATAAGTTAAATGAGAATGGGGATGTCATAAGAAACAAAGCTAGACTTGTTTGCAAGGGATATACTCAACAAGAAGGTATAGACTTTGAAGAAACTTTTGCTCCAGTTGCTAGACTTGAAGCCATAAGAATGTTTCTTTCTTTTTCAAGCTTCCAACAAATCAAAGTGTATCAAATGGATGTTAAATCTGCTTTCCTCAATGGTGACCTAGAACAAGAGGTTTATATAGAACAACCGTAAGGATTCATCTTGGGAAATGATGAAAAACTTGTTTGTAAACTTAAAAAGGCTCTATATGGTCTCAAACAAGCTCCAAGGGCATGGTATTATCGTCTTGACAGATATCTTCATCAACAAGGATTTTCAAAGGGGTCTGCTGATAGCAACTTATACACAAAAATTGAAAATGATAAACTTTTGATTGTGGTCGTATATGTTGATGATATCATCTTTGGAAATAATGAAGAGTCTATGAGTCAGAAATTTTCTTCTGTTATGCAGCAAGAATTTGAAATGTCTTTACTTGGGGAACTAACATTATTTCTTGGCTTGCAAGTGCATCAAACTACAGATGGAATATTCTTATCACAAGCAAAATATCTTAAGAAAATTCTGAAGAAGTATGGCATGGAAGAGTGCAAACCTGTAAGTACACCAATGATAACCAGATGTAATCTCAGTTCTCATGATGATTCTCCCACGGTGAATAAACCAGAATACAGATCTATGATAGGAAGTCTACTTTATCTCACTGGGACTAGACCAGACATTATGCATGCAGTTGGTATTGTTGGATGATTCCAAGCTAATCCAAAAGAGTCTCATCTTCAGGAAGTCAAAATAATATTCAAATATCTACAAGGAACTCAAGACTTTGGACTATGGTATCGAAAGAATGCTGATCTCACTCTTCATGCTTACACTGATGCAGATTGGGCTGGAAATGTTGATGATCGGAAAAGCACTAGTGGTGGTGCATTCCATATGGGGCCCCGATTAGTATCTTGGTTCAGCAAGAAGCAAAATTCTATTGCCTTATCTACAGCAGAAGAAGAATATGTGGCTGTCGCGTCTTGTTGCACTCAACTCCTTTGGATGATGCAAACCTTACAATATTTTCAAATCAAATGTACACCTCCTATCTCCATTATGTGTGATAATAAAAGCGCCATCAGTATCTCAAAGAATCCTATTATGCATTCCAAGACCAAGCACATTCCCATCAAGTATCACTTCTTATGAGAACAAGTGCTTGAACAAAAGGTGAAATTGGAGTATGTTCCCTCCAAAGAACAAGTTGATGATATATTTACCAAACCTCTGCCCAGGGAAGCATTCGAATATCTCAGAGAGAAGCTGGGAGTAGTCTCTGGTGTGCAGAAAATCAGAACTGCTTAATTTCAGAAGATTAAATTGAATACGCGGGTTTCATGAAATATAGTCACATATATATGCGAGTTCATACAAAGGAAACCGCGTATAGGTGGTTGCTGACAATTTTTTCTGGGTCAGAATTTCTTCAGCACAAGCTGTGGTGTTGTTTGATTTCTCTGATGCTAGTTGGTGTCTCTGGTGGTGTTTCAGCTCTTATATTTATGTTTCATTCTTTGTTATGGGGTGAATATGCCTTGATGTTTTTGCTGTTGAAAGTGTTCAGGATGCACAAGCTAAGGGGGCGAAGAAGGAGTAAACTGTTGTATAGGTTCAGGGGGAGCATTAGCCTTGCTGAGTATTATGCATTGTTGGCATTATAATGATTCTGAAATATGATCTCTTCTTTGAGGTCCTTTTGGTATTTGTTACAAAAGGTCATATTTGTAATTGGTTGAAAAGGTCATGTTGAGACCCATGATGTAAATTTGTAATATTCAGTCATGAAAGGACTTGTTCAAATTTGTAAACCCACTTGATTGGGTAGTTGAGTCAAAATGTGTAAACCCACTTGGATGGGTATTTGAGTCTCTTATTTAAATCCACTTGGTTGGATCTTTGGTGTAAGTATGAGTCCTTGGTGATAGGAAGGTCATAGAGTCATGTACTTCATTGAAAAATATGTTTGAACGCTCAACACGAACTCAGGGGGAGCATGGTAACTTCAGTACTCATCAGATCTACAACACTTTTCTTTCTACATGAGGAAGAAAACCTTGTATTGGTTTTGATCTGCCCTTTGCCCTTGATGTCAAAGGGGGAGAGTGACATGGTGTTTTAATAGGGGGAGAATATCATTATGCTTAATGTATCTATCTGTTGTGGTGATCAAACACCATCGTGGTTGCCATCAAGTCCAAAGGGGGATATTGTTGGCAATATGATGCAGAGTGTTGTCCTTGATGGCAACTCACTTGATGAAGATGATGGCAACCTACTTAATGAAGTGGTTCTTGATGCTTGATGAGTTTATTAATGATGTAAATCTGATGTTCTACAAGTAGCTCAGAAGTAACAGAAGAAAGGAATTTCAGGAAGTGCCAAAGAAATGATAAATAAGGTATGTCACTATGCATACGCGGATTTGTTAAGGCGGAGTAGCTTATGTACGCGTAAAAGTAGGTGCCAAGTCGCGTATGCTCAATTGCGCTCTAAAAGAATAAAGGGTTACTACCATGGTATTGACCCATTGTATTGAGCGCTGGATTTTCTATGTGATCCCGTCCAGGAATACCATCGGAAGTTGTGTGGTTTTGGCTCATGGTATTGTCAAAGGATAGATCTATTTAAGGAGAAGAGATTCTTTGTGCAAGGGTGGTGCATGAGTCTGGGTTTGAATGAATACTTCCCTCTGAAGTATATCTAAATGAAAGGGTAACAGTTCATCAATAGATCTGAATCTATGATGCACCTGTGAGTTTGATGAAGGTTCAAGATCACTAAATTCAGAAATGATGAATTTCTAGGAAGATCTGAAAAGAAGTATTGAAGACCTGGCGCAAATCTGATAAAGAAATTGAAGAAATCTGGGTAAGTTCATAGATCTGGTCTGTTCTGCAAAGTTTATCTTTTATATATCTATACGCAGGTTCGTCTCATGAAAAGCGCATGTATACGTGGATCCAATGAAATAAAGGAGCGTATGCTCAGTTAGGGCTTTCTTAAAAATGCACAGATGTATACGCGGGTTCGTCTCATAAAAAGCGCGTATGTACGTGGGTCTAATTAAGAAAAAGCGCGTATGGTATCTAAACTTATGATGTCTCAAGGTTGAATGTGTTTTCTGGATATCTATTCTGAAGTCTGGGTTATCTCTAATATTCTGGTTACAGTGATCTCACTGTTCTGTTTGAAGTATTGGGCAAAGTATGTTTGTTGATAAGTGATGATCTAGTTTGAAAATTGATGAAACGTGGTCTACAGTGGTGCTGAAGGTTGAAGCCTTAAGTCAGGGGTTTGTAGCTCCCTTCCAGGTGAGGCTAGTAAACGAGAGCAGGGGGTCGTAGCTCCCTTCCAAGTGAGGCTGGTAAACGAGAGCATGGGTTCATAGCTCCCTTCCAGGAGAGGCTGGTAAATGAGAGAAGGTTGTAGCCTTCTGCAGGTGGGTGCCTGCGTACTGGTATGAGTCTGCACCAGTACATTGTTGTAAGATGTTTTCTATATAATAAAATATTGAAGGCTGAGACAACAGCAGCGGTGGTTTTCTCCCGACTTGGGTTTCCACCTAAAATCCTGGTGTTCATGTGTGTTGCTTAAGTGTGATGGTTTATTCTGTTATTACTACACATGCTTACTATTAACTAAACATCTGATGAATGAATGATGCATAGTCCTAAGTGAAGAAATAAATTCATAATAAGATCTCTGTGTATACGCGAGTTTTATGAAGGATATCCACGTGTATACGCGAGTTGGCTTCAACAAAGTAGCATATGGGTTTTAGTGAATGGAAAAGTAAAACTGTTGAGTAATTCCTAAATATTGATTCACCCCCCCCTCTCAGTATTTTTCCCAACATGGTTCACACCGAAACTCCACACAATTATCGTGTGTACTTACCTTCCCTCAAAATGGTAGGAAAATAAGGTCACCTGAGAGGTATATTGGACACATGGATTTAATGACTAAACTTGTAGAGACTGATTCAACCTCTTTTGAGGAAGAAATGCAAAAAGGAGTTTGGGTTTATGCAATCGTGGAAGAATATGAATACATCATGAAGAATAGTATTTGGGAAGTGGTCCCAATACTAGTAGATAAATTAATTATGGGTTTGAGATGGATCTTCAAGGTTCAACATCCAACATGTGGAAGCATAGTTAAGTATAAGCCATATTTGTCACCAAATTATTCTATCAAGTTAAGGGAATTTACTATAAGGAAAACTTTTCTCTTATAGCAAGGTATTAATCCATTAGATCAATTCTTGTACTGGCTACACGGATGGGGTGGAAGATCCACCAGATGGATGTAAAAAACACATTTCTTAATGGTGTTATTGAAGACGCAGTGTACATCGAGTAATCAATTTTTTTTTAGAAATTTGATTGGGTGTCTGATGTGTGCACACTCAGGAGAGTTTTATATAGTCTAAAACATACACCTCAAGATTGGTACACCATGATCAAAAATTATCTCATTGGTTGTGGCTTCACCAAAAGTGAAGTGATGTGAAACTCTATCATGTTTTCTTATCATTGTTTTATATGTTGATGAACTAATTGTGATAGGTGATGAGCAGCTGATCTTCTCTTGCTAGGAGGACATTGCAAGGGAATTTGAGATGAAATGCATGTGTCCCATGCACTACTTCCTCGAGCTGGAAGTATGGTAATGTGATGGGGAATTGTTTCTATTTCAAAGACAATATGCCAATTAGATACTACATATATTTCACATGGAGAGTTATAAACCCATGAAGACACTAACGACTAACTGGAGGAAGGATGATGCCACTTTAGGTGAAGAAGTGGATTCTAAAATTTATCGGAAACTATTGGGTTCACTAATGTATCTTGTGGAAACATGAACAAATATGTGTTATGCAGTCAACTAGCTGGGCCAAGCTATGGTTATTCCGACCAAATTGTATTGGAAGGCAGCAAAGAATGTTTTACAGTACCTCAAATGCACTACCTAGTATGGATTATGGTACAAACAGACAGAGGGAGTTAACTTGTGTGGCTTCATAGATGTATATTGGTTAGGGAGTCCATCAAACCGAAAGAGTACATCAGGTGAAATTTTTAGCCTTGGGTCCGCAATGGTTCCCTTGTACAATAGGAAGCGGAGATTTGTGGGGCTTAGCTAGACAGATGCACGATATAGTGTCGAAAATAAAGCATCATGTGAGGCGATTTAGATGAGAAAGATACTTGTGGGATTGTTTGGTCAGATGATAGATCCAAATGTGATCTATTGTGATAATCATAGTTGCATTAAGATCTTTGAGAATTTGGTATTTCATTATCGATCCAAGCATATAGATATCTGGTATCATCGTTATGGGACTGTGTGCAAAGGATAATAACGTTGATACAATACATTCTGATAGACGAACACAATGCTGACATATTGGAAAAGGCCATGTCAATAGGGAAGTTCAAATTCCACGGGAGTAGGATATGGGTAGTTGATGATCCATTTCTTGCTCAAAGGGAGTGTTGATAAGTGTAGCAAGAAAGTCTCAATTTGAATTTGCGTTGGTCAAATTGATAAAAATAGAATTTCCACATCAATAAACAACTTCAAGGATGTTAACTTGTATGACATGGTTGTTGTTGCTCAATTATCTTAGTAAATTCGAGTTGGAGGGCTTGGATTTCAGTTAAGCATGTGTGATTTTTAGTGTACCAATCAAAGTAAATTATTTCTAGTTTTTTTCATTTAAACTACTTCGAACTATTGATAAAAATAGTGGAAGGTCATTTGTGTAGTGGGAAAATAGTCTAACTCAATGATCTTCTAGTTAACTAATTAATCAACTCAAACTATCTAGTGCATGCGGAGAATTTGAGTTCCCCGGCTTTGGTGTAGATTCTAGGGCAGTGTAACAAGCCTTTGTAAACTAGTTTGAATGTACAGGTGTTGCATGGATTTACATGATCAGTCCTTGGGAACTTCACAATCAATTCAAGGAAAACTCCTAAAAAATTGGGCTTAATTCCTCAAGACATTCTCAAGGAAATAGGGGATCAAGTAGAGGAAGAAATTGACTAAGTATAGGTCATAGCTTCTCATTGAGCGATGAGATAGGTTATTCACTTACACGTTGTGCTCATAGTGAGCAAGAAATTGCAATAAATTCTCTATTCATCTGATTAATGAAAAGAGGCTCGAGGGTATTTTTCCAAGTTTGGTTCCCCTATAAAAATTTTGTGCATGTGTGGTTTTTCTTATTAAACATGTTTCCAAATGTTGTTCTAAACTATGAAATAATTTTTGTAGAGAAGTAGAGTAGAATTATGTCTCTTGACTTAGATTAAATTTCTTGAGTAGTTGCAATTATATCACCATATGTCTACAAAGGTTTTACAATCTTCATTGGTATAATATTGTATAAATATTGTTTCATAGATACCTTACTCTTTTCCTATTTTATCTCCAAAGTAGTTTGTTTTTACGAAATATTCTTCTATTGTGCTCTTTCTGAACATTCTATAGAAGGAATCCTAGGAGGAGGAACTAAGCCCCATTTAATACTGGGTTCTAAAAATCCACATTTTTCCATTTTTCAATCATGTTCCAAATACTAGACTTATTCCGGTCCATTTTCCTAAAAAGAGTTACTACCCAAGCCCACAATGCACTTCGGAAATGGAAATAACTAAATAGATTATTTGCATATTCCTCATTAGCATGAAAAAATTATAACATTGATGGTACTTCAAACCCCCTTTTGATGATTCTATCCCGAATTAATGTCTAGCTGTGTTCTAGTAGTCAAAGGAAGAGAGTAATATTTCACTATTGCTACTATCCCCATAATGTTTACCATATGTCCCGTTGAGGAAAAATATTGTGTTTATTTGTGAGAGTACGCTTCATTAATAAATAATTAACCCCGTCGACAGTATCCCTATCTACTTTATCCTTATCTTCTAATATAACAATATACCTATACTGAAGAGATGGATAAAAGGATGGCCAATCCACTGAATTTGGAAAAGGAAGCCAAAAATAGAGAGGTAGCCATTCTCAATATTTAGAGCGTTGGATCATATTTGGTGAATTGTTTTTTACCATAAATTTCTCTTTGAAGATAACCACACTCTTCAAGTTAGTGAGTAAGTCTTGGCCACAAAGTTTTGGTAGTTGGTTCCAAGAGTCATCCCAAAATAGGTCATATTTTCCACTGTGCATTTCCCAAAAAATACATTTTGGACTCATTATTTTGTTGTTATTTTATAAATTCCACATGGATGATCCTAAAAACACATTTCGAGTTCTTAATTTTGGTCTCATATTTCACACAATAATTCATCATCTTCTTGCAACTAATGCTACCATAATTGGGCTCACAATACTTTGCTATTCATTTTTGGATATTTTAGTCCCATTCCCCTTTTAAGCTTAGGAAGCCAAATCTTATCCCAAGAAACTAGGGCCCATTCTTTTTCTTTGTGATTTCCCCACTATAGAAAGGTGCATTAAGAAGCCAATAGATTTAAGGATATACTTGGGAATTGATAAGGATGAAAAAAGACTCATTGGGAGGGCTTCCAAAACAACTTTAAGATGTCCAATTGGCCTGTTATGTTAATAGAATGAGACATCCAATTATCCATCTTAGAAGAATTTTTCTGCAAAAAAGGAGTATAATAATTTTTCTTTATATAGTTTTCAACGAAATGGGACCCTAGATATTTTGAGGGAAAGGAGCACACATGGAAACCAAGAAGATGAGTGATGTGCCCTTGAATGGAGGGAAGGGTATTAAGGAAAAGGATATGAGATTTAGAATAATTGATGGAGGTATTATAGGCCTCCATAAAGTTATCCATGATCTAAGAGAGGTCCCCTACATCTCTAACAGAAGGAACCCCATGAGAATACTATCATCCAAAAAATATTGTTGAGAGATTGAAGGGTCTCTTCCAAAGAGACAAGATCTTTGATTTTTACCTCAACAACAACAACTTTGAGAACTATACCAAGATCCTTAGCAACTATGATGAATAAAAAGGGTGGAATAGGATCCACCCAATGAATAAAAATAAGGGGATTGAAGTTGGATGAAGGAAATTCATTAAAAAGGACGGAGAAAAAAGAAAAGGAAATTCAAGAGCTAATCTAATTGGACGAACTTAGCCTCAGAAAAGTTGATGATAAAAGATGTTGATAGATGTAATCTCAATTTAATTTATCAAAGGACTTTGAGAGGTATAGATTAATCAACATAAATTATTTATTATAGTGTGAAAGGGAGTGAATGATATTATGTACCACTAGAATTACATCCAAGGTTTCTTACCCCTCTGCATAGCTTATTTTCTCCATCAAAATGAGAGCTAGAAGAATAGGTTTAAGTCAATTTGCAATGAATCTAGATACGATCTTGTATATGAAATTGTGGAGGAAAATGGGTCAAAAAAATTCAGGTTCATCTACCTTATCAAATTTAGGGGCTACTATTAGGAAGGAAACATTTAGAGGTGGAAACACATAATCCAAGCTTGCAGATTCTTCCACCAATGCAAGAATATATTTTCCCAGAGAAGGTAACATGATTGAAAAATGCTTGTAATGAATTCATATGGGCTTATAGATTTCATTTTTTCCATTTTTTTGGCCACTTCCTCAACCTCCTCTAAATATATATCTCATGTAATGGCTTCATTTCTCTCCCTACATACTAAAGAATGGATGTATTGGGTGATTTTCTTGATAAATTCCACTCAACATAGTTATGGCTCCTTAAGGAGCTCAACATACATATAACAAGATCCAAATTATTTTCCTGATGTCTATTAACTTGGCCTTGGATTCATTATTCAAGAAAGTGATATTGTTTTGATGACAATGATGGATCATAGAATTATAGAAGAACTTAGTGTTCTTTTCACACTCCTTGAGCCTTTTGATTTTGGATTTTTATTTCCAAAGTATTTCCTCCTACTCGCTTCTCTCTTGTTGTTAGATTAGGAGATCCACCTCTTTTATTGTTTCTTTTATTTACCTTCCATCCAAAATGATGATTTTGGCTTGTAGGTATTGTTGTTTCTTGAGAAATGTTGCTAAATTATTCCTTGTTCCACTTCTTAATATTTACCTTTATGTATTTTTTTGGGGGGAAATGATACATTGTTAATCCTTCTATAATTTTTTCTTCTACCAACTATGATTTAGCATTATCTAAGAAGGATGGGTTTGAGAGCCAAAATATTTCATATTGGAGTGGCATGAGCTCGAGTCCTATGATGATGTTGATGTCCAAACAAATTGAACAATGATATTAGGAACCACTTGGAATAATAGAAGATTCAACGAAGATATCCTTCTTTTATATCTTCTATGAGATCATAAACCGATCCAGTCTTGAATCTATTTGACAATGACCTCCTCTTCAATTATTCTAGGTGAACATCTCCTTAATTTTTTCCACGTAAATTAGATGTAAGTTTCTTAGAGCCTCGTTGAATTTTTCTTATTCTAATGATCCATTTCTTATCCCTTAGGGATTTAATGAGATTGAATTTCCATATATTATACACATTGATCCATCAAGAAGGGGTTGTAATATGCATAGGATTTGTAGACAATAAATTTTTTAACTTAGGACATAAGGGCCATAGAAATTGAAAACATAACCGTCCTTTTCCAAATTAATCAGGTAAAAATTTCCATTAAGGTACATGGTTTCAAAGAGGTCGAACAATGAAATTTATTTTAGATTCCAAAAGATAGATGGTGTGTCAACATGACCAATCATGTAAAGATAAATGGATTGTATTATTTCCAAACTTTAGAAGTAAGCTCATCGATCTTCTTGTTGGTGAATTAAGTTTCCTACAAAATTACTATCATTGAATATTCTTTTCCTATTTTCTTTATGATAATACATTGCTTTCCTTTATAATTGAGGTCCTAATTTTCCATGATATGATTTTTATGTCAACTTGCATAGGTATGAAAGAAATTCCCTTGTTATTATCATGATTTGTCTAGAATTGATTAGAATTTCCCTCTATTCTTGCAACCTTTGACTACCTGTTTTCCTACCTTTCCTTTTATTTAGCTTGACTATCTTTGGGAGATCCACTAATGTATGGGTACGAATTCCCAAGTAAGCAGAAGTGGCATTGGATCTAGAAGGCTCTTAAGATAAATGATGCTTAGCCTTGAGAAGGGAATTATGAATAAGTTGGATTTGCAGCTTTCCGATTGAATATAGGTCCTTCCAATGAAAAATTTCCATTATCTCTGTCAAATGCCAATAATCCATGTCCATTTATTTTGGAATCTCTTAAGTTATTACATCTATGTCTTAATCCATGTTCCCCCATGCAGGATCCCCCTTCATTTTTTTTTCTCAGTGACTCCTCCACTAGATTGTGAGGGTTTCCCTTCCTCTTTCTTTTCCATGTCTGGATGCTCCTGAGGTGAATCCTTTGTATTTGTCTCTTCCTCTTGAGAGAGGGATTCATAAATGCAGTGAATTATTGTTGTGTGATATGGGATTGCATTGCTCTGATTACTAGGGTTTCTCCTCGTTGAACCTACCCTAATGAAGCCATGTTGATCCTTTTATTGAGCATGAGGTTGTGAGGGATTTCTAGGAACAAGTGAGAAATATCGAAAGAGGTGACCTTACTTGTGAAATCACGTATTTCTAAAGGGAATTTGTTCATATTCTATTAACTATTTCTAGACTGAATCTTGGTAGGAAAGTTCAATGGATGAAAGGAGAGGTAGTGTTATTTTCATATATATGTAGATCCTAACATAGAATATGTATCAAACCCATTTTGTGGCTTATAAGGTTGTCATAAATTGACTCTGGGCATTGTCGATTTCTTTTAGGGTTTCTTCTCCCCATAATTTTCTAGGAAATGAGAAGAGTGTGATCCACACCAAGGACACTTCAAATTCCTCTTTCTCTAGGCCAAATCTTTTAGTCCAAAATATGAGGAACAATCCCGTCGAGTTGTAGAAATACAACCCATTCACAATAATTTGGTTCCTATCTTATACATTGGTAAAGATAGCTGTGAGAAGCCATTTTTCTCCTAGTTCCAGATCTATTTATTCCTTGGGTTTCCACTTGTTATGAATCCACCATATCAATGCCTTTTTCTGAAGGACAAAGTCTTAGATATTCCCACGCAGGGCATGATATTGCATATATTGTATATACTCCCCTATTTTTGTGGATTTTACTTCAAATTCAGGACCTTGTATAGCCTATCGTAGAGAATGACTTGCATTACGACACTATTAAGCTAAAATTGTATGAGAGTTTGTTCCTTACTTAGTGTTATTCCCTTGAACCACATGGTTACCTTTTTGGTTGGTTGTATGTTGTTTGTCCCCCAAAATTAAATTACAATAGAAGTGGGTAAGGCCCCATCCACCATCCTTAATCATAAGATGCACACACAATTCCCTAACCCTAACAAAGTGTTGAGATCATGAATAAAATCTTATTCCTTCATATTGAAAACATTTTATTTTTTGTTGTATTAAAAAAAAACCTTTAAAATTTCCATAACTCTTTAACAACAAAATTTAGAATATAAAAATGACTAAAATAGTAAATTAGAGAAGACATACAACCAACCTATATCCATCTTAACTCCGGATCTATTAAGCCTCAAGAAGGATTAGATCTCCAAGGTGCAAACTTTTTTTTGAGTGCAAAACTTGAGGAAAGGTTTTCACCTTGAGAGATTTTACCCTTTGCGCACTTGATAGATCGAGAGTATGATAGATCTAAGCTCTTTTCATTATTAATATTTATTTATTTATTTATTTGTGACTAGAGGAATCAACAACTAGGCCAGTCTCGTACTCACATGATACGAGATCGATTCCAGCTGCTACAAGTATAAACTCTAGGCACATACCCATTCCTTACACAGAAGGTGAATAAGAGGGGTTTCAACATGAGACCTCCTAACACTAATACTTCATTTACATGGCCATTACCAGTTGAGATGCCCAAAAACAAACTAATAATTAGCAAAACATTACAACATCTTTTCCATACTAAATTAGAAAATCATAACAATAGTACTATTTTAAAAAATAAATAACAACTAATTATAAAACATCACTCACATACTCATGCATAAAAGTTCATTATATAAAAAATATTAAAAAAATAATATCCTAATACTTATCCTACTTCTACTTTAATATGAAGAGCTAGTAAATGACTAATTTGAATTACACATAAAAGATATGGAAATTGATCCTCTTTATTAACAACTTTTATTAAATATCCTATTCAAATAATTAAAATTTTACCAACAAAATATAAGTACTTCGGTTACATATAAAAATATGAAAATCAATTGGGAGCTAAATTTAGTAATGAATAATTCGAATTACACATAAAAGATATGGAAATTGATTCTCTTTATTAACTACTTTTATTGAATATCTTATTCAAATAATTAAAGTTTTACGAACAAAATATAAGTACCTTGGTTACATATAAAAGATGTGAAAATTAATTGAGTTATATATAAAGGATGTGAAAATTAATTTTTTTTTCTTAATTGTTTAAATAATTAAAATTTGGAGTTGTTTTTACTGCGACTTTTTGAAGATTTTTTTGGTAGATTTTTTCGGTCTAATTTCTTTAAAATCCGGCAAGAATTTATTGAAAACAAAAATTTGATAGATAACTTGCACATTCTAAGTGTCCTAGGGTTTTTTAGGGTGCTGAATCTATATTTACAATACAGAAACTAGTTTAAATAACATAAATCAAGATTTTACCTCAATTTTTTTCACCAGATTCTGGCACCGGAAACTCTAAAAAATCGCACTAAAAACTACTCCGTTAAATTTTACAAACAAAACATAAATGCTTTGAGTTACATATAACACAGATGTGGAAATCAATTCTCTTGGTTAACCACTTTTACTAAATATCTTACTTAAATATATATTTTTTATTTATAAAATATTCAAAATAATAAAATATATTAAAAAAAATACTAAAATTTAAAATCCCCGGTTAACCTCACTTCCAATCTCCAAATACTTTAAACAATTTTTGTAATACTTTAAACCATCTTCCAATCTCCGAATATTTTAAACCAATTTTTTTAAATGTCCCAAATATTTTAACTTTGCAAATAAATTAATTTTAAGGGAAAGAAAAATCCAGTCAAAAGCAACAATCACATACAAAAAAATCGTTCATATTTTTTAAGAATCTGAAAGCCATCTCCTTTTAACCCCACTTCCAATCTCCAAATACTTTAAACAATCTTCCAATCTCCAAATACTTTAAACTATTTTTTAAAAATTTTCAAATATTTTAAGTTGGCAAATAAATTAATTTCAAGGGGAAGAAAAATCCACTCAAAAAGCAACAATCACATGCAAAAAAACTGTTCATATTTTTTAAGAATTTGGAAAGCCATACATTCAAAAAGCAAAATTAAGATACCATTCGATCGCGGTGAAAAGATCGCAAGTTTTGACAATTTAAGCTGCGAGTTCCGCATTTGTCAAACTATAATGATTTTACCGGTAGAGCTCTCGTGGAAATTTGAGCAGAGTGTACTCTCGCGAAGTTACGTAAAAGACACCCGTGAACTCTCCTTTTCTGATGTCGGCGCCGACCATGAAGTTTGAAAACTGCGCACAGTACTACTCACTCGTTCACGAGAAACATCCACTGTATTTGTACGCCTGCACTACAGAAAGCAATCAATCAACCACTCCCTTTTTTAATATTACATGAAGTCATTTCCATCGTCAATCTCTCCAAACCATCCTGCAATACTGCAAAAGCAGAGTTGCGTTTGAAGCGCAAAAAATGGCCGCTTTAATGAAGAGCTCCACATGCACAGCTGTAATGGTGTTTATTATGTGTTAGATTACTAACACTGCGCATGGGCAGCTGAGCTCAACATTTTATGACAAATCTTGCTCGTCGGTGTTGTCGGTAGTGAAAGCCGCGGTGAAGCAAGCGGTCGCCAAGGAGCAAAGGATGGGTGCGTCGCTTCTCCGCCTTCACTTCCACGACTACTTCGTTAATGTAAGTACATTCTGTAAGTGCAAGAATGCATTTTATTATTACTGATTGAACTAGCTTTGACAATGGTTACGTAGATATTTCTCTGATAATTACACGTGAAAAGATTTTGTGCACGCGTTTTAATCAACCAGTGTCTTTCCTGAAAATAAATCATACTAATTGGTTTTAAATCCATGAATTCTATATGAATGAACAAAATCTTTTGATATCCATGAATTCTAAATGAATGAACAAAACCTTTTGATATATAATTATTACAGAAAAATATTTTTATAAATCACATAAGTTAAATTTAAAAAAAAAACGATCATTGGTCATTAATAGTGATATTGATATTTTGATTGAGAAGAGCGTAGGCTTGTGATATTTCTAACGAACATATTTAAACTTTAAACGGTGGAATTTCGTGCAGGGTTGCGATGGGTCCGTTTGTTGGATGACCCCTCGAAAATTAGTGGCGAGAAAACGGCTATTCCCAATGCCAATTCGGCCAGGGAGTAGCCGAGTCGTTTCGATTTTGTGATCTATATTGTAGAGAATTTTCGGATTGATCACATCAATAGGATCTTTAATCTTAAGGATGTGATTAATTCGAAAGTTCTTTTATTTATATAAGACTAATTTTATTAAGTGATTATATAGTACAAGGTGAGATTATAAGAGTGGCAAAGAATGGGCAATCAGAAATGATGAACCATCAACCTCTGTCTCGAAGAGAGCAAGTGAAACAATAAAAAAGAGCTATGAAACTCGACATGAAAGCAAGACGAAAGTAACTATGTTCTACCCTGTTGACTTTGACCCATTCAGATTGGTATGGATGGGTAGAAATCACTTGTAAAATGTTGTTGACTGTGGGAGGAGTTTCGTTATCTGTGTTGAAGGAAGAGGACTCATGAGTTCTTTTTTGAGAGATCATTGTGGCTGGAGGATCCTCTAGGATAGTGGAGGGCGTATCATTCGACTGCTTTGCCTACTCCATTTTTGCATCAATCTCCTCCTCATCTGAACTCGAAGAGTCAGAATCATCCATGGGGCTGTTGACTTGGAATCCATTTTTTGGGTTTAGTTTTGAGATTGTTTTCCCTTTTTTTTTTTGCTACGAATGAGAGGCAGGAGTTTTGAAGGTGCCATGCTTGGTGACAATGGCGGCGGCGAAAGACAGTGTTCTCATAATCCAAAACCTATGTCCATAGGAAGTCGCTCACCTTGAGATTGATTTGGTCAGATAGAGCTTTGTTGATGTCTATTTCCACACATATTCCGACATATATGAATAATCCTTGGTATTCTCGTAGGTGATCTGTAGTCACATATCGACCCATGGTGTTTCCTATTCCTTGAAAGACTGAGGGGTGCCATAAATGGGCTGGTAAATTGGGAAGCTTGACCCAGACAAGGATCTTGGTGATTACTGTTGTATCGGTGTCGAAATCTGGGAACCATGGGGAGAGGAATAGCCCAGCTCTTCTCCAAAACCAAGGAACTTCTGTTAATGCCCTTTGACAATCCTTGATGTGATCAAACCGCACTATGAAGAAACCCTTGGAGCAGAAGTTGGCAGTACAGTTGTGGGTCTAGTTGGCGTAGATCCACTTGAAGAAATCCTTTGTGCGAAGCCAAAGACCATTGAATCTGCAAATGATGGCTTTTTCTGCAAACTTTTGAAGCTGTTCTGCCATATCTGGGTGGGAAATCTCAATGGAGGGGACGTCCTCTATTTTATCAACCAGAAAAGGCTTTGGGGCTGCAGAGGTTTGAGCATATTTCTTGGGCTGTGCATAGAAAACATCCATATATGAGAAAGCGGGAGCAGTTGATGAATTTCTCGCAGCTCCCCCTCCCAATCGAAGAGATAAGACTAGAGTGACATCTCTTTCAATGTTACAAAATGAAAGGGAAAAAAATGCATCCAGTTCTTTACTTCTATATTGAAGTCTTTGAAGAGCTGAGGAAATCTCCAACCTGTATTCAAGGACGTGCAAGAGACTCTGGACTCTATCCGTTGAACGGACCCAAAGCAGCAGGGATGAACTCGTTATTCTTTTGTTGAAGTAAATTTCTTTTATAATTTTGAGATTTGAACTACCGTAGAATGTAAATACATCTTAGTTATCGTTGTATTATGGATTGATAGTGATTGAGAGGGATTGTTGAATTATGTATCGAGAATGGCGGATAGGGATTGAATTTGAATTTTTTTGATATATAAATATAATTTTAAAGTATATATAAAAAAAAAAAAACATTATAAAAAAAAAAAAAAAACATTATACTTTAATCAAGATATTTAATCTTAGTGTTGAAAATATTTATTAGTATTAGTGATTAAGATGGATATATGTATAATTATTTTGTTTAATTTTTTTTCTTTTTATTATAAATGATAAAATCTTTTTAGATATCTAAAGATTTTTTGAACATTAAAATTTGATAGACTATACAATTTAAATTTGCATTTTTAACCAATTCTTATTAGATTTTAGACTAAATTAACATTTAAAATGTTTTAATGTTCTGATGTTTTTTGTGTTTTTATATACCATATAACTCAATTATTTTTGTTTTTTATTACTTGTTCACATAACATAATATGGATGTTTAAATAATATATTTAACTATTATATTAAAATGCTTAAATCGTATATATATATATATATATATATATATATATTATTTAATCTCTAAATATTTAACATAGAAATATATTTTTTTGGATTTGATAGTAAACGTAAAATATTTTTACTATGTTCTTTTTATGTTTGGTTGTAATATTAATTACCACATATTTTATATTTTTTGATACTTAGGCCAGAGAGTTATCATATATACTTTATTCTCTAATAACTAAGTTAGGGAGCAGATGTTTTATAATGTGTTGTATTTTTTTAATATTTTCTTATGAAAGTAGGATTATTAATGTTTTATAACGTATTATATTATTATATTTTTGAGTTTAGGCTAAGGCCAACTTGTTGATGGAATGCTTATCACCAAAATAACCTAGAAAAGTAATTCCCACAAATAAAGCTTCAAATCCTAAACCCTGCCTCATAAGATTTGAACATATAAGCTTGCAAAGACTAAGCTCTAAGAAAACCAAATAATTTACGTCTCATATGCTTTTTTTTAATATTTTGTTTTAAATAAACAAATCCATTTTTTTCTTTTCAATACCTCTCGTCGTCTAGACAATAATTTTTATAAACTAAAGAAACCTGTTCATTTGAATGCGCGTCTTGCCTACACTAATCTGTTCATATCATGTAATGATTAATATATTTTGTGAAATTGTTGATCACCAGTTGGGCTGGCCTTCGTGGGCGGTAATGTTAGGGAGGCCAGATTCAACAACAGCAAGTAAAAGCGGTGCAAACAATAACATTCCACCTCCCACTTCCAGTCTGAGCAAAATCATCTCACTATCCCAAGCGCAGGGGCTCTCTACAGAGGAAATGGTTGCACTCGCAGGTATGGTTATTGGTTCATGCACTAACGAAAATAAAATTACATTATGAATGAAATTACAATTGAATGATGCCTACAGATTGGAGAAAATGAATATGGACATATGGTGCTAAAGTTAAATTATATAGATGTTAAAAGATTTTAGTTTAAGTGGTTGAGTAAATAATTTGTTTTTCAATTAACAATTTGTTGGCAAGATAATACTAAGTTAAATCAATAGGTTATAACTAAACTTATGTTCATTGCTAATTCTCTAAATATTAGTAATCCATTTAGCTTGCTTATGTGTCCATCGCTGATTCTTCAAATATTTAGAATATTTGGGCGCCAATGTCCATCTGATTACGTGCTGATTACCAAATAAATATTAAAGAAATCAACAATCAATATAAAAATGCCCACTAATCTGATCGGAGTAATCTAATCTATTTAACCAATTTATAAAATACCCTAACAAAATTTCTCTATAAATTCTCATTTCAATTAAAAAAATTTAAATAAACGGAATTGATATGTTATGATATATTCATTGTGTAGGTGGTGATACTATCGGGCAAGCGCGGTGCTTCAATTTCAGAGCCCATATTTACAACCATACGAACATATACAGTCAGTACTCGAGTTCATTGCGCTCAAAATGTTCTCCCACCAACGGCTCTGGAGACAACAACTTTTCGCCATTGGATTACGTGAGTCCTACAGGTTTTGACAAAAACTATTACAACAATCTTGAAAATCAAGAAAGGGCTTCTTCATTCTGATCAGCAACTTTTCAACGGAGGTTCCGCAGACTCGCAGGTGACTATCTACGCCTCCAACCAGAACCTCTTCTTCTCGGACTTTGCTCAGCCATCGTTAATGTTGAAAATATTAAAGTCACCTGCGTGCCCTGAGCAAGTAGAAACAGAGTACAAAGGGGCAGCAGAGAGCTTGCGTGCACAGCACCGTGCATTCAAGAGGAATGGAGAAAAACAGTAAGGAGGAATTTAATGTTTGATGGGCAGCAGTCGAGTTTGCAGAGGAGAAGCTATGTTTGTATGGGCGTAGCCGTTTTTGCATAGAAATGAAGACTTTCGTGGTTCCAAACCATGCAACATCAAAGTTTTTAATGAAAGAAGTCTTTTCGGGCTTTTAATCCCTCAGCGACCAAATATGAAGAAATATTGTTTAAACGGAAAAGTCATTTAAGTTTTGAATGAGACACGTGATAGTGGTCCCTACCACTTCACTGCCTATTGCAATCCCAAGTTTTAAGTTAAGTGTCTTGTTGATATGGATTGTTGGTGCAACAAACGCTGAAAGTCAGCCCTGAGGGGCGGGGCGGTCAACCGTCGTCGTTTTTCTGTCTTCTCCTTTCTTTTTTCCCCACGTGGTCTATTTCTCCGCCTTTTAAACAATTGACTTTATAATGGACCTTTGTAATTAAATAAATCTCCGCGCCTTATATGAATATCCCGACCTTATAACCATTGTTTAAACTTTCAATACTTTATATTACGTCTCCCGGCTCATATACATTATCTCCGGACTTAGGACTAAAGTTATAACCTTTGCAATTTATAATAATATTCCACTCATTTTATATAAATGACTTACAATAAACTGTGGGCTCTTTTATTAAACTTCGCGCATAGCCGTCAGCCGAACACCGTCCGATGGCCTTTGCCCAGATCGATGGCTCTGAGAAATATTGCTCAGCATCCTGGTACGAGGGATAACGAGTGATGGCGCAGGTTAACCGGTGGTTTTACGGGGTCCGCCTCGCCACATGTCAGCAGGTCTATGGAATTGCTCGTCGACCGAGGAATACCGCCTATACACCAAAAGCGGTGCGATACGGGCAATCCGCCTTCCAAAACCACTCGCAGTTTTCGCACAGTGTTTAACCAGGGTTCCTCGTCGGGTTTGCGTTCTTCTTCGTTTATTAACTCAAGTCTATCCTCGGGTCAATCCTCGGCAGGTTTCAATTAACGATAACGAGATTCTATTCCAACGGCTTTTCTATACAGACCATGCCTGCGGGTGGTGATAACTTCACAGGTTTTGTTTGAATCAATTAAGGAAAACACTGGACAGAAATATGTGGAATTCATACAGGGTTCAATTATACATGCACAGAGTTCATCACTTCGCAATTAAACAACCTCTTGACAATTAAGGATTCAACATGATTCTAGGGTAAATGCGCACATAAACTACTTAATTGGAAGTAATTGTAACACACAGAGTTTATTGCAGAATCTCCTCTCTTCTTTTTGTCCTCCTCCATACATCCGATGGCTTACAATTATATACATAAACCTATGACTCTTCGGTTCCTCTGAGAGGACCGTTTCAGGAAATCAACAGCCTAATTAAAACAGTTCAACTAACTGGAATATGACAGCTAGACTAACTGAGCTATTCAACTTCTACGACTCTAACTGATCTAATAATACAATCAGCTAAGTTATTGACACCTAGCTGTAACAATTCGACTGTTTTCAAACCCTCCTAGCCACAACATGTGGACAAAACTCCTACATTGCTGGCTAGTGTCTAATGCCCCTGCATCAGACTCCCGAGGGAAATTTTCTTCATGGGCTCCTGTCCGTGAGCTCTTCCACTGATCTGCCTATCTTCTGCAACATTTCTTCAGTCATCCAAGTGGCATCTTCATTTGGTTTATCCTTCCATTTGATCAAGTACTGAAATTACTCTCGTCGTCTGGTCCTTCTGAATGGTCTTCTATCCAATATTTTCTCTGGTTGCAATGGTTGTGCTGGAGGTAGCTGTTCTCTCCACTCAATCTGTTCCTTGTCTGCTGCTCTTTCTTCTGCACCATCATCTTCATACTTGTACAAATCTGCAACATTAAAAATAGGAGATATTCCAACATCAAGAGGTAAATCAATCTCATAAGCATTTGCAGAAAACTTCCTAAGTATCTTGCATGGCCCAATCTTCTTGAACATCAATTTGTTGTACTGCTTCTTTGGGAATCTCTCCTTTCTCAAGTGTGCCAAAACCTGATCTCCTACTTCAAAATGAATTTCTTTTCTGCTCAAGTCTACTCTGCTTTTGTATTTGATGCTGCTGCCTTGTATTTGTTGTTTCACTTGTTCATGTATGGCCTAGATCTTTGAAGAAAATTCCTCACCATCTGCACTCCTTAGCTCTGCTCTTCCTAGATTTCTTAACTCTGATATTCCTCTGGGGTGCATTCCATAAACAATATGAAATGGACTCTGCCCTGTGCTCCTGTTCGGTGAGTCATTATATGCATATTATTCCTAGGGAAAAATATGATCCCACTGCTTGGGATGCTCTCCTACAAGACATCTCAACGAATCTCCCAGACTCCTATTCACTACCTCAGTTTGTCCATCAGTTTGAGGATGATAAGCTGAGATGAAACTTAGTTTGGTACCAAGTTTATTCCACAGTGTCCGCCAAAAATGACCCACAAATCTGGTATCTCTGTCTGAAACAATACTCTTGGGCAACCCATGCAATCTAACAACTTCCTTGAAGAACAAGTTAGCAACATGGGTGGCATCACTAGTTTTGTAACATGGAATAAAATGTGCCATTTTGGAGAATCTATCTGCCACAAAAAAGACTGCATCATTCCCTCTCTGAGTCTTGGGCAATCCTAGAACAAAATCCATACTCACCATGTCCCAAGGCTTGTCTGGAATAGGTAAGGGAGTGTACAATCTTGCATTCTGGCTCCTTCCTTTGGCATATTGACAAATCTTGCAATTCTTCACAAACTTGTCCACTTCTGCTCTCATCTTGGGCCAGAAATAAAAGTGACTCAGTTGCTCATAAGTCTTATCAGTACCAAAGTGTCCAGCAAGTCCACCACTATGCTTCTCTTTGATCAAATTTTCCCTCATGGAACATTTTGGTACACACAGTTGGCTTCTTCTGAATAGTAAGTCCTCCTGCAAGAAGTAATCCAGCCACTGGCTTCTATCTATTAAAACAGGGCTACTACATGCCTCAAATTCTTCTTTAAATTTTGGATCTGTTTTATACAATTCTTTCATAAAATCAA
This sequence comes from Pinus albicaulis, assembly GCA_034641835.2. Lineage (NCBI taxonomy): Eukaryota > Viridiplantae > Streptophyta > Pinopsida > Pinales > Pinaceae > Pinus > Pinus albicaulis. The sequence goes on from CM076583.1 coordinate 288,210,690, forward strand.
ATCCTACAACTTCAAAATTAGTTTCTTGAACAAGCATGTGCCTCCTACTCAAAGCATCAGCTACTTTATTGGCTTGGCCACTTATATGTTTCAAAACAAAATTAAAACTTTGAAGATACTCAACCCATTTAGCATGCTTATGTTTCAACTTGGGCCGCTGTACAATATACTGCAAAGCATGATTGCCAGAATATAATAAAAATTCTCTGGACATCAGATAATGTCTCCACTTCTTCAGTGCCTGAACAGTTGCATAGAATTCCTTCTCATAAGAGGAATACTTTCTTCTGGTTTCATTCAGCTTCTCACTAAAATATGCCACAGGCCTATCATCCTGACTCAACATAGCTCCAATGGCCTCTCCACTGGCATCACATTTTACTTGAAATGGTTTTGTAAAATCAGGCAGAATCAAAACAAGCTTCTCTGTTATCTTTTGCTTCAACAGCTTGAAATTCCTTTTTGATTCAGCAGTCCACTTAAATTGTTGTTTGTTCTTATTTATTGTCTCTATTATGGGTGCATTAATCTTACTGAAGTTTCTTATAAACTTTCTGTAAAAACTAGCAAGTCCATGGAAACTTCTTACCTCAAAAACATTCCTTGGTGAAGGCCACTCCACAATTGCCTTAACCTTTTCTGGGTCCATCTTCAATCCTTCTGTAGAAAAAAAAAACCTCAAATACACCAATTCTTCCTTCATGAATGAGCATTTCTTCAAATTTATCAACAGTTTCTCTTGGTGCAGCTTCTTCAAGACATGATTAAGATGCCTTACATGTTCTTCTTTAGTTCTGCTGAAAACTAATATATCATCCAAATACACTATCACAAATTTACCAATGAATTCTTTCAATACTTCATTCATAAGTATCATAAAAGTGCTTGGTTCATTTGACAACCCAAAAGGCATTACCATCCATTCATATAACCCTTCGTTTGTTTTAAAGGTAGTTTTCCACTCATCACCCTCTCTTATTCTAATATGATGATATCCACTCTTTAAATCTATCTTTGAGAAATATTTAGCACCACTCAAACAGTCCATTAAATCCTCAATTATGGGCAAAGGGAATCTGTACCTGATTGTGATCTTATTAATTGCTCTGGAATCAGTACACATCCTGCAGCCTCCATCTTTCTTTGGGCTCAAAACTACTGGTACTGCACATGGACTCAGACTTTCTCTGATCAGTCCTTTGTCCACCAACTCCTGTACTTGTATCCCGATTTCCTCATTTTCCTTGGGAGTCATTCTGTAGGCTGCCTTATTTGGCATATTTGAACCAGGGATAAAATCTATCTGATGGATGATCTTCCTCACAGGTGGCAGCTCATCAAGTAAATCATCCACAACAATGTCACAGTAATCATCTAACATCTCTTGTATCTCTACTGGTAAATCAGAAATCTTTGTAGAAGTAAAAACTACTTTAGGCTTGCAAACTAAAGCAAAGCTAACCTCTTCTTCTTCTATCTACTGCAGATATTCCTTCCCGCTCAGCAACAAGGTCTTTGGATCAATCACTCTGTTGGATGGCTCTCCTTCTTCCATGGGTATCAGTGTATGATGTACCCCATCCTTGAAGAACTTGTAAGTGTTCTTATTGCCATCATGCACTGCTGCTCTATCAAACTGCCAAGGTCTACCCAGCAGTATATGACACACATCCATGGGCATTACATCACACAGGAATTTATCTTTGTATTTGCCCATTTGCAGCTCTATCTCACACTATTCTTTTACAACTAGCTGGTGCCCTTTATGCAACCAGGACACCCTGTAGGGAGTTGGATGCTCCCTTGTCTTCATCTTCAACTTTTCTATTACCTCAGTGGAAACCAGATTGTCTGTGTTGCCACTATCAATGACTAGCTGGCAGCATTTCCATTGGACTTTGCATATGCTCCTAAACAAAGTCTTTATTTGTGTAGGCTCAGTGACCTCTTTGGCTTGCTTCAACAGGACCTTATTCACCACCAAGGATTCTCCCCTCTCTGGAAGAAATTCTTCTTCAATCTTTGCCTCTTCTCCAGTCTGGGCAACAACAGCATTCCTTAGACCAGCACCCACATTCTCTGGACATTTATAGTGCTTATGTCCCACTTGCTGACATCTATAACACCTTAATTATCTACCTCTGCCTCTGTCTCTGCCTCCTCTTCCTTTTCCTCTGTAAGAACCCCTTCTGCCCCTTGCATCATCCTCTGCAGATGCATTCTGAGGTGAGCTACTGTTAGCTCCATCGCTGGGTGTAGCAGACTTTCCTCTACCACCCTGACTTCCCTTTCCTCGGAAATTACCTCTCTTCTTGGCACACTATTTCCTTAGTAGTTTCTCCTCTGCTTTCAAGGCCATCTGATAGGCCTCTTCCAATGTCTTAGGAGACAGGAGACCAATCTCATCTTGGATCTCCAGCTTGAAACCATTCACATATCTGGTAATCTTCTCAAGTGTGTCTTGGAATTTCCTAGCCCTTATGCTTACTCTGTAGAATTCCTTTGTGTATTCTTTTACTGTCAGCAACCTCTGTCTTCGAATTTGCATTTGCTTATATAATGTTAGCTGGTAATCACTAGGCAAGAATTTACCTTTTAATTTAGCCATCATTCTGGTCCAGCTCTTGATAGGTTGCTTGCCAACTCTCCTCCTTTCTTCCTGCACTCCATCCCACCAAAGTGCAGCATGTCCTTTCAGATTTTTTACTGCAAACTTGACCTTCTTATCTTCACTTATTTCTTCATAATCGAAGCACTTGTTCAATTCATTTATCCAGTCCACCAGTTCTTTTGGATTCAGTCCCCCTACATAGCTTGAAACTTCAATTTTGGGCTTAACTACAGACCCTAGAACAGTTCTAAGGAGCCTCATGTCAGGAGGAATTTCAACATTTTCTTTTGCTTCTTCTATCTCAGGTTCACTGATGTCTTCAGGATCTCTGGGCTGTCTTCGCTCCATGGCATCCATTTTGGCCTCGACCCTCTGCAACATCCCCAACACCTCTGCGTTGGCAATAGGTCTTCTTCTGCCAGCACCTCTACCAACTCAGATTGCCATGTCAGCAAAACAACTTCAGATTTGCTCTAATACCACAAAATGGTGCAACAAACGCTGAAATTCAGCCCTGAGGGGGGGGGGGGGCGGTCAACCATCGTGGTTTTTCTATCTAATCCTTTATTTTTTCCCCATGTGGTCTATTTCTCTGCCTTTTAAACAATTGACTTTATAATGGACCTTTGTAATTAAATAAATCTTCGTGCCTTATATGAATATCCCGACCTTATAACCATCGTTTAAACTTTCAATACTTTATATTACGTCTCCCGGCTCATATACATTATCTCCGGACTTAGGACTAAAGTCATAACCTTTGCAATTTATAATAATATTCCATGTGTTTTATATAAATGACTTACAATAAACCGTGGGCTCTTTTATTAAACTTCGCGCATCTCCGTCAGTCGAACATCGTCCGATGGCCTTTGCCCAGATCGACGGCTTTGAGAAATATCGCTCGGCGTCTTGGTACGAGGGTAACGAGCGATGGTGCAGGTTAACCAGTGGTTTTACGGGGTCCGCCTCGCCACATGTCAGCAGGTCTATGGAATCACTAGTCGACCGGGGAATACCGCCTATACACCAAAAGCGGTGCGATACGGGAAATCCGCCTTCCAAAACCACTCGCGGTTTTCGCACCGTGTTTAACCAGGGTTCCTCATCGGGTTTGCGTTCTTCTTCGTTTATTACCTCATGTCTAACCTCGGGTCAATCCTCGGCAGGTTTCAATTAACGATAACGAGATTCTATTCCAACGAATTTTCAATACAGACCATGCCTGCGGGTGGTGATAACTTCACAGGTTTTGTTCGAATAAATTAAGGAAAACACCAGACAAAAATATGTGGAATTCATACAGGGTTCAATTATACATGCACAGAGTTCATCACTTCGCAATTAAAGAACCTCTTGACAATTAATGATTCAACACGATTCTAGGGTAAATGCGCATAAAAACTATTTAATTGGAAGTAATTGTAACACACAGAGTTTATTGCAGAATCTCCTCTCTTCTTCTTGTCCTCCTCCATACATCTGAGGGCTTACAATTATATACATAAACCTATGACTCTTCGGTTCCTCTGAGAGGACCGTTTCAGGAAATCAACAGCCTAATTAAAATAGTTCAACTAACTGGAATGCTAGACTAACTGAGCTATTCAACTTCTACGACTCTAACTGATCTAATAATACAATCAGCTAAGGTATTGACACCTAGCTGTAACAATTCGACTGTTTTCAAACCCTCCTAGCCACAACATGTGGACAAAACTCCTACATTGCTGGCTAGTGTCTAATGCCCCTGCATCAATTGTTCTGATGCAATGCGATGCAATCACAATCACAATCGCAAATCGCAAAAGAATGTTGTAATTTTCTGCATCCGAAAGTGTTACCGCCGATTGTATGTTTGCGATGCGATGCGATGTGGTCCCACCACAATCGCAAATCGCAATCGCTCGTCGCAATGTGTTCTCTGCCATATGATTGTGTTCCGTTGAATGTTTGTGATACGATGCAATCGCAATCGCAACATCGCATGTTGATGATTCAACCATTCTGCCAAGTTCATCACCGATGCGCCCATGCGATCTCTGCTGTGGGGTCCATCGCACATCGCAAATCGCAAATTCCATGTTCTGCTGATCCGCCAATCAAAAATCGCAAATCGAAATTGAAACATTGCATATTTTGTTTGTTTTTCCACACATAGTTGTTTCGCCAATCGTCGATTGCGAAGTGGGCTCCACTCGTATATCGTGCACATAAAGTTTTAGGTTAAAGTTTTATGTTCCACAATGTATTTTCATTTTATTTTTGTTTTTATTTTTTACAAAGCCACGCCATATAAAAATCATTGTATTGCATTGTATTGTATATCATTGTATTGTAATTGTTGTGTCGTATCGCTGTGTAAGGTTGTAGGCAGAGAAAAACCTAGTGAACCATAACAGAGCACTGTTTGTGAGTTTTGAGAGACAGATAGATTTGTTTTTGAGAGCACTGCATCTGTAGCAGTCAAGTTTGTTCGTAATCCCACTTCAATGAAAGAAAGTTGTAATAGTTTTTAGTTCTGTTAATGAAATAGAAGAAAAGTTTTATTCTGCAATCTCTGTCCATTTATTCTCTATGTTAGAAGGGGAGTATTATTCTCTCAGTTATTGTTCTGGAATTCTCAGAAATTCCAAGAGTCAAGATGGGAAATATAAAACCTCTTACGGGAACCGGTGGATAGATAGGAAAGAATTGCCGTAAGCCTAACTAATTACGAGGATGATAATACATGTGTTTCATTGTTGTGCCATGGAGTTTGGCATATGCTCATGAGGTATTAAAGTAGATATTGACCTAATTTAAGCAAGGATTTAAACAAGGGAGCAACTATCGTAGTTGTATTCCTTGTCGGTAGAGGGAAGAAGGTTATAATATGGAAACACAAGAGGTAGAGTACAATTGTATGGATAAGGAACAAGGTCTACTAAAAGGACGGTGGGAACCGCGGAGCTATGAATTTTTTAAATTCAATGAACCATGTAACAAAACATTATGTAAACAAAATTGTTATCTTGGAAAAATGTTAATTGAATTTTATCAATTTTGAAACATTCTTGCCAAATCTCGTTATCAGTTCATTAATTACATTCTTGAAACAATATTTCCAAAAAACGCAGTCATTAATTAACCATGTCATTCAGATGAACCATGTCTTTTTTATGGTCTGATGCTAGAGCTTTTATTCCAGGTAATGGAGTTGTTATTCATGCATTGCTCACAAATACATTAAATATGTTTTTGTTAAAGTTCTTGGATATTGCAATAGATCTTTGACTCAGCATGTATTTTTGAGTCGAATTATTTCGACAGTATATGCATTCAAAGTAATAGGTGTCATTAAATGCATAATGTAGTGAAGTCCATTTGTAAACCATTTCAATCAACCAGTTTAGCAATGTACTCATACCATGTATTCAAGAATATGGCATATGCAGAAACGTACTCTTGGGTATAAATATATAGGTTTATGATATAGGTTGTCACAATGGAAAGACTGCTTGAAATATGAACTCATAAATGATAAACAGTTATAAACACCGATAAATGATAAATTGAGTGTGTATTTTAGAAATAAAGTTTCGTAAACTAGTTGCAGTTACTACTCTAAACATTGTTTGGCATCTTAGATGCTTGGAAATTAGAGAATATGAAGGCTTGAGCATGTATGATGAAGAAGATATGTGATTGTTGCTCATGGGTTAATTTAAAGACTAAGTATGGTGTGTAAATATTATAATGCACACTACTACACTAAGAGAATTTTTTGTCTTAAAAAGTTACTTTTTATTTTAGTTATTTTATATTAAAATTTAATATCAATTGAATTGTCTTAAAGATAAAATTTAAGACAAAAATAGTGTAAGACAAAAATAGTTTGAGACAAAACATTATATTTAAGACAAAAACCATTTGAGACAAAAATATTTAAGACAAAAACAATTTGAGACAAAAAAAATTAAGACAAAAAAAATTATTACAAAAGTATTTTAAGGCAAAACTTTATATTTAAGACAAAAAGGGTTTGAGAAAAAAATATTTTAAGACAAAACTTTATATTTAAGACAAAAGCACTTTGAGACAAAAAAAATTTAAGACAAAAGCAATTAGAGACAAATATTTTAAGACAAAATTTTTGATTTAAGACAAAAGCGACAAAAATATTTAAGACAAAACTTTATATTTAAGACAATGGCTACTGTTGTGGAGGTAAATCCCCTCTACAGACAGAGGCGATCCCTACTAGCCTAGACCGGGTCTAGCAACAATCGTTCACGCTATAGTGCAGGTTCCTAATTGGAAATAAACCAACTAGCGATGAAGGCTTACCTGGAATCCAACGTTGTCGGTTGTAGAGAAAGTAGCGCTCCTGTTCCTTAGCTCTGGCAGATCACAATCCTCACGATCTCCGTGATCAGACACCTGCACACACAAAAAACAAAACAAACACAAGCATAAAATCCAGTATATGCAACTATATGTCAGTCAGAGAAGACATAACTCATCATCATAATCAACAACAAGAGTGGAACCATAACCAATAGTCGCTTATCATTAATCAACCAAAGAAGAATACAACCATAGCTCTGACGCTGAATTCTACTTTGGAGGGTCGTCAGTAGAACGTGTCTCGATAAATCCTGTCAGGGATGGGACAAAACTCTCTCTTCGGATGTCTCGACAATGATCTCCTTGCTTGGATTTGGCCTTAAGGGAATGAATCAAAGCTCTTGCAGCATTAGGCTCTTGGGAACTTGGAGACTAGCTTGCAAATGAGATGAGCAAGCTTTTATAGATGGAGGAAGGGGGAGTTGGGATCCCTATAATTATGGGATTGGCCCTATCCTCAAGGAAGCTTCCATGAGAGGTGGAAAACCAATTCCTCTACATGGAGATCCGGAGCCAAACCTCCCAACTCAAATTAGATACCAGTTTCTGGATCAGCTAGGATGAAACTTCCGCCATTTATTTTTAAAAAACACTCCTTAAAATGGCTGGCGCGAGTGCAACTCTGGGACAGAGCACCAATTGGAACGCCCTCTTTGAAGTATTTCCTCCATTGGCGCGGGTAATGAATAGGCTACACGTGCCAATGAAAAAAGGGGTGTTTTTAGGGTTTTTCAAAAGGAGTTGTCTTCAAGGCAATGAGAGTACATGTTTAGGGGAATGCCATGAAAGTGTTTTCAAGCTATGTAACTGCTCATAGGTCACGAAATGAGCCCTCCAATTGTGCGGGATGGGGAATTGTAGGGACGGTGACAAATTGCTGTATAACAGATGCCCCCTTAAGCATGAGGCCTGAGAGAGAGAGAGAGGGGTGAAGTGCTTTATGAGAACGTGTCCAAATGAAAACACCACCATCGGAAAACCTGCATAGATAAGTACAACTGATATTTCAAATACATGATATATGTGGTATGGGCACAGCCATCCATAACAGAGTATACAATAATCCATATCCAAGGCATGGACGCAGCCATCTAGTGAGGATCGATAAATAGACTCAGGTATGGTTGCAGCCATCCAATCAGTGAGTCATGTAACTAATCATGATAATCCACAAAATCGCAGCCTGGATCATAAAAAATAGGAATCCAGGGTCTTGCGCTCCATCTCGACCTGAACAAAGTACAAGTTTAAGCATGCGAATATGTGAGCTAAAGTCGAACATGAAAGAACATTGCCTGATTACCATTCGATGATGAAAGCTGTTAACAGACGCGAGAGGTACCACCATTAATGCCAATGGTCCTCAAGGTACTACAGGTACAATCTATGGCATGTGAACAATGATCTGATGTCAAACACCCGCAGAATCACTCGATTGGAGGCCAATGATGAAAACCTCATGTCGAATGTGAAGAACCTGCCATTGAGGCATGCAGGCTCCAAGGTACCAGAAGGGAGTCTCTAGATCAGCTTCCTAGATAATGAGTTGAAGTCGACAAGAAGTGACCTTGATCGAAGATGGGCCATAGTGTTTCCCACATCATCGACGCGAGACAGAGGAACATAATGTTTTTTTGAATCACGATCAGATGAGAATCAGAGGAAGGTTGAAACTTGCAGAGGTCAACTTCTCTTGAACACATGGTGGCACGACAGTGAGTTTGGCAGGATTTGACATCAACGGATCAGAGGTCATGGCAACGAGGCAAAGAGCAGATGAGAGGTCAAAAAGGATTACCCAAACCCATGGAGACAAGTGGAAAACAAGATGAGATGTCCCCAACCCAACACGAATGCAGACAATTGCCATGTTCAAGAGTGACATACTGTCGACACGAAAATGATTCTGGTTCCATTTTTCCCCACCATTTCTGGCGAGTACCCCAATTATTTTTGATAAAAAGCTTGAAGGGGATAGCATATACTTGTAATATAAGTTCGTCCTTCGGACGAATCCATCCTAGTACATTTAACGAGCCCTAGGAAGGAGCGAATCGAATAACGTCACTGCGACTGAATACGATGTCATCAGGGTTTAACGAGTCTGAAAAAGGAATAACTCGGTGTCTTTTCATATTTAGAGAGTTTGAAAAGACAGTGAAAAAGTAAACTCCAAAGGTCCCTTTTTGTAAATGGTTCCTCAGATCCGAAAAGGTAGAAAACTTTGTCTGAGAAAACCTCCTAGTCGCGATAGGCTAGGGTATTCCTTTTTTGTAAATAATCTATCCCGGCCCGCAAAAGGGGTAAATGTATACTGGGTAGATGTCGTTTCGTGGCCACTTTAACGAGATCGAAACGACAAGGGCCTCGAAAATCTTTTCATATTTAGAGAGTCAGAAAAGAGCTGAAAGATGACTCCAAGATGAATTTTTCGTGTATTTATTGAGTCCGAAAAGGTATAAAATACAACTCGTGTCACTGTTTAAGCCGCATAAAGACCTGTCGCTGCACAGAAAGGCAAGTGTAAAACCCATTTTCGACAAAATATATTAAAATATTAATAAAAATGAATTTTAAAACCTATTTAGATTTCAAAAAGTTATTAATAAGTCTCAAATGGTAAAAACAAAATTAGTTTTACTATTTACCTCATTGGAGAGCAGCAGTGGTCCATTTGTGTGCAAACTTCTGATGGCGACTACGATCGATCTGGGCTACCATTAAGATCCTCGTTTGTCCCAGGTAAGAGGCGCTTCCCTGAACTCCATTTCGATCCATTTTATAGAGATTTCCATTATGGATTAGACTTGTGTGGAAGATTTTTAAAATTTTAGGGCTCCGCCCATTGGCGCGAGTATCGGACACGGACCCACGCCAATGGCCTTTTGCATACAAAGGGGTCGTGCCAATGGCGCAACGCGGTTTTTCCATTTTAAATTTCCAAACAGAGAACAATCCAACAGATTTTTCCATGTAACAGAGGTCTAATCAAGGGTTTTTGATCATGTTGATGCAGGCAACCAAGTACAATGGTTATCGAATGGAAAGAGAGGGAGCACGGGGAAGAGGATGAAATGGCTATAGAGAATGAAAACTACATAAATTCACTTAAGAACTGTGGACTCAAAAAGTTCTTCTTGATGCCCTACTTACGAGCTCAACCTGAGCTCCTACAGTACTTGGTCAGTATTTGGGATGAAAATGAAGGAGTGTTCAAACTTCGGGACCAAGTGCTGGAACTAGAGGTTTCTGATGTATACTTAATAACCGGACTGTCACGCAGAGGCCCAGTTCTCATCTTGACAGACAACAGACCATTTGGTGAAAAGATGGAGTAGGTAATGGCGAGGGTGTGCCCAAGGGCACGGACCGGATCAAGAAGCGGGAAGGTGGACATCCACACTGTCGAAGATCTAGCACTCAGAGTAGTGCTACACACCATTACACAAGCTGTAGGATCACAGGCTCCACATGAGGCAACCAAATTCCAACTCCTATTAGCCTCTGAGTGTATGAATCCTACACTGTTTGATTGGGCTACAGTGGTGACAACCAATATCAAGAGGTAGCTTACAAAGTGCAAGCAAGCCAAGCTGAAACAGTTTGGCTACGGTTCCATTTTGGTATCGTTCATCTTGGAACGATTACCCATATTTCAGGGCCAAGGGGCCATTGTTTATGAGCCGATACCAAGAGAGCCAAGGATGGCTCTCTGGGCAGCACTTATGCCTAGATCAGGAGGAAGGCAACAGGTGTCCTGGAAGCCCGATTTTTTTGGGTGGTTACGGCGACAGCTGATCGTGGTCGAGGATTGGCCTTATGCTGGGACCGATTTCACAGAAGACCCAGACCTTCCACTGCCGGAGGGGGATGACTGGGACGAAGAGTTGGGTAAGACCTCTCTTTTTTATTTTTATGTTTTATGATTTTTTTTGGTAATACATGTCCGTTCTACTAACAGTTGTTATGTGTATGCAGATGTCGGCCCAGAGAGACCCGCGGGCATGTCGCCCATTGCGCGGAGAACCCATGCTGATCATGACCCTCAGGCTGAGGGTGGCGAGGGAGGTGAACTGATTCAGAACATGGAGGGCATTGCCCGGCGGATCCCGGACTATGCACGGCTAGCAGATGTTCCGCTAGCATACCAGAGACACACTATGGGGCTGCCTAGTCTCCTCCACCGACTACTGATACCCTTAGTGCACGCGGTAGCATGTTACCACGAGCACTATGTGGATTAGACACCTAGGGCTTCTTTCATGCATATATTTTTTGAGAGACATATCGTCTCCAGCTGTATTAAGATGAACATGTATATTTTGATTTTATGTGATGCACACTATGTAAACATTTCGACACACACACACACACATATATATATACATACCTATTTCTGGATGAATCTTCTCACATGTGATGATGTTTTATAAAATGCGCAAATGTCTATCTAAAACCAAATTCGCTACTGCATGTGTTAATGTAATCATATGTCTGGGTATGTGTTGATATGTAATATAGTCAAAATTTCTTTCTAGCAGACGGATACGCAAATACAGACGTAAAATGGATAGATTTCTTACTGAATAATGCCCATTAAGCTATAATACCATAAGTTGTGAGTCTAGATACACAAGTAATTCACGAATGCCAAGGTCCACAGCCTTGGTTAATAATTCCAATACAACACTATAGTCTGCGATATTATTTGTAGCAGGACCTAGACACACACCTTGCAGGTTAACCAACTCACCAGCAGGATCATAGATTACCCAGGTTGCCGAAGACAAATTCCTGGTACTGCGGGAGGCACCATCCGTGAAACCCACAAATGGAGTAATGGACATCTGCATAATCAGGAAGACCCGATCAGCAGAAAGATGCTTACATCGCACACCACACCACACGTGCACACAAATGAATATACACACCTATGTACACACACCACACCAAAAATAACTTCAAGCGTAGTATTTCTTAAGGTACATCCCATTCCTAGGCTGCGCCAGCAGAACTCCTTCATAATCAATGAGCTCATAAGCCCCATTCTTCAATACTTGTTTTACTATATAGGGCCCATGCCACATGGCTTGGAGCTTTCCTACCCCGAGTTTGTCGTGCGCTTGGTCGTATAGGAGAACAAGGTCCCCTTCGACAAAGGAACGTGGAGAGACATATTGATCAAAGTGTGCTTTGAATCGCCTTTTCTGTGCTTCAAGGACTAAAGCAGCCAAGTGGCAGGTTTCATCCAACCGTTACAGATACAAGCGATGCTCTTCTTCAGGAGAAGTATCGGGCAAAAGTTCCATAGCTAGCTTTAAGGGAGGAATTTTACACTCAATCAGAAGAGTCGCTTCCAGACCATACACCAATTGGAATGGTGTGAATCCGGTCGCACTCTTTGCTGACGTCTGGTATGCCCATAGAGCTGAGAACAATTTTAGGTACCAATTGGACTTATGAATTCCAACTGTTCGTTGAAGCATTGTGACCAAAACTTTGTTCACAGCCTCAACCTAGCCATTTTCCTGGGGGTAATATGGCATTGAGCTATCGTGTCATAAGCCCAATCTCAATGTCAGCTCGGCCATCATGTAATCTCGAAAGTGAGTACCGTGATCGGTAACAATGGCCTGAGGGACCTTGAAATGTGCAATGATATGGTTGAAGATAAATTGGGCAGCTGTCTTACCATCGATGGCTAGTGTAGGCATCACTTTGGTCCACTTAGTAAAGTAGTCGACAACGAGGATTATATTTGTATGCCCCCCGGCCGAATGAGGGTTAAACGTCATAAAATCTACGCCCCATTTTGCGAAAGGGCCGACGGTAATGATAGGATGCAGAGGGAGGGGTGGCACACGCATCTTGCGCTAAAAAACCTGGCACGCGTGACATTTGCGGACTGCAACAATACAGTCTTTTAAGATTGACGGCCAAAAGTAACCCGCACGCAGAATCTTCTGGGCGGTTGCATATCCATACATGTGACCACCACAGGCGCCATTGTGATAGTCATTTAGGAATCATTCGGCCTCTTCCAAAGTCAAACACCAACGGAGCACCGAATCTACTCCAACCCGGTATAATGTTCTCCTACAATGCAATAGGGTTGAGACTGATGCCGAATCCGACGTCGGGCATCTTTGGTCAACTCAGAGCGAAAGGATGACGTTTGAAGATACACTATAATATCGCCATACCATGGGTCACGGGTTCTGATAAGGAAGATGGTTTCGTCTGGTATATGTTCTTCAGAATGAGATGGGGGGGGAGTCTGTTGGGAGGGAGCAAATAAGATCCGCGAAAACCAGTGATTTGGTTGACTTAGCAGTAGTGAACTCTAGGTCGAAATCCTGAAGGATAACGATCCATTTGGAGTATTTGTTGGAAATGTTGTCATTGATGGCAAAGGAAGAACACCTGAGGCAGCAACAAGGAAAAAGAAATGGAAAAGGAAGAACACCTGAGGTAGCAACAAGACAAAGAGAGTAGCATAGCAGCAAGATGTAGAGAGGGTCAAGCAGCAGAGACAGGGTCATTTAAAGAAGCAGAGGCAGCAAAAGGAGAATTAAGGAGTAGCATCATTCTAGGAGTAGATGAAACAAAGAGAGCATAAGACAAGTAGAGCATAGAAGAAACAAAGGCAGCAGGAGTCAGATGAGGTGCTGCAAAATAGTGAGGACAGTAGAAGAGGGCCATTTAATAGCTGAGGAATGAGACAGAGTGATGAGGAACAATTATTCAAGTGGGAAGATTGTGTAGACAATCTAGTAGAAGCTAATTTGTGTTTTTTCACAATTATTCAAGTGGGAAGTCTGTGAAGCATTGTTGGGGAGAATACATCAATTCATTCTGCAGAATGTAGCAAAGTTCGAAGTTGAGGAAAAGAACTATTGAATTGAAGACATAGAAGATCGGAGCCTCATAGGATTTGCTACAAGTATAACAGGTGGAGTGGATTCTATAGATGCAACAGAGGAAGGAGCACAAAGAAACTAAGACAGTAGATATAGCAGAAAGGAAGAGACAAAGAAGTAACAGAGGCAGCAAAGGAGGCAGCACTCAGGCAAAGAAGGCAGCGCTGAAGCAAAGGAAGGCAAAAGAAGCACAATGAAAGCAATAGAGGCAGCAAGAATAATGTCAAAAAGTAACAGTCATAGAAGCACAGTGAAGAACCGTTATCGAAGAGACGAGACGAGCGAGAGACGAAGCGAGGAACCGAGGCGGAGCGATTATAAAATTTCGAATGCTTACACCTCCTTTGGCGTTTACATATAATATAACACGAATCTTATTCCGGGAATCGCAGACTCCAGCCGGGCGTTACACATATAATACAGAACCATATTCCGGGAATCGCACACTACAACCGGTGTTATACATTTAATATAACACAAATATTATTCCGGGAATCGCTTAACCCCAGCGGCAAAGTATATATATATATATACATATACAAAACGTATTCCGGGAATCGCATAACCCATTGGAAAAGTATACATATATATCAGGTATATAAGTGGAGCGCTTTATTATAAGAACCAAGCTTTATACGGTGGGACCCCTCCCCAATCGCAATCGGAGAAAAGGTTCAATCGGCGGAGTTTTGTTATGTGCTCCGATTAAAGGCCGGACCCGATCGAGCTATATGCCACAGTTTATTGCTAATCGCATCCGAGTTCCCAATCGCATCGGAGAACATGTGAGTTGTGATTGCGATTGGAAGTCCGGACCCGATGGAGGTATGAATTATAATTCAAACATGTTTGAAGTCCTTTCCCAATCGCATTGGCAAAATACAATGAACAGTGGTCAATCGCAACACATATTAAAAGACTTGCGATTGTGATTAAGAGTTCGGACCCGATGGGTGTATTAACGATGGTTTATATATATTTGAATTCCGGCTAATCGCATCGGAACTTTTCGATTGATCGCAAGTCCTTTGTAATATGCTCCAATCAAGTGGCGGACCCAATGGCGTTATAAGATGGAGTTAATCGGTTCAATCGCGTCCGATTGATCGCACGATGTTTGTAATATGTTGCGATTGAAGTGGCGGACCCGATCCTATTATATGCGGGAGTTAATATGTGCAAATCGCATCCGTGTTCTAATCGCAATCGGAGCAGGAGAGATCAATCGCAATCGGAGGAGAATCAATGCATCAAAAAGCGTGTCAGGTGGGCCCGAAAGGGCATTTGTTAAGTTTTATCAATATTATTCATTGATTATAGTAGAAGCGACAGTTTCTTGTTAAAACCTTATATAAGGATGCCGAGAGTTGATTTAAGTTAAAAGGCACTGTTATATATATAAAAGGCGAATATATTAAAGATGTGCTGCGTGGTCTGTGGGTTGTATGTATATGCCTCAGCTTAACGAGAGGGCGATTATTAATATACGACTGTGATATATGTCCGTTCCGCTTGCGGAATGTTCCACATCAACAAGACACTAATAGCATAAAAGGGATTGGAGTTCCTCCAGATTTACAGTCAGCAGATATAAAAGGAACAGTTACACGCATGCAACAGTTACACCACAGCAGAGGACAGAAAAGACAAAGACACAGTCGGAGAAAAGACAAGTGCGCAGCAAGCCAAGAGACAAAACGAGTGAGCTGGAGTTCTCATTCAAATTTGAATGTAAATGTTTTATTTTGTTGTGATGCATTGGCAAGTCTCCCGAAGAGAGCAAATATCCCACTGTAATATTAAAATAAGCACCTACAGTTACATTTTTCTGAGTGAGCTGAAAAGAGATGAGAAGGCAGAAGGCAAAGAGACATGGCTGTCCATTTCGAATTCCCAGTGGAATACAAACAGCCATGAAGCTATTTTTGTATAAAACAGGGTAATATCCAAGGGGAGAGAGGTTGACGAAAAAGGAGTGAGAGAATAAGAGAGTATGCAGCAGAATTAAAGAGAGTTGAAGAAAATAAGCAAGTTGCAAGAAGAATGTGAATAAGGAGGAGCTGAGCAAAGAAGAAGAAGGGGCTGAGCATAGATGATGCAGGTCTGATATAAGAGTTGATGAACAACAGAGAAGAAGGTACAAAACAGAGTTGATATCCAAGGTAAATCAGCAAGTGTTTTTATTTTGAAAGATTAAGGAAGTTGGAGCTTCCCTATCAAGTTGTAGCTTGATAGATGTCAGTTGTTGCTGACTGAGGTAGGAGCCTCCTGTAGGTTGGTGCCTGCAGAAAATAGATGGGAGTTGGTGCTTTCACATCAAGTTGTAGCTTGATAAAATGTCAGTTGTAGCTGGCTGAGGTTGGAGCCTCCTGTAGGTTGGTGCATGCAAAAAATTGATGGGAGTTGGAGCTTCCTTGCAAGTTGTAGCTTGCAGAATTGAGGATAGAGCCTCCTGTAGGTTGGTGCCTGCAGAAAACAGTGGTGAGAGGGAGTTGGAGCTTGCCTTTGCATCACAACAATAATAAGATGTGGTTTTCTCCCTTTATGGGTTTCCACTTATATCTGGTGTCTCTGTGCATGATGTTTATGTGTTGATGTGGTTTATCTCATCTGCTTAATACTTGCTGCTCTCATATTCAATCTGCTATTACATTAACAAATTTGTTTGATAGTAATACTTGTTGCTCACAGATTAAGATTGCTCACATATTAAGTTGACCATGAAATGAAGGTGTAAATAAGATTTAAAAGAAAAGTATTAAAAGTCCATGTATGTGTTAAACTGATTCACCCCCCCCCCCTCTCAGTTTAACTAAGGGTTCAACAATTGGTATCAGAGCCAGGTTCCTTTGGTGTAAGCTTAATAACTTGAAGGAGATCTGGTAGAGTCATGGACTATCAAAATGTATCTGTGTTAAATACAAAAAACTTTCATGAATGGAGAGATAAGGTTAAAACAGGATTATTGGCTTATGAACCTGAAGTATGGAAGCTTGTATGTGATGGTTACTGCACAGACTCCCCCACGGTGAAAGAACAACAGAGGAATGCCAAGGCAAAATGTGTGATATATAACAGTCTTCATAACAAGGACCTTGAGTTGATAATGGATTTAACCTCTGCAAAAGAAATCTGGGATAGATTGCACTTCATGCATGGAGTAAACACTAAGGACTGCACTGACAAGAAGGATAAGAGAATTAAGAAGAAGAAAAATTCATGTCAACGGGAAAATATTCAATCAAATGAAGTACCTGCTAGTGTGAATGGAGATAAGAACCATGAAGAAATTACAGCTGAAGAAAAAGCCAAGCTTGACACTGCTTTGACTGAAATAGAAAAATTGAAAAATGAAAACAAAGACCTTAAGACAGTGGTGCAAATATGTGATGAGAGAGAATATGAATATAAGAAAGAAATTGTTGGCCTGAAGACACACCTTGAAGAAGCAAGGAAAATAGAAGACACTCTGCTGCAACAAATGAGAGAGAAAAATCTGGAATGTGAAAAATTGGAAGAAGAAGTAGTGAAACTAAGAAAGAAATTAGAAAAGGCCCAAAGAGATTTATTAATGAATACTCCTCAAATGAAAAGCTCCGGACAGTTGGACCAGATTCTAAAGGCTCAAAGGTCACCTCTCATAAAGGCTGGGATAGGATATGAAGGTGGGATAGGATATGAAGGTGAATCTAGTAAGTCCAAGGTTGAAGATAATAAGAAAATCATCGTTGTAAAAGCTGTAAAAGATAGTGAAGTAGCTCAGTAGACTACTACAAAAATAGAAGCCAGCAAGAACAGGATTTGTGAAGAAACAAATAGAATCAAGCAGCAACATGTTAGGACAGAGAATGAGAAGATGAAACAATTAGCTTCTAAGAGCTCATATTCTCCTGAAGATGAATTGAATAAATTTGGAAGATGTCAAAGGAGGTTCTTTCCTCCTATGAAAAATATCACATGTTTTACCTGCCACAAACAAGGACATACTGCAACATGTTGTAATACAAAGCAAACCCAGTCCAACCAGCAAAAGATGCAGCAAACAAGAAGAACACCTCAAGCAAGAAAATGGAAAAGACAATCTTTCACCAGGTACACAAATCATTTCCATGGCTATTGTTATGCATGCAATAATTTTGGACACAAAATTGTTGAATGTAAAATGTATTCAACAAGAGGAACAAAGTATTATACATCAGCTCAAATTTGCTTTGATAAAATAAAATGTTATGTATGCCTCAAGCTTGGCCACAAAGAAAAGGGCTGTAAACTACCTTATATATTAAAGAAATCTAGACAGATGATAGAAATAAAGCAAATCAAACAAAACTATGAATCTAAAAGAAGTACAGACATTATGAAGAACCCCAATAAAGTATGGAAGGATAAGAGAAAGGGGGAGCCTATCATCTCAATAACATAATGTAGCCCATCATAGTCTCGGAAATTTTCTCTAGGAAGAAAAGAAAATATCTAATCGATGACAAATATGAAGCAACATCCTAGGGGGGAGAGCGGTTCATAAAAAGTCCCCATGAAAGTAGTCTAAGAAGAACTCCTTGGAATGAGGATAGCTATAAGATCGGAATATAAGATCGGGAATGCACAGGACAATTTCTCTAACGGAGAACTAAAGAGAAAAGAAGATCATACGAAATATTAAATAGCTAACAAATTGATGGAAGTAGAGAGAGACAACAAGAAGCCTTGGTGAGAGAGCATCAGCCATGAGCATGTAAGCTAAGAAGACACCGACACATAAGTAATGATCACAATGTGCACAGTGTGCATCATACGGCCAGAATGAACAAGTAACCAATTTAAGAAGGAGGAATAGAGAAGAGCCTATCATCATTATATCATTACATCTTTCATCTATGAAAAGTCCCCTTGACGAAATGCAGTTAAGTGAGTAAAAAACCTCTGAGTGATCTGCCCATGAAGATTCCAAGCAAAGAAATTGAAGATGTCTTCTTGAAGTTCATTATGTTAAAACAATTGAATTGTATGAAAAGCAACAATGATTCTGGAGCAGTCCTAGAAAACAAAATGCAGTAGCATTTCTTTGAACAGAATGGCAGAATAAGCAAATGGTTAAAGAAGTCAAGATAAATTTCAGGATATCGATAACTGTTGGTGTGAACAGTGGAAAGCTCTACAGTAGAATTTATGAAGGATGTCTTAATTAAGGATAAATGTGCAAGCTAAAAGTGAAATCTCAGCGTGGTTTATCAAAATAATATCTATTGATGATTAAGTACAAGTAGCATGCTTATCAACATATTACCAAGCATTATCAGTAGAGCAGCAGTATGGTATAGGTCCTCAGGATCAAAGGATTATGGTAAAAGTGCATCAAAGTAGTATTCCCAGTATTGTCTGCATTCAGGATGAAAAGGTCAGCAGTAGTGCTAAAGGATCAGCGTTAGGTTTACATTTGAAGAAATATATTATGCATTGAAGCAGCATCTGTCTCTATATATATAATTGCATGCCCTCCTGAAGTTAGTACATATATCTTCAAGACCTCTTTTTGAAGATTGTTCACAAACTGGGTGAAGCCTGTTGGCTAAAATCTCAAGTAAACAACTTATATATATACGTGTGAAAGATCATAATGATGGAACAATTAAAGTATCGAAAGTATGAAGGATGAGTTGTGACAGCTGAAGCTCAAAAATCTCTTATTGATTAATCACGAACATACTTCAGCAGAAAGGATTTGCTAACATCTCACCATTGAAAGGAGATTGATCACTGACATACATAACCCCTTATGTCATAAAGAAAATTGCTTGGTCGATAAGTAAGTCTAAACAATAAATTGAATGTATCTAGCCTCAAGGTTTTGTTGTGAAAGTACGTTATGGAAGAAGTAAAGGGAGTTGATTTCTTAGATCAAATTTTGGTTGATTCATATCAGTAACAAGGAGCTGCAGCTATTTAATGCAAGATTATTACAGCATCCTAGCTCAAATCATCACCAACAGGCAAGGAAAGTGAACCGCAGCTATAAAAGACATATTAGCTTCATCACAAATGAACAAATGCGTGCTGAGATGAGTGTGCGGTAGAAGACACACTCAACTACAATTTCCTCAGCAGAGATAGGGATATCAAATGAGAAGATTATAATATATTTGAAGCAAGATTTATGTCACATGGAGCATTCACAATCCTTAAGTCTTGATCCAATAATGCGGTTGCGTGTACAAAATTACGATTATATATATTTAATGTCACCTACTCTCTATACGAAGTGCAAGAAAGTCTATGCTTTGAAATGATATCGACTTAATGTGTATATACAAGTTCAAATAATCTCAAAAGTGTTCTCTCAACAACCCTTATACACCAATTTGGAGCAGCAAGACACATAGTCAGAAGAAGAAGGCCTAAACACATATCAAAGAGAAGAAATGCAAAGAGAGAATCTACACTGAGAAATGTGCAACCCTTTTCCATTGATGTCAAAGGGGGAGGAAAAGAAAGTAGCAGAAGATAGGATCTTCCAAAAGAAGCCAGGCAGAGAAAAACTTGGAGGAAGCATTGGATTATTAGTGGATGTGTTGCCATCGATACCCCGAAGGGGAAAATTTATTGGAAATGTTGTCATTGATGGAAATGGAGATGGAAAAGGAGGAACATCTGAGGCAGCAACAGGGAAAAGAGAGCAGCATAGCAGCAAGATGTAGAGAGAGTCAAGCAGTAGAGACAAGTTCATTTAAAGAAGCAAAGGCAGAAAAAGGAGAATTAAGGAGTAGCATCAGTCAAGGAGCAGATGAATTAAAAGAGAGAGCGTAAGACAAATAGCTACAGAGACAGAGCTGTTATCATGGCAATAAAGACAGCAAAGAAGCACATGAAGGAAACAAAGGAGGCAGCGCTGAAGAAGAAACAGGCAAAGGAAGCAGCGAATACAATGGAGGCAGCAAAGAAGCAAATGAAGGCAGAGGAAGCGAATATAACAGAGGCAGAGCCGTTATCACAGAGACAAAGGCAGAGGCAGAACGACAGAAGCAGCAGAGGCAGAGGCAAAGCAGTTATAAAATATCGAGAATCATACCCCAAGCCGGGCGTTACGCATATAATGCAGAACCATATTCCAGGAATCGCACACTCCAACCGGCGTTATACATTTAACATGACACAAATATTTCGGGAATCGCACACTCCAATCGGCATTATACATAACACAAATATTCTGGGAATTGCACAGAACCGTATTCTGGGAATCGCTTAACCCCAAGCGGAAAGGCACATAAATTCCGAGAATCGCCTACCCCGATGGAGGATATATATATATATATATATATATATATATATATATATATATATATATATATATATATATATATATATATATATATATATATATATATATATATATATATATCCATCACCTTACATATATGTGCAGCGCATCATATAAACAAAGGTCAAAGCATAAATATATACAAAAGGAGCGCTTTATTATAAGTTTCATATTATTAATCCCGAAAACAAAAGAACCAAAGTTCCAAGGCATATATATTATGGAGCACATAAAACAAAGTTTTATAAGGTGAGACCCCTCCCTAATCGGATCGGAAATGTGAAGAGTCCAAAGGTGGAAGCGCATTGCAATTACCGATTGGCGATTTCCGATTGAATCGCAATCGGAGCATATTGGAGCTGCAATAGTTGAGTGATATCAATTCAGGCGATTGGCGATATCTGATTGAATCGGATTGGGCTATGGAACAATTAACCGGTTTGGCATTCAAACATTGTGATTTGCGATCGCCGATTTGCTACGCATCGGAGGCGAATATATATATATATATATATATATATCATTGAAATAAAATGAAATGTTATAGATATATAATTGAATGGAGCGGAGTCGAATAATAAAAATACATTGAAAAGTGAACACTTTGATAAATAACAAATGCGGACCAGAACTTGGAATAGAGGCTGGAACCCTGTGTCAGATTAAATAAATAACGAAACCGGAGGTAGCGAACCCGAGTTAATGGGCGAGGAGATTGAACAGCCGGCGTAAACCATAGTTTAACACTGTAGCAAAACCATGGGCCAAGCTGAGGATGACGTCATGTATTCCGAGGGGGTCTCCCTCCACTATCTGCTCGAGTCTGCTACCCCATCAGAATCTTACCGCCTCTGAATTAATATGTTGCATGGTTCAATGTATATTACGGGGCGCTGTGATTTGATTGATATATATATATATATATATATATATATATATGATAAGGCGCATATGAATGGTTGAGTGTTGACTCCACGTTGGCATATGAGTTGTACGTGTGGGTCCGAAGCCAAAGTTCTAATTGATCGGGACTGTTTGACTAAGGATTACGAGTTAATAAAGGAATGACGATTGCCGTAGGATTTCGTTAATAATTGAAGGACGCTGTAATAAAGGAATATGTGAACGCAGGTTTATATATGTACAGGCCGAGAATTGATTAGACCAAAGGCTTAAGGTGGAGGGCGATTGTTTATATAAAATAATTCTTTGTGAGATATATAAAACATGGTTGCGATTTGTATTAAAAGATGTTGTGTGGTCTGTGAACCCATGGGCCTCGGCTTAAGGTGGAGGGTGATTTGTAACATAATAGAATTGTGATATATGTATGTTCCGGCTTGCGGAACTCGCGACATCAACAAGACACTCGTGGCATGAAAAGGGTTGGAATTTCCCTAATTTAAAAGTCAGCAATTGCATTTTATTTATTTAAAAGGCACAGTTACACGTATGTAGCAGTTACACCCCCACAGAGGACAGAAAAGCAAACAGAGCCGAAAGGAGATAAAACACAGTCACATAAAAGACAAAGACAGCCAAAGAAAAGACAAATGCGTAGCGATTCAAAAGACTAAATGAGTTGAGCTGGAGTTCACATTCTAATTCGAATGTAAATGTTTTAATTGTTTTTATTGTTTGTGATGCGTTGGAAAGTCTTCGAGAGAGAACAAATTCCCACTGTAATGTTAAATTGATACCTACAGTTATATTTTCTGAATAAGCATATAAAAGGATTGAGAAGGCAGAAGGCAAAGAGATATGACTGTCCATTTCGAATTCCAAGTAGAATACAAACAACCATGAAGCTAGTTTGTATAAAATAGGATAATACCCAAGGGGAGAAGTTTTGACGAAAAAGGAGTGAGAGAAGAAGAGAGTATGCAGCAGAATTAAAGAGAGTTGAAGAGAATAAGCAAGCTGCATGAAGAATGTGAATAAGGAGGAGCTGAGAAAAGAAGAAGAAGGGGCTGAGCAGAGATGATGCGGGTCTGATATAAGATTTGATGAACAACAGAGAAGAAGGTACAAAGCAGTGATATCCAAGGTAAATCAACGAGTGTTTTTCTTTTGAAAGAGTAAGGAAGTTGGAGCTTCCCTATCAAGTTGCAGCTTGATAGCTGTCAGTTGTAGCTGACTGAGGTTGGAGCCTCCTGTAGGTTGGTGCCTGCAGAAAATTGAAGGGAGTTGGTGCTTCCTTGCAAGTTGTAGCTTGCAGAATTGGGGATAGAGCCTCCTGTAGGTTGGTGCCTGCAGAAAACAGTGGTGAGAGGGAGTTGGAGCTTGCCTTTGCATCACAACAATAATAAGATGTGGTTTTCTCCCTTTATGGGTTTCCACTTATATTTGGTGTCTCTATGCATGATTTTTATGTGTTGATGTGATTTATCTCATCTGCTTAATACTTGCTGCTCTCATATTCAATCTGCTATTACATTAACAAATCTGCTTGATAGTAATACTTGTTGCTCACATATTAATTTGACCATGAAATGAAGGTGTAAATAAGATTTAAAAGAAAAGTTTTAAAAGTCCATGTATGTGTTAAACTGATTCACCCCCCCCCTCTCAGTTTAACTAAGGGTTCAACAATCTTCCCATACGTCAAATCTGTTATGCGCTTTAATGATTATATTAAATGATTGGATTGATTATTAATGGGAAAAGATATTGTGTTTAGATTGAAAGTCGTTTCATAATTAAAATATTATATCTCATCCGCTTTCACATTCAAAACAGTCTCATCACCTTTCTTATATTATTACTCTCATTTATTCGTAAAACACAGGCACGAAGGAGCAAACGTCTATACAAAGCTTCCGCTAAACACTATGGGTAAGAAGGAGAAGAGCTCGAGTTCTGAGAACAAATAAATGGCTTCGCTATATGCAGACACCGCCTGTAACAAGGATGCCGGTATATCCACTTGGGAAGGAATGTATAATCTGTTAGAGGAAGAAAACCCCGTGGTGATAACAGTTGCAGCCACAGCAGGTTCAAAGAATACGTCTGAAGCAACCCTTAGAGACTTGGCTTGCTTGTTTCTGCATAGAATAGCAGCAAGGCTAAGGATTCTCCCATATACGGACATGGCAAGATGGGTGCTGGACAACACCGATATTTCAGACAGGAAATTTAGAACTCCATTTGAAGAGTTAATCGGGTCATTCACCACGGAAGACGTGAAGTTGATGTATAAGTTTCCGGAAACTCAAATGCCTTATAATAAGCAACTTATGGAAAAATTTGCCAGAGAACATACGAATTTGTGAAAATGCACATAGGAATGAACCAAAAGAGATGAACCATTGAATAAAATCAAACATGAGTGGACAGTACCAAAAAGGATGTTTCAGACGCTGTTCACAAGTTCAAAAATCCAAGTGGGCAAATTGACACAGTTTCTACCACAAGATAAGGTATGTAAGTTTGCCACAATTATCCTATATAGAACTTTTAGAAGTTACTAAAGAAGCTTTTGGGGATCAAGAGTTCTCAGAGAAACATAAAGCTCTTCTTGAGAGAAGTCAGGAGTTGAAGAGGACTTGAAATAACTGTAAGGCAAAACGAGGAAACATTGACCAAATTCAAGGCACTTCATGCTAAGTAAGAAAAAGATGTGGAGCGCGTTCGGCAAAGAGGAAAATTACTATGAAAGGTCAAATTGATAAAAGGAAACTACTTTCGCTAAAGTATGATATGAGAAAATGGTGAAGCAAAATCAAGATGAAATTGCAAAAGAAATACTGTTCAATAACTGAGATGCACAAATCAGAAGAGAAGAAAAGGCAGCAGAGGAGGCATCTACAGCGGCAAACACTCTCACTGATTATGTAAATGACAATTTACACAAAGCTAACTTGATTTCTGAAACTGTTCCAGGTTATCTCCCACAGGAAAATCAATTGCAAGCAGAATGGAGGCAAAAGGCAGAAGAAAGAGCAAAATCCATCCAAGGGCTGACAAGATTGAATTGGGACTCATACTGGATGTACTTGGTGAAGCCACACAGTCAGCACAGTGCGCTCAATTGTATCATCAATGCTACAGAGAAGATTGCTCCTACGCTTGCCGACTCTGTCTTTTCAGGACAGTTGAATTCTAAAGTCGGTCAACCGCATCTTCTCAAAACTATGCTGGATGCCTGCAAGCTTAAAGATCAAGTTAATAGATAGATAGATTTAGTTTTAATTTCACTGTATTTTAGCCTAGGAAAAGGATGGTCATTGAACTGAATCCTTAATTTTTGTAATAAACTATTTTTAGATTTAGTTAAGTAGTATTTAAACCCTTCTCATGCATTTAGAGAAGGGTCCTGGATCTTAATATTTTTTGACTTGGAGATTGCATTTCTGTACTCCATTGTCTTATATATTTTTAAAAAGGATCACATCTGGTGATTTTCATGTGGAATTATCTTTGAAGTGTTGCATTTATGTACCTTTGGAGTTTGATTTTGCATCCTAATTACTGGATAGAATATCAGATTGCATTTGAAAGTCCTCAAGATGAACAAGGTATTTCTATCTGTTCACTGTTGATCTCTTTTGTTTTATGATATTCGTTTTAATATTGCTATCATTTATATGTATATTGATTTTCACAACGCTTTCTTTTATATATCATTTCTGAGTATAATTGAAACGTTATTTTTCATAGTTACATGTAAGTGGTATACAATGATGAATGCAATATGCTTATATAACTCTGTTTAATTTCTTAAACAAAGTTATCTTTATTTGTTTCTGCACATTTCAATTTAATTAATAATACATTTTCATGGTTATTGTTGAATTGGAACAATCTTAAGTTGTATTCACATATAGCTACCCGGGTTAGTGTTAGAATTTCTTTATCAGTATTTAGCTTAAATTAGATAGTTTTATTTCAGTTAGTTTAGTTCCATTTCCACCCACCAAATCCAATCCATTTAGTTACAAGGAAACTGGTCCTTTAAATCCAGTCGGACCCACCATACCAAATGGAAAAGGAGCTGCCTTAAGGTCCCGACCGGGTGGTTTTCCCCGATGTTTGAAGCAGAGATTTTCTAGGCTTCAACATTTTTGGCGCTAGAAGGAGGGCCTAAGCTATGAATGGAAAGTAAATCTTTATCCACAAGCCATTCTGAGAGCAAAACACCCTCATTAACTTCTTCAATTTCTTCTGAAATTCAAAATCCTAGAGAAGAAATTGTAGAAAATATTCAAACGTGCCCACTACCAAAATCTTAAAACATTCAGAAAATCAACATCCTGAGTCTCCTGAAGTTCAAGATCTAATTCATAAATTGAAAGGATTCTCTTTATCTCTTGAAGAATCTGAAATATCTGAAGGTAGTATAAGCTCAAAATTTATTCCTTCAAAACCTCTTACTAGGTTGCAAAGTGAAAAACTCGGTATTCCTCCGAAAGAATTTCCTTTACCTAGTAAGGGAAAAACTAAAAGAACTCAATTGGAAATAGAAAGTGATACAAGTTCATCATCACATATTCAATCACCTGTTTCCAAAATCACAACTCAACAAAGTGCAGTTGTTTCATCATCATCTTCTCAAACATCATCTTCCTCTCAAACATTATCAATCTCAACATCATTCATTCCAACAACTTCCATTCAAACACCACCAATTTCTACTACTCCTCCAATAGTCATTCCAATAATGGCACAGAGACCATGGTCTACTCCAGGAGCAGTCAACATGGCTGCACCTTTACATGATTTACCAGACAATCCTGGAAAATGGCTTCCGAAATTTAGTCCAGACCTTAACATTCAAGCTGAAGAACATATCAATAACTTTATGCTGGCTACTAATTTGAATGGATTCATACATGAAGATGTTGTAGTTAGATTATTCCCTTATACTCTTCAAGGAATAGCAGGATCATGGTATTTTTCATTGCCATCAGGATCTATAACAATTTGGGACATTTTTGCAGATCATTTTTTGACCAAATTTGGAGATGATCGATCAATTACAACTTTACTCAATGATCTCTCAAATTTGAAGATAGAACCCAAGGAACCCATTAAAGAATTTAACGCTAGATTCAACAAACTCTTGAATAAAATTCACGTAGATTCACAGCCCAGTGAACAAGTTAGAATTGAATGGTACATAACTGCCTTACCTTCAAATATAGCAATTTTCGTAGACAGAGCTGCAAAACCTACATTAGCTAAGAATATGAAAGAAGCTATTGCAGTGGAAAAACGTATCACTTCTCTGGAAAAGAAAAATTCTATCGAAGAAAGGAAATCAAAGAAAGTTAGCTTCAAAGATGATTCAAAGAAAAAGGCCAAAGATCCATATGACATGGAAGGTTTACAGAAAGTTCTTAAAACCATCTCAAATGAAATGGTTGAAATCAAAAAACAAGTAGCTGAAACTTCTACTAAGAAACCATTCCGAAATTTCAGGAGAAACCAAGTTGAATCTAAACCTCCTAATGCAATCTCTAATGCAGAATCAGAGGAAGAGGAAGAAGAAGAAGACACATCTATAGTATCAGAAGAAGAAAATGAGGATGAAGAAATAGCTGAATTAAATGGAATGTGGGATTTTAGTCTCCCAAATTCTGATAGTGAAGAAGCTATGCCTGTAAGTACTAGGAGTAAATCTACAGCGGAACCGGTTCAAATAGTTCCTAAAAGGAAAATTACAACTCCAAGTACCAAAGACAAACCCATTGTGAAGAAAACTTCTTCATTACCTACTCAAAATCAGCCATCTTCTTCTAATCCTCTCACATCAACAACGAAAACTTTAGTAGTGTCAGATTCTATGGAATATAACATTGTCGAAGACATGAAAAAGATCAAAGCCAACATTTCCTTACATGAACTCAGTAAACTAAAACACCAGCAAAAGTTGCTATTGAAAGAATTAAACGCTACACCAATCGCTCCTTTACCAAGTGGTGTAGTTGCGAAAGCAGCTAGAGGATCTGGTAAACCATCGGATAAGGTAGATGCTACTGATACAGTGCTCATTGGAGAAAAGTCAAATTCTCAAACTCCTCCTTTTCTTTTGACTTATGAGATGTACAATAAAAATCTGCACAATTGTTTGATTGATTCTGGAGCTTCCTCCAATATAATGGTTACCTCTGTATGTGCTAAATTGAATATTGAACCATAGAAATCGGCAGTTCATATCGTTTAGTTGGATCGCTCTAAAGTTCAAGTTGTAGGAGAAATCAATTCAGTCACTATCATATTAGCTTCCGATCCTAGGATTGTCCAAATAATTGATATTTTAATTGCTGATATTCCTGAATTCTATGGATTAATCTTGAGCAGGGACTGGTCTGCGAAACTTAACGGTTATATCTCAACTGATTATTCCCATATGTGGCTTCCCTACAAATGGAAACCAAATCAAATCAAAGTTGAACGAGAAAAACATATGACACATACTGTCACTGAATTTGAGCAACCTAATGAACCTGTGGCATTCAACAACAATATTCTTGGAGGTTTTTCTGCTGAATCATTTATTGGAAATTTCAAAGCTCCTCAATCACATTTTTCTGTAAATACTTTTGTTTCTCAGATAGAAATTTTTTCACAATCTGATTCTTCCAGAATTGTAAATATTTCTGATGTAATTGTAAATAAGCCAGTAGATAAGTCTTTATTTTGGTCGTTGTATTTTGATGGATCAAAGTCTAGTGATGGAGCTAGAGCTGGATGCATTTTAATTGATCCAAATGGGGAGAAAACCATGCTGTCATGTAGATTAGAATTTGAGTGTACTAGTAATACCGCAAAATATGAAGCCTTGGTTCAAGGACTTTATAAAGCTATAGGGTTAGATGTTAAATACTTGAAAGTTTTTGGTGATTCCGAAATTGTCATTAAACAAGTTAGGAATACTATTCATTGCCTTTTAGGACATCTTAAACACTATCAAACCCTAGTACAAGAGCTCACCACTCATTTTTTAGCATTCAATATTTCTCCTATTCCCAGGAATCAGAACACATCAGCTAACTTGTTAGCTAATGTTGCATCTAAACTCCTACTAGCTGAAGATTGCAGTCCTGATAGGTTTTCTGTAGAATTAATTTTTCGTCCATCTGTCCCAGATAATGTCACAAATTGGAGAGTATTCTATCATGATCAAGATAATCTAAATTTCATGAATTCAGAGAAATCATATGATGAGCAAATTATTGACGAAGATGATCATGATTTACAAATTGCTTCAAAAGGTAATGAAAATCCCATTCCAAAATCTGTTGTTAAATTAGAGGATTTATATGACATTAGAGACAGATTCAAGAAAGTTGTTAATACAAAACTTCAAAGTTATACTTTGAAGTTTGAATTAGTAAATCTTGGTTCTGATTCTAAACCTCAAAACGTTAACTTAGGACTCAATTTAACACCAGAAGAAAGGAATGCATTCATTAAATTGCTGAACAAGTATAAAAACGTTTTTGCTTGGAATTATGATGATCTAAAAACGTATGATACTTCGGTTATTCAACACACGATTCCAATGCTTCCTGATATTAAACCTGTTCAACAGAAGTTGAGAAAAATCCATCCAAATCTCGAAAGTCAAATCAAATCAAAACTTAATAAACTTCTGAAAGCCAAAATCATTTTTCCAGCCAGGCACTCTAATTGGGTTTCCAACATGGTACCTGTAAGGAAAAAGAATGGTGATATAAGAATCTGTATTGATTTCAGAAATTTAAACAAGGCATGTTTAAAAGACAATTTCCCATTGCCAACTATGGAACATATACTTCAAAATGTAGCTGGTTCTGAACTTATGTCTTTTCTCGATGGATTTTCAGGCTATAATCAAGTTTTAGTTCATCCAGATGACAGATTGAAAACAACTTTCAGAACAAAATGGGGAACTTATGCTTATCAGAAAATGCCTTTTGGTCTAATAAATGCAGGAGCAACTTTTCAAAGAGCCATGGACATAACATTCAAAGGCCTAATCAATAAATCAGTTGTTGTTTATCTTGATGACATAACAGTATTTTCAAAAAAGAGAACCAATCATCTACATGATTTAAAACAAATATTTGAAAGATGTAGAAAGTTTGGTATCTCCTTAAATCCCAAGAAATCTTTCTTTGCTTTAGATGAAGGAAAAATCTTAGGATTTGTTGTGTCAAAAAATGGTATATATATTGATCCAGATAGAGTGAAAGAAATTTCTGATATTTCTTTACCACATAACAAAAAATCCATGCAATCATTTCTTGGACAGATCAATTTTGTTAAAAGATTTATTCCTGATTTTTCTTTTATTGTTTTACCTATGCAAAATATGATCAAGAAGAATTCAATATTCAAATGGGGGCATAAAGAAAAATAAGCTTTTGATTCAATCAAACAAGCGATAATTAATGCACCAACATTGAATACCCCGGATTTTTCTAAAGATTTTACTTTGTATACTCTGGCCACCGAAACATCCTACACAGCCGTTTTAACACAACTCAATGATCAAGAAATCGAAGCACCAATTTCTTTCTTTAGTTCAAATCTGCAGGGAGCTGAACTTAATTATTCTGATGTTGAAAAAAAAGCCTTTGCTGTGTTTAAATCAATCAAACATTTCAGACCTTTTCTCTTGAAAACACATACAAAAATCATTGTCCCATTCTCTGCAGTGAGGCAATTATTAATTCAAAAAGAAGTAGGAGAAAAGAAAGCTAACTGGGTAACAGCCTTGCAAGAATATGATATTGATATTAAACCAGCTAAGATTGTTAGAGGACAAGGTTTTTGCAGATTATTGGCAGGAGCTCATAACATACCAGAAAATCAAGATTTAAATCAAGATATTCAAGTAAGTCAGATAAGTGTTACAGATTCTGAATCTCAGTATGCTGATCTTATCTATTACTTGAAAAATGGGTATGCTCCTTCTAATCTCAGCTATAAGAGTAAACACGCTTTAAGGTTAAAGGCTATTAAATATGAGATCATTGATAGTTTTTTATTTAGGAAAAATTACGATTCAATTTTATTAAGATGTCTTGAAAAGACTGAAGCTGAAAAGGTTTTGCAGGAATTGCATGATGGACTAGCAGGAGGTAATTTTGGAGGTGATACCACAGCTCACAAAATAATTCGTGCTGAATATTACTGGCCTACCCTTTTTAAATATACACATGATTACGTAAGGAAGTGCCAAATTTGTCAAACTTCAAGTGGAAGACAAAGGAAACCAACTTTTCCTTTGCAACCAGTAACTATTGAGCAACCATTCGAACAATGGGGGCTTGACATTATTGGTGAGATAGTACCTCATTCTTCCAAACAGCACAAGTACATCCTTATGGAAACTGATTACTTTACAAAGTGGGTAGAGGCAATCTGATTGAAGGTAGCCAATTCTGATGCAATTATTGATTTCATAGATCAATTTATCATAACCAGGTTTGGTGTACCTCAAGCTCTTGTCTTTGATAATGCATCTTACTTCTCTGGAAATAGTTTAATTGAATTTGCAGTCAAAAGAGGTTTTAAATTAAAATATTTAGCAAATTATTATCCACAAGGTAATGGTTTGGTTGAATCCACTAATAAAAACCTTATCAAAATCATTAAAAGGACTGTTGATCAAAATCAAAAGAATTGGCACAAATCTTTAATCTTTGCGTTATGGGCTGATCGTATCACTGAAAAAGCTTCAATAGGGACTTCACCTTTCAATCTGGTTTATGGAAAAGAAACTGTGATACCATCAAATTTAACTCTTCCATCATTAGCCCTAGTGCAATTTATTGAAGAAAATCCTTCTTCATCCATTCAATTGAGATATGATCAAATCCTTAAATTAGAAGAAGATAGGGATAAAGCAAAAATTACTCATGAAAAACATCAACAGCTTGTAAAATCTTCTTTTGATGCAAATTCTACCGACTCAAAAAATTTGTCAATTGGTGATCTCGTTCTGAAATGGGATAAAGCACACGAAGAAAAAGGTAAGCATACCAAATTTCAGAAAATGTGGCTTGGACCATTTCAAATCGTTGAGAAGATGAGTTCAAATACATTCATACTCCAGGATCTAACAGGTAAGAGAGAGTCTCTTCCTGTAAATGGGCTTATCTTGAAGAAATTCTTTTCATAAGGAGGTAACCCCTTCTTAAACTGTACATATTTCTTACTGCAAAGTTTTTGATTGTTTTTGTTTTTACAAATAAAGGTTGTTAATGAGTCTCTGATTGACTGTTTACTATTTGAGAAAATTTCTTCGGAAAAATATTATAAATATTTATTTTGTGTAAATAAGAATTTTTAAAGTAATGATCACAATTTTTGAATAGTTTAAAATAAGATGTTAAACTTTGAAACATTATTTCAATCATTTATATGATCTTTTGAAAACTTGAGAACAATGTAAATCATCATAAGTTTATTAAGCAGAGAAAGGTTATCTGTTAAAGTAATGGTTTTTTTTTAAGTTTTGGAACTCAAAAAACTCTGAAAATTGTCATCCATTGATTCTTAAGGATAAAACTATTTCACCCCATCCATTTAAGTTGTGATTTTTTAGAATGTAATTCTAAGAAATTATACAAAAATTTTAAGAGATAAGAGGTCTCATTACGAGCCGACTTACCATGTTCATAAAGAGTAATAAAACTGAAACTACCAATACTGCATACCAAAACAGGGTAATGGCCTATAAATATAAGACAAGGGGTCTCATCATGAGCCAGCTTGTTCAGTTTAATTATAACTAGTGAATGGCATTGTTATTAACTGGCTGCCAAACCAGAACAATGGCTCTTAAAATAAAATAAATAAAAGACAAAAACATGAGATAATAGGTCTTATGAATTTATCTTTTAAAAAGTCATAATTTTAGTTGGATGGGACAATGAATAGTTAATGGTTTAAAGGTAACCTTGTCGAGACTATGAACGTTTGCTGGCAGCAGAGGCAATACCTATGGCAATAGAGTATATTATAAAACCAAAACTTGGAGAGATCCACTTACTTCATTATTAACACCAATCAAAGCTTGAGATAACCCAAAATGTTTTTATTTCTTAAGGAATTAGAAAGAAATTATGAAATGATTTTTATTTCTTCTTCATAGTTACATTTTATTTGAATTATCCTAAGATAGTTTTCATTATCTTTAAAAACCTTTACTTACTAAAGATAGAATGTTCATTTTATTTTTTCAGAGATAACTGTTTCTTTCAGTGAATCGCCAATTGTTGTGACTAGCAACAACCCCCCTTTTTATTTATTATTAGTAATAATACTAAATAAATGGGGACCCTTAGTTAAAAAATCCAAAAAATCAATTAGAATTTATTTGCCTTTTCAAATAAAACTTTCTATCATAAACCTATAGAAATCCCTTAGAAAGAATATTTAGAAACACTTAAGTTTATGATAGATTATAATAAAATTGATCTTTAAGAAAGATAGCGCATCCATAACAAAAAGATATATATAAAACGCATTGGTCGCAGATCACATAGCGCAGAAAACATAAATGATTAATGAAAATCTTGCGCTCTTTGTGATTTTGCGCTTTTGCGATTTTGTGCTTTTGCGCTTTTGCGATTTTGTGCTTTTGCAACATGCGCTTTTGCGCTATTGCGCAATTTCCGCTTTTGCGCTATTATTATAACTACGATGACTTCATTTTGCGATATTGCGACATTGCGATATTGCGATATTGCGCAGCAAATCGCAGATCGCAATGGTGCAGA
Organism: Pinus albicaulis; assembly: GCA_034641835.2. Classification (NCBI taxonomy): domain Eukaryota; kingdom Viridiplantae; phylum Streptophyta; class Pinopsida; order Pinales; family Pinaceae; genus Pinus; species Pinus albicaulis. The sequence goes on from CM076583.1 coordinate 288,244,641, forward strand.
TTCATATAGGCGCACTATCCCAAGGAAATCTTCCCATACGTCAAATCTGTTATGTGCTTTAATGATTATATTAAATGATTGGATTGATTATTAATGGGAAAAGAGATTGTGTTTAGATTGAAAGTCGTTTCATAATTATAATATTATATCTCATCCGCTTTCACATTCAAAATAGTCTCATCACCTTTCTTATATTATTACTCTCATTTATTCGTAAAACGCAGGCACGAAGGAGCAAACATCTATACAAAGCTTCCGCTAAACACTATGGGTAAGAAGGAGAAGAGCTTGAGTTCTGAGAACAAAGAAATGGCTTCGCTATATGCAGACACCGCCTGTAACAAGGATGCCGGTATATCCACTTGGTGTTGGGAAAAATACTGAGAGGGGGGGTGAATCAGTATTTACTGCATAATCAAATCTTTTTACTTTTTCATTCCTTAAAACCCATACGCTACTTTCCTTTAGTAAACTAGCGTATATACGCGGATCCCCTTTATGAAACTAGCGTATACACAGAGATCTAGATATGTCATTAAATCTTCACTTCTATTATTCCATCATTCATTCATCAGATGTTTAATAAACAGTAAACATGTGCAGTAAGAACAGAATAAACCATCACATAAAGCATCACACATGAACACCGGGATTTTTAGGTGGAAACCCAAATCGGGAGAAAACCATCGCTGCAGTTGCTCAGCCTTCAATATTTTATTGTAGAGAAAACATCTTACAACATAATATTTGGCCTTGGAGACTGACAGCAGAATTTTCTAGCAGCTCGTTTACCGGCCCTCTGGAAGAAGTCCCAACCCAGCGGCTGGGTCCCAGCCTCTCGGGAAGGGAGGCTGAGCCACGATCTCGTTTACCCGTGACCTCACACGGAAGGGAGGCTACTACAGTGAAATTCTGACCTTGACACCTTGGACCACGATTCATCGTTTTCCTTTGGATCCAACAACTTCAATAGAACAACACTTAGGCACATTTCATCATATTTTCATCTTTGGACCCTTTCCATACTTTTAAGCACAAACATACATCACCAACGGATACATATCAACACGAGATCGAGATATTTCATACCCCTTGCTTGACCAAGCCCCTAGTTGCCTGTACGCTTTCCCTTCGCGTGCTTCGCGTATATGCGCGCGCCAGATCCACTCTGAGCCGACGTATACCTCGATTGTATATTTGCGCATACGCGCTTTTACTTCATAGAAGCCGCGTGTATACGCGCTTCCGCCGCGGCGAAGTAGCGTATAGATCTTCAATGATTACAGAGCAGCATACTTCATCAGATCAGATGTTCAATTCAGATTTACCCTTTTCACTTCAGACAGATGTTCGCCTAGATGTTCGCCTCATCACAGATCTAGGCCTTCCATAAGTAGATCTAGTAGATACAAGTGCATTTCAGATCTAGATCCCCTTCTTCATCATTGGTGCCTCATACATTCAGTTTTATCTTCAAGTGTAACCCTTTCATTCAGATCTACTTCAGAGAGAAGTATTCATTCAAGCTCAGACATCTTGCACTCACACATATGATTTGCATAATGAATTTCTTCTCCTTATATAGGTTTACCCTTTTTCAATACCATGAGCCCCTTTTCCAATACCATGGACCAAAACAATACCATAAGCCCAAAACTACCTGGACGGGGTCAAATAGGCGGATCATTACCCAATACCATGGGTCAATACCATGGTGGTTACCCTTGGTTTTGCACTTTTTGAGCGCTTTAGCCCATACGCGACTTGGCACGTTATTTTCCGCGTGCATACGCGACTTCCCCTAGACCAATCCGCGTATACCAAGAGACATACTCTTTTCATCATATTTTGAGCACATTCTGAATTCCTTTCTTCATTGCCTACTGTACACACTATAGAAACATCATATTTTCTTCATCAGGAACATATTCTCTCAAGCACAACTTCATCAAATAAGTTTTCATCATCTTCATCAAGTGGGTTGCTTTTCAAGGACAACACTCAGCATCATATTGTCAACAAACATCAGATTTACATCATTTACCAAGTCCATCAAGTCAAGAATAACTTCATCAGGTGGATTGCCATCAAGGACAACACATGTCAACAGTCGCATGTCTTCATCTCCATTCAGTGGGTTGCCATCAAGGACAACACTCTACATCATATTTCCAACAATCTCCCCCTTTGGACTTGATGGAAACCACGATGGTGTTTGGTTACCACAACAGATAGGTACCATGTCACTCTCCCAAATATGTCACTCTCCCAAACATTTGACATCATTATCTTCTCTTCATTCAAACACCATGTCACTCTCCCCCTTTGACATCAAGGGCAAAGGGCGGATCAAAAACCAACACTCTCCCCCTTTTCTCCTCATGTGGAAGAAACATTCTGCAGATCTGATATGTGCTGAAGTGGCCCAACTCCCCCTGAGTTCATGTTGAATCTTCAAACATATTTGTCAATGAAGTACATGACTCTTTGAACTTCCTATCACTAAAGACTCATACTTACATTAATTATCCATCCAAGTGGATTTACATATGAGACTCAACTACCCAACCAAGTGGGTAAATTTGACTCAGCTACCCAATCAAGTGGGTTTACAAAATTGACAAGTCCTTACATGACTGAATATTACAATTTTACAACATGGGTCTCAACCAGACCTTTTCATCAAAGTACAAAAATGAATTTTCATAATTAATACCAAAAAGACCTCAAGAGAGATCATATATCAGAACCACCATAATGCCAGCAATGCATTATACTCAGCAAAGAAAATGCTCCCCCTGAATCTGTGCAACCAGACAATCTTTCCAAATGACTAAGGCTCCCCCTTAGTTTGTGCATCCTGAAAACTTCCACCAACAAATCATCAAGGCATCTTCATCAAAACATTAGAAACGGAATTATGAGAACTGGAACACCACCAGAGATACCCAACAGTATCAGAGATACCAAACAGCATTGCAGCTGTGCTGAAGAGAGCTGAACCAACCAAAAATTGTCAGCAATTAGTCATACGCGGTTTTCTGTGCAAGAACTCGCGTATATACGCGACTGTGTTTCAGGAAACCCGCGTATCCCAAGACATCTTCTAAATTTCAACCAGATCTGATTCTTTGTAAGGAAAAGACAGTGTTCAGCTTCTTTCTGAGACATTTGAATGCTTCCCTGGACTACAGATAGATAGAATGGTGTAGTTGTGTCTTCAAGCATAAGCCCATTAGTAACCAGGCCTTCAGATCCTTTGCAGCATCAATACATTCTTTCCAAAAGAGATTATCATACCAGAACAACATCTTCAGTTATGTGTCAAGCAATCATCCATGTGGTCCAAAATCACCATGATCTTCAAGATGTGACATGAAGTAACATATGTAGGCAAAAGATCTCAACCATAGCAACAAACTCTACATGATCTGAATCAAATGATATCCAACTCATCCATGTGTGAGCACTAAAGATTCTTATCAGCAACCAGGGCTCAAAATCTCATCATAATAATCTATGTACCAAGTCATCATCATTGAGCATGAGTATCACAAAGACCAAAGAATAAGCAATCATATTGCCAACAATGCAATCATTAGTAACCTGCTACTCCCCCTGAACTAGTGCTCCATCTTAACTTGTGCAACCTGAATATGTTCATCAGCAAGTCATCAGCAACAATCTCTGCATGATCAGTCCTCATCTCTGAGTTATAAGACTTTCATCTCAACAACGAATGCTCTTCATCATAAAGCAACCAGGCTTCATCCATAATCTTCAACACAAGAACCCATGTACCATTTCATTATCATGAGTATAACCAGAATAATGCTAACAGTGCAATCATCAACAGTCAGATTGTTGCTCCCCCTGGACTTCTGCTTCAGATCTTCAGCTATTAGATAAATTTTCTTATCATCAAGGCATACGCGACTGCGTCTTCTGGAACTCGCGTGTATACGCGACTTTAGTTAATGGAACCTGCGTATGGAAAGTGAAGCATAGAAAATTTCCATCTTCCTTCATTTCCTCCTGAGCTTGTACCTCCTGTACCTGTCCTTTCCACATCAGATGCGCTGTCAGAAGTAAACATAACCGGTATAATCAACTCAACCATGAGAGACATCATACATTGCTCCTCCTGTGACGATACATTACTAAATCTCATAATGTATCCCACATCATTCCTGCAGTCAATAAGAAAAGTCAGCTTCAGAAGCGGATGACTGCAGTAGGGTCATAATTCCCTACGTTTCTGATCGGTCCTTCATCTTGAATTGAGTGTTTTCTTCAAGAAAATCATTGTCTTCTAGAGCATCCACAAAACATCCTTTTCTTCTCTAGATTGTTTCTTATTCCATCCCTCCATCTTCTTCCAGATTTGTTTTCTATTTGTGTGCTGAAATTTCTCATATCTGTTCAACCTGCATTCCTTTCTTATATGTCCATACTTGTTACAAGAATAACATCTCATGTGTCCAGAAAAATAAGCATAAGAATCATAATGAGTATTTCTGTTCTTCCTCCTTTTACAATCAGCTGCTTTGTGTCCATACTTGTTACATGAAAAACAATATCCTTTGAAGAAACCAGAGTACCTTTCTATGTAGGAACTTTTTGTTTGAGGTTGAAATGATCTGCTCCTGCAATTTGCTGCAACATGTCCATATTTATGACATTTAAAACATTCAACGTTCTTGAATGAATTCCTTTGAGAATTCATGATTGTTGGTTGAGCTTTTGTCTCTTTCAACACTTCAGGTTTTGCATTGACATCCTCTAAATTTTTGGCACTTCCTTGTGAGCTAGATTCTCCTTTAACAGTTTCATGGAAACCAAGACCATGTTTGATAGCAGGAGACCTTTGATTACTGAGAATATTGTCCAAAATGTTAGTACTATCATGAAACCTCAAAAGTTTAACCTTTTCTTCTAATTTACCTTTGAGAATATTTACCTCAACCTCCAAGGCTTGACATTGCTTTGTCATGCTTTCTTCTTTTCTTCTTCCATCTTCAACTTGATCCTTGAGATTTAGAATCTCTTATTTCAACCAATCTTCATTTCCTTCACATGTTTGTTGCAGCTCTTCATTCTTCTTATTTGATTTTTCCAGATCTTCTTTGAGAGAGATGATTTCTGCTTCAAGGCCTTCCTTTTCAAATGATTGTAGAGGTTCGTTATTTTTCTTACTTGATGCTTCTAAATCTTCCTGAAGACAAATGATTGCAGCTTCAAGTCCTTCATTCTTCTTGCTTGATTTTTCAAGATCTGCTTCTAGATCTTTAATTCGATTGGAAGCATAAGTATGAAACCTTTGATACTTGTCCACCTGTCCATTCAGCATTTCTATTTGATCTTTCATTTGTGAGATCATCTCTTTGTAGATAGTTTCTTGATTATTATATGAACTTTGCAGTTCTTCAACTTTAATCTTGAGAGCTTCTTCTAGATCCACAACTTTACTTTCACTATTTTTACTATTGTTTGCACAAAGAAGAGTATTACACGTGGCCTTCTCCTTTTTCTTCTTTGCCATGAGTGCTTGTAGATCTTCGTCGGAATCTGTTTCATCTTCTTCAATTTTTTCTATACATGATTTCTGAGGTATCTCCTTTCCTTGAGTAACCTTCTTCTTTTGCTTCTTTGCCATGAGCACTTTCAGATCATGGTCAGAATCTTCTTCATCTTCACTGGACACTTCATCATCATCTTCTTTTGCATAATAACTCTTTCTCTTTTCAAAATTTTTCCCTTTACCATGCTTTTCTCTATAAGGACATTTAGTAGCATAATGACCAACTTTTCCACACTCAAAAAATTTGAAGGGAAGCTTACCTTTGAATCTTCCAGTACCTAGTTGGAGCTTTCTCACGAAATTCGCTTCTTCTTCATCGGATATATAGCTGGATTCTTTGACAACTTCCTTTTCCTTTCCTTTTGTAGATGCCTTAAAAACAGCTTCTCTTACTTGAGAAGGACCTCCTTGTCTCATTTCAAAAGCAGTCAGAGTACCATGTAATTGAACAATAGTAAGCGATTGCAGATCTTGCCTTTCTTCAATAGCTGAAAATTTAGAGTCAAATTTTGAAGTCAAAGATCTCAAGACCTTTTCCACCAGAGTAGTATCAGCCATGGTTTCACCCAAATTTCTCATCCGATTTACAATATCATCCAGACGAAGAAAGAAACTGGCAACACTCTCATCACTATGCATCTTCAAATTTTCATATTCAATTCTAAGAGTTTGGAGTTTTCCACTTTTTACCTTTGTGTCTCCTTCATAGCTTAGAATGATTTTGTCCCATATGTCTTTTTCCGAATGTAGCTGCATCACTTTAGCAAATTCTGATTCAGACATGCTTCCCAATAAGACATTCACTGCTTTGGCATTGATTTCATACTTCTTTCTTTCAGTTGCATCAGTAGGAATACTTGTCGGGTATTGATAACCTTCTTCCACGATTGCCCATACATCTGCACCAAGACTTTGCAGATATGCTTTTGTTCGCACCTTCCAGAATATTGCTTCCATTGAATAGAGGTGGCTTTATAGACATCACTCCTTCTTGACTTCCCATTGCGACGGATCTCCTTCAAGCGATCAAGCTTCTGCAGAAGGACCTCCTCTGATACCAATTGTTGGGAAAAACACTGAGAGGGGGGGGGGGGTGAATCAGTATTTACTGCAAAATAAAATCTTTTTACTTTTTCATTCCTTAAAACCCATACGCTACTTTCCTTCAGTAAACTAGCGTATATACGCGGATCCCCTTTGAGAAACTAGCGTATACACAGAGATCTAGATATGTCATTAAATCTTCACTCCTATTATTCCATCATTCATTCATCAGATGTTTAATAAACAGTAAACATGTGCAGTAAGAACAGAATAAGCAATCACACAAAGCATCACACATGAACACCAGGATTTTTAGGTGGAAACCCAAATCGGGAGAAAACCACCGCTGCAGTTGCTCAGCCTTCAATATTTTATTATAGAGAAAACATCTTACAACATATGTCTTTGGCGTGAGCTTGACCGACACGAGCCTCCTATGCAGCTAAGTTTGACCTCTCACCAGGAGAGGAGCTACGACCCCGACTGAACGTTTACCGGCCTCACGGAAGGAGCTCGCCCCAGATCTCGTTTACCGGCCTCTCACACAGAGAAACTAAACCCTGACTGAAGGCTACAACCCTCAGCACCACCTTGGACCACGTTTCATCAATTTTCACACTGTATCCAACAACTTCAATAGAACAACACTTGCAGGCCACATTTCATCATATTTTCAAACTGGACCCTTTCCATTCTTTTAACCACAAACATACATCACCAACAGATACTTATCAACACAGATCAGATAGTGGAAACACAGCAGAATAGATCAGATATTTCATACCCCTTGCTTCAGCAAACCCTAGTTTGCATACGCGCTTTCCCTTTACGGATGTCGCGTATATACGCGCTTCCGTTCACACAAACCAGCGTATACCTCAGTGTATATTTTATTGCGCATACGCGTTTTTACTTCAGAGAAGCCGCGTGTATACGCGCTTCCTCCGCGACGAAGTAGTGTATAGATCTTCAATTATTACAGAGCAGCATACTTCATCAGATCAGATGTTCAATTCAGATTTACCCTTTTCACTTCAGTCAGATGTTCGCCTAGATGTTCGCCTCATCACAGATCTAGGCCTTCCATAAGCAGATCTAGCGAATACAAGAGAAATTCAGATCTAGATCCCCTTCTTCATCATTGGTGCATCATACATTCAGATTTATCATTCAAGTGTAACCCTTTCCATTCAGATATACTTCAGAGAGAAGTATTCATTCAAGCTCAGACATCTTGCACCCACACTCAAGTTTTGCACAATGAATTTCTTCTCCTTATATGGATTACCTTTTACAATACCATGAGCCTTTTTCAATACCATGGGCCAAAGCAATACCATGAGCCCAAAACTTCACCGAGACGGGGTCAATTGGGCGGATCATTACCCAGCCACAATGGGTCAATACCATGGTGGTTACCCACAGTTTATACTTTTGAGCGCTTTTACATACGCGACTTGGAACGTTCCTTTGCGCGTGCATACGCGACTTCCATAAACGAGATCTGCGTATACAAAGAAATACTTTTTCATCGTATTTTGAGCACGATACACAAGATTCCTTTCTTCATTTGCCTTACGAACATCTTTGGCCAGAAACATCCATATTTTCTTCCATAGAGGTTATATTCTCTCAAGCACAACTTCATCGAAGTAAGTTGTCTTTAAATATCATATTGTCAACAAACATCAGATTTACATTATTTACCAAGTCCATCAAGTCAAGAATAACTTCATCAGGTGGTTTGCCATCAAGGACAACACATGTCAACAGTCGCATGTCTTCATCTTCATTTAGTGGGTTGCCATCAAGGACAACACTCTGCATCATATTTCCAACAGAGTCAAACTGAATAAACTTGACTCATTCATTTTTCAATTTCATGTTATAGAATAGAGAATAAAAATCTGACCAAACAGTTTAATCTTGGCAGATAAGTAGATAGGTAGAGTTAATAAAAGGTGCACAACAGTTTAATCTGAGCCCTTGGATGTAATAAGTGTAGAAATAGATAGATTTTCCATGTAAAAAGAAAAAGATTGATAAGGGTTTTCCAGTCTAAGTGCACCCTAATAAAGAAGAGAAAATGGTAGTGTAAAGTAGATAGGGTAGGTGGATGGTGTTGCAAAGTTTCATATGATGAAAGATGGTGCTAAATGTGTTTAATCTTTAACTTTCATCACAAGTATTGAAGCAGAACATACATTGGAAAATTCACAGAAAGCAAAGTCAAAATCATTAACTTCCCACATCACTTTCTCCCTAAGAGTTTTACTAACTTCCCCAAAGTGCTAAGGAATTTGAAGATTAAAGGGGCTCAAGGCATTTCCTTGACTTTTGGAGGGACCGGACCCTGGGCCCAATAATTGAAAAAACCTTAGTACTTGAGATTATTCATCATTACACTTATTCACTTTAAATATTTTCCTAAGTAAAATCTCATTTTACTTAGGAAAATCATGCCATATTTCATAAAATCCCCTCAAAATCACTTACTATTCTAAATCTAAGTGTTGAAGTTGATATAATGGAATTTGCTTCAGAAATCTTCACTTTCTTAGTTGTGTAAAGTATTTTGAGTTTTCCTTGTCCCTTTGTCATATTAACTGATTTATTTATTAAATCCTTATTGAAATACCTTATCCTATTATCTATAATTCCCTTTTATAATAATAACCCAAAAACCCATTTATTCTAAGTTTTGGCCAAATTTTATTTAATCCCCTTTATTAAATAAAAAATCCCACAATAAAAACCCTTTGGCTAAAATATACCTATATATACTATCCCCGCCCCTATGGTCAATAAATTTCATTAATTTATTACCATATAATATAAAATATACGAAAAACAAAGTTTAAACATATATTATATGTTTAAAACGAAAAAACATAAATAAAAACCCAAGTCCGTATGTAACCCCGACCTTTCCATAAACCAAAGAAATTAATTAATCAACTGGATTAGTTAATAATCTTACCCCTCCGCCAATCGAAAGCTCCCCGGAATGATTAACTCGTAAATAAATCGTGTCGGGCCCGTGCATTAACTCCCATGCCATCTCCCCGTCCCGTCGTCCGTTGGATCATTCCATCGAAAATCAACGGCGATCGTTCATTCCGCTGACTGTCTCCCGTTCGATAATTAACTCGCGAAATCGTGGTGGTTTCGAAACAGTGCGATGGCTACGTGTCGACCATTGAATCGCTTCGCTGCCTCCTCGTGGAAAACCGCCTGCTCCTGAAAGCGGTGTGGAAATTACCGCTTACCACCCGATCCTGGTGACGTATCCTCCCGTACCCTGATGACGTCACTCCCATAAATAATAAAAAACCCGTTGAATTTGTAAATAAAACAAAACTCCATGTATTTTTTATCATTTTTTCTGGTGAAAGTGACTGCGCCCTCCACTGAAAATTTGAAAATTCCGCTGTTAAACTGCTGTCGACCAAGATTGCTGAACTCCATTGCTATACCAGTGCCCGAGCATTCATCCGCCATTAACCAGTTCCTGTAAATCTCGACATTTTCCATAAAACAGGTATTTATCCGATTTCTTGCTGGAACTCTTTGAAAAATCCGCATTCCAGTGTTAAATTCACGCCATAATCTGAAGAAAAGGTTAATATTGGTCTGTTTTAGTTCCTTCAACTAAAATCAAAATTCCAAAACTGAAATTGCGCCCGTTCTGTGAAAAACCCCCGAAATTTCCACTTTGAATACACAAGAACCAAAATGGAATTTCCGGTAGCCCTGAGTGTAGCCCCATTAAACGCCCCTCACAGAGAATTGGAATACTTGCCATTAGTGGATAAAGACTTTCAAATTAAAGACTTAGTGTTCGATGAAAATCCCCTTCGAAGTTATTGTCGTTGCAGAGATGATTATTCGAAAGGTTTGGATGTCATTGGGTTATGGGAATCCAATTTCCCAAGATATCTCATCCCCTCAGTCCGTATTTTCCCAGAAATTATCCACTACTGTCATTCCAATTATGATCCAACTCAAAGAGCAGTGTTATCCCCGGACCAGAGTATCATTTTCCCCATTACTCCTCAAGCTATCAATACAATGCTCCATTTTGAACCTGATCAAAACCTTACTCCATTATCCATGGAAGAACTACTTGAAAAGTCTACTCAATTGTCCCAAGAAAAATTGAAATGCATTTGCCAGACCTTTATGTTACCTGGACATCAACTTAAGGGCCCTCCTCCCTATGGTTTTGCTTATTTTACTAATTTAGGCAAGCTCATCCTGAATATTATATCCTTTGTACTGGGTTTTAATACTAGTGAGTATGTTGATGAATTAACCCTAGTATTATTATCCATCTTCACTCCTGGACAGCCTCCTGCTGTAAAATATGACTTTGCATCTTTCATTGCCAATAAAATCCATGACCAGTTCATAAGGCTAGATAATGAGAAAGTATTTAAGTATTCCTCAGTCATTTACCATCTCATCATCTATTACCAATCAGAGAAGTTCCATTTTCTTGTTCAAAAGCTTGATGCGAAGAGAAACCCTAGATCTGTTATATTTTGGTCTGCCATAACTCACAGTTCCTATAATTCTCCCTATTCTTATGCTGAGTTCATTGATCTTTTCATACATCCTGCAACTACCTCACTGACAGAAGTTGCTCCTCCAAGGCTTAGCAGTGAGATTAAGAAGACTTTACAGCTTTCAAGAACATACAAAGTTGGGGACTGGTATTTATACCAAAATTATTCAGAAATCAGAATATATGGATGTGAAATTTGTCCATTCAAATTTCCTAAATATGTGCCTATGAGACTTTTTGCTTTAGAATATTTCAGGAAAATGAATAATTCTGATGTTACTCATTTTTGTAATGTTAAAAAGAAAGCCCAACTCAGAATCAAAAGTCAGTTAGGTCCCTTTATATGCAATTCTAGGGATGCTAAACAAGAAGCAGAAAATATATTGCAAAACCATTTCAAGTTACAAAAGAGTTTCCATTGGATTCCTTATGATCCATTCAGTTTTATCAGTGACAAAAGAATGAAGAACAAATCAGCACCCTACTTTCACCATAGAATTTCAGAAATAGAACAATATGCTAATCAATATGAGTGGATGGAAGAAACACTAGTTGAGCAAGACATTGAAGAAGACAATATGAATAAAATTATGAAATATCTTGAGAAAAATTTTGATCTAGAATCTTTTGGGCAAGTGCAGGTACCTCATATTGGCACATCTTCAGCAGGAAATCTTCAACAAGGATTACAGGAAATCAGTCCATCAATTGCAGTTGAGTCTAAAGGCAAAGGAAAAGAACCTGAGGTACAAGTCATTGAAACTTTCATTATGACAGAAAATCCTCAAACCTCCAAGGCACCAGATCAAACACAGGTTTCCCCTGTTCAAGTTAATCATCCTGAGGTTTCAAAATTGTAGACTCCATCTAATATGGAAATAGGCAAGAAAAGACAGGTTGCAGATCCCACTCCTCCCAAAGAATCTTCACAACAACACCAGGCTAAAAAGCAGAAACTGAATCCACTTCCAGAAGTGGAATCTATAGATGAAATGTTTGATGATGAAAGAGAGGATAGTCAACTAACTGGTTCAGTTAGTGAAACACACATAGGTCATAAAGGAAAGGAATTACAAAAACAGTTGAGCACTGAAGTATCTTCCTTTAAACAGCCAAAGACAAATGCAGGTGATATAAAGAAAACTTTCATTAATATAAAAGCCAAGAATGACCCATTGAGGATGCAGGTATATGATCAGTATCTTAGAATGGATCCACACAATCAAGAAAGATTAATGTCAGCTTTTGACATTCAACAAGGAAAAATGATGATGAGCCATTTTAAATCCAAAGTGCCAAAGCCCAAGACAACATCTGATTACATTAGGACCAATTTTGAGGTCCTAGCAAAAGACATTCATCCATTAGACCAAATAGAATTACATAAACAAACTGGGGAAATGATATATTCTACCCTTACTGATAAAGCAATGGCAGCCCATAGATTGCAAGATTCTTTAAATAATACAAATACCCAGTTGCAAATTGAGAAAGATTCTTCTCAGGCAAAGGATAACAGAATCAAATCTCTGGAGGAAATAATCATCAGTCTGGGTCATAATCCCAAAGATATAAAAAGCATTGAGGCACTGATTAAAAATAAGGATGATGATATTGCTGCACTGAGAAAGCAACTTAAATTGCCAGCCTTAAGGCATCCCCAAACTCAAGAAGTTTTGAAGGAAAATTCACAAGAAGAAATGATGGAATTGCTCCTGAAAATGACTGAGCAACTGAGTGAGACCGAGAAAGAACTGGAGCAGGCATTGAAAGAAAAGCAATCTATCATGCAGACATCCACAACAGAGGCCACTACAGGTACAACAGTAGCAGATCAACAAACAGATCCATCACAGGTAAATACTTCTAGTTTAAGTTCTGATGAATTAACAAAACAAATGGAAAGTTTGAAACTCAGAGTCACAGAACTTCAATCTACAAAATTACAGCTGGTGAATTTGGAACAAAAATATGATATGTCAAAAAAGACTATCGCTGATAATACAAGGGAAATCAAAAGGCTGGAAAAATTGGTTAAGGCTTTAGAAAAATATCTCTCATTAGAAAAGCCTTTGAGAGAAATTAATGAAATTCTTTGGAATACTATTATTGATTCAATAAAGAGTATTTGGTCCTTTGTTCAAATAATATTTGAACAAAATGACTTGGTCAAAGTAACTATGGAAGAAATTGACAAAACAAGAGAAGAATTAAGGGACAGACCTAAGCAAGCAAATCAACTTATACAATTTTTGAACACCCAGACCAAACAACAGCTTGCAGAGCTTGGAATTGAGGACATGACATGTACTATTTTATAAATAAAAAGAGTTTTTACCAAGAGAACTCTTATGCAAAATCTGGAAATAAAATGCTCAGATATTGAGGAAGAGATTAATGCCTTCAAAGAAAAGTTTCAGGTTTTATTGAACAACATGTTACCCAGTCCTATGCTCTCAGAAGACAAAATAATGGACTTGGGAACCTATGTTAACAAATTGGATATACATGCTCATAACACAACTGCTCACTCTATCAGTTCGTCAGAAGCAACATTGCCAACAGGGAAGAATCTCTACGACAGGTTAAAGAATTTGTTTCATCTTGAGTATGAAATAAGGTATTTGTTCCCAAACCAGCCCACTTTCTTCAGATACACAGAGGCCGATGAAACATTAAGAAAACTAAAAAGAACCATAATAGCAGAAGACAAATGGTGGGAATACCTATTGGAAATTTTGTGAAATTTCTCTTCAGGTAGAGAATTTTGCCTTTTACTATCATGAAAAGAATAAATAGATGAGCAAAGGTTAAAGAGTATCAGTTTGGTAGTTGAAAGTGTATCAGTAGAAATAAAGAGTATCAGACAAGCAAAGCAGTCAAAAAGAATTACTCAAAAGGACAACATCGAGCCCTATTGTAGGACCTGCCTCCAGCACATCCACAAAGGGAGGAAACAACACACCAGCAGTTACTTTTTGTCCTATCTACGAGACCATCTGTCTCCTCTTTTATTGTAACTTATTCATTAGTCACCCTAGATTATTTCCTAGGTTAGTGTGAGATATTTTAAATCATTTTTTGTATAAATAAACCCTCGAATAAAGTATTGAGGGTGGATTCTACTACTTGGCTGTGACATTGATGTTTTTGGAATAAAAGTGTTTTGGAGAAATTTATTTGTGGCTTACTGGATGACAATTCGAAGCTCGGGACTTTTTCCAGGATTCATGTGTCGGACTCTAGTTCAATAAGTCTTTCTATCCTATGTCTTAAGTTTTATATCTGTTTATATTATCATTGTGTCCATTTCTGAATAATTGACATAAAAGAATAAATCAGAATTTACTTGATTGTACTCTGATTTCAGTTGTGATTATTCTAAATGTTTTCCTCTAAATTGGTTATAAGCAACGAATTCTTAATTGCTCTTGCTTCGCTAATTTAAACATATTGATTACTATAGTAAAGAATTCTTCACTGCTCTTTATTTGTAATCATTCCATTTCTTACTTTTGAACATGTTGAAAGATTCTTGAGTGCCTTTCATCCCTTCAAAACTCATTCCATCCACTTTAATTCGTAAAAATTGTTCTATGTTTGGCTATCTTGCCCTGCAAAGCCATCTTGTGTGTAGAAGATTAATCTAGTAAAGCCATCCTTTGACTCCATAGCCCAATGGCTTGAAAATTTTCAACCTTGCCCTTAGTTGGTGAATTCCACCATTTTCAAACAAACTCTTGGATTTATAACTAGCCTAAAACTTTCTAAGAACAAAGATAAATTATAAAGAGAGAGCCCTCTCTGGATGCAGATTGGCTAGATTCTGCATCTGAAGGTTGGTTTTTGGTTACCTCGGGTATACTTTCCTTTTCTTACAACTTCAATGAAAACCTGAGTGATAACATAGTGGTGACCATACTGGGGACCTGAATAATTTTTATTGTTAATATTGTTCACTCATAAGCTATAGACAGAGTCTGAAGATCAGCCAGTTAGCCTTTGAAATGATTTTTCTCTGCAACTGCATAGTAAATAAATGCTGCTTCAGTCTATCTCTGATTTAGCTTATACACTGAACCTTAGTTTCAAATGTTTAATCAGACTCTCTAGTTCAATAAATCTTTGAGAAAATTTTAATCAAAAATCATTATTTCTTAAAAAAAATTTAGAAGTTGTATTTTCATATCAATTAAAACCAAAAATCCAAAAACATATATCATCTAGGAAAACTGGCTTCAGAAAGGATTCGTCATACTAGGTCAAATCCTGACCCTAATCCACCACCGATATTTGAAAATCCAAATCTGATTCCGAGAATTCTTAGAAGACAAGGAAGTCAAGAAAGCTCTGAGAGAGAAAGTCAAGAAAGTTCTGGAAGTTCTCAACCTCTTTCTAGATCTGCATCCTGTCCCGTGAAGATTATATATGTTGATGAAATCCCTTTTGATGAGCGATTTGAAACATCCTTATTTTTAAATTTTTCTGAAACTGAATTATCAAGATTAGTTACAGATCCATTTTTTTTTTAAGATTTGCAATTCAGATTTGTTTCATATCACCTTGACAAACATTTAAAAAACTCCATTCAATCTGAAGAGACCTTTGAAGAAAGTTCAAACATTTCTGTAATTACTGAAGCTTCCAAGTTCAGTTACCTTTCCTCAAACTCCTCAAAACCAAGCCACTCCTTCTACCCCTCCACTCACTCCCTCCAGACCATCACCACCTGTTATTCCATTACATCTTTCAATGGCCAATATATATGCTCTGTTATAGTTGCCAGCCAACCCTGTGGCTTTGCCCCATGATTATCAAAGTAAGATCACACCTTTTGATGGCTCAGGTACTTACACAGCTCAACAACATACCAAAAGGATGACTGATTACTTTTAATTTTATGAAATTGACACTGATGATGTCCGAATGAGAATTTTTGTTCAGAGTCTTACTGGAGAAGTCAGGACATGGTTTAGGGCCCTTGCTTCAAACAGTATTGCTGATTTACCGGCTTTTTATAGGGCATTTTTGAATAGATGGGAGAAGAAGAAAGACCCTCTTCAGATCCTATCAGAATTTGAAAAATTAAGAAGAAGACCTAATGAAACAGTGCAAGATTACATAATAAGATTCAACGAAGCATATAACGCTGTTCCCCAGAACCTTAGACCCCCTCCTGACTCAGTATTGGTTAAATTCCTTGATGGTTTTGACTCCGACATAGCATATTCACTTAGGGAAAGAGCCCCCCAAACCCTAGAGGAAATGCAAAGCATAGTAGTTAGTGTGGAAGAAAACCTTATAGAAAAACGAGCCAGAGCTAGGGCCGAAAGAAGAATGCCTATGAATGAAGAACCTTCAGCTTTTGAAAGAAAGCTGGATGCAATCATTAAAGGTATGGAAATACTGGGAGACAGAGTAGAGACAATCGAAAGAAAGTTTTCTGGTGATAATCAAAATGTTGTGAGAAACCCAAACTTTAGAAGGAATCAGAACCAAAATATTGGGAAAAATGTCCCTGACCAAAACATCAGGCCACCTTTCCAAGAAAATTTTGTTGAAGGTTCAACTTCCGAAGAACCTACAGAGGATGTTGAAATAAACAATGTAACTGAAAACAAAAATGAACCAGAAGTTTTCCTATCTCAAGATGATCAAGAGAATCACATTCTTGAAACATTTCAAACTCATTCAGGAGAAAATTTTGATTTTAAAGAAGGTTATGACACAGCAATTTATGAGGTTCATAAATAGTATAATTTGAGAAGTAGACGAATTGATGTACCAGAAAATAGAAAACAGAAAGCTGTAAAACAAAACGTCAAAGGTAAAATCCCTCCTGTACAAAACATTCCCCCTGTACAAATTTTGTCTAGAACAAGTCCGAACCTCGCAAATCCAATAATTGAAGATGTCTCAAACAACCAATCGAATAATAATCAACTCTTTAATACTTTTCCTCCTGTAGGAAACGTAGAAAAAAAAGCAGAAATTAATTCAGAAACACCTTCAATTCATAATCCCACTCATGAAAAAGAGAAAAACTTTGAAGATCCAAAAAATAGAGAAAACCCAACTGTTCAAAACACTAAAGCCCAAACAGAAAAACCTTTCAATCTAGAGGCTGAAATAGGCAAACTAAAGATAGTTGTTCCTTTATCAGAATTGGCTAAACATGATGTCTATAGAAGTCAAATCAGCAAAACTCTTAACATAAACATTACTGGGATGGATGATTCAGTGAATATTCTTGATGATCAACTCAAACTTCTGTTTGGCCCTGAGGTAAATGGAAAACCAGAAAATGGAGGAACTCCTCCATTTTATGTGAGTTTGAATGTTCATGACAAAATACTCCATAATGCTATGCTTGATTCTGGAGCATCCCATAACTTGATGCCAAAAGCTGTGATGGAAAGATTAAATTTAGACATTACCAGACCGTATAAAGATCTGTTTTCTTTTGATTCTAGTCAGGTAAGATGTTTAGGTTTGATTAAAGATTTGTGTGTTACTTTGGTGCAATACCCTGCGAAGTCTGTTTTGATGGATCGTGGCTGATATTCCTCCTAAATATGGTATGTTGCTGTCTAGATTCTAGGGTGCTAAAATTGGAGGATCTATTCAATTAGACATGTCATATGCCACTATTTCAGTATTTGGTCAACCTAAAATATTATATAGATAGACCTTGATGAAATATTTAGTCAGTAGCCATGAGAAGCCTGAAAACTTCCCTGTCTATTCAGTGCATTCTGATATGGACTCTTTCATCCTTTATAATGCTGAAATGGACCTTCCTATTGAGCTAGAAGCACCTGAAATGGAAACTACAAATAAATCCACTGTTCAGATCGAAGAGATTTCTGAAAACAAAGAAACACCAGACAATCAAGAAATACCAGAAAAAGCTAAAAAATTAGCTCCTGTTAAGAAACATGTTAAAATAGTTGATGAAGATTATGAACATGAAATTCTGTGGCATTTAGAATTTGATGGCTCAGTAAACAAGTTAGGAGCAGGAGCTGGAATTTGGTTACATAATGTTGAAAATGATCATGCCGAAGGTCATTCTTATAGATTGAATTTTAAATGCACTAACAACATGGCTGAGTACGAAGCTCTTTTGTTAGGGCTTAAACATGTCAAGAAGTTAGGAGAAATTAGAGTATCAATCATAGGAGACTCTGAATTAATTATCCAACATATTAATGGTGAATGTTCAACAAAAGATCCCAGATTGAAACAATACAGAGAAACAGTTGTGGAAATTCTCAACACTTTTTTACAAGCTCAACTTGCCAAGATTCCCAGGAAACAAAATTTGCATGCTCACAGCCTTGCAATGTTCGCTAGCACATGTAAATTGCCTTTTGGACCTAATCATCAGTTCACAGCTGAGATTAGACATAGACCTGCTATACCGGACAATCTAATGAATTGGCAAGTATTTGTGAATAATAATCAGATCAATAGTTTTTTTACACTAGAAAATGAGTTCTCTAACAGTAATATAGATGAAGACATAAAAATCAATGAATCTGATCAAGTAGATGAACAAGAAACGAATTTTTCAGAAGAAACTGCAATTCACATGCTTCACCCAACCAAATTCACTGAAAAAGATATGCAAGATTTGAAAGATAATCATTAATCATTAATCTGAAAGATAATCATTTACCCAAAGGATTAACTCCTTTGGAAGATCTTTTTGACTCAAATGACATTCCCTTAAAACCCAAAATGGAACTTGTTAAAGCTGATATTGAAGAATGCAATTTAGGAACACCAGAAAATCCCAAAATGGTTAAGTTATCCAAATCTTTGCCAGCAAATCAAAAGGTTAAATATGTTGAACTCTTAAAAGAATTCCAGGATGTTTTTTTCTGGAGTTATGAAGATCTTAAATCATATGATACATCAATAATTCAACACACTATACCTTTGAAACCAGATCAGAAACCTTTCAAACAGAAAATTAGAAGGATCAATCATGTTTTACTACCTTCAATTGAAAAGGAAATTAAAAGAATATATGAAGCAGGAATTATAGCTCCTATTAGGTTCTCTGAATGGGTTTCTAATTTAGTACCAACAAGAAAAAAGACTGGAGATATTAGACTGTGTGTCGATTTGAGAAATTTGAACAAAGTTTCTTTAAAAGATAACTATCATTTGCCTAAAATGGACCATATCTTACAAAGGGTAGTGGGATCTTCAAGGATATCTCTTCTGGATGGATTTTCAGGGTATAACCAGATTCTGGTTCATCCTGATGATCAAGATAAAACAGCATTTACAACACCATGGGGTACTTTTAAATATGTCAAGATGCCATTTGGACTCAAGAATGCAGGAGCTACATTTCAAAGAGCAATGGATATTTCTTTTGCTAAAGAAATATATGATTTTCTGGTTATTTATCTAGATGATTTAACTTTTTTTTCCAAAACAAATCAGCAACATTTAGATCATCTAAGGCAAGTGTTTATAAAATGCAGAAAGTATGGTATTTCCTTAAATCCTAAAAAGTCATTTTTTGGTTTGGAAGAAGGAAAGCTCTTAGGTCACATTATTTCTAAAGATGGCATTAGAATTGATCTTGAAAAAATACAAGCAATTTTGCAGATACCTCATCCCAGAAACATTAAAGAACTTCAAGCTTTCATAGGAAAGATCAATTTCTTGAGAAGATTTATTTCCAGTTTAGCTGAATTACTTATATTGCTTACTAACATGCTTAAAAAAGATTCAAGCATTGACTGGATTGTAGAAGCCAAGCAATCATTTGAAGAAATCAAAATGGCTTTAACAAGAACACCAGTTCTTACTAGTCCAAAATTTGATAGAGATTTCATTATTTTTTCATTTGCTTCTGAACATACAATTGCAGTTGTTCTACTACAAAAGGATGATCAGGGATGTGAAAAACCAATAGCCTTTTTTAGTAAAGCACTTAGAGATGCATCTATGAAATACAATATCATGGAGAAACAGGCTTTTTCACTTGTAAAATCAATTAAAGATTTCAGAGTTTATATATTGTATTCTCATGTGATAGCTTATGTACCTAATGCTGTCGTTAAAGACATCTTAACTCAAGATGGTATTGAAGGCAAAAGAGGTAAGTGGATAGCTACCATATTAGAATATGATATTGAAATTAAACCGACAAAACTCATAAAGGGTCAAGGTTTGGCTCAACTCATGACTGAAACTAATTGCCAAGCCTTGGACATCAACGAATTGGATGACGAACAGGAGATGGCGACTCCAAACATCAGTCAAGCCTTTTTAGATTCACCCTGGTACACTGATATCATTTATGTTTCGCTTAACCTGCAAGCTCCTCCAGGGTTGTCTAGAACGAAACAAAGATTTTTGAAAATGACATCTTTAAAATATTGTATTTTGGATAGTGCTCTTTTTTGGAAGAATCATGATGGAATCCTATTAAATTGTTTATTGAAAGATGAAGCTGACAAGGCACTTAATGAATTTCATGCAGGGGATTGTGGTGGACATCTCTACTGGAAGTCAACTGCAAATAAAATCTTAAGGGCTGGTTTTTACTGGCCAACCTTGTTTTCAGATGTTAAGAAATGTGTAACTTCTTGTCATAAGTGTCAGATCTTTGAGGGCAAAAGAAAGTTGTTACCTTTACCATTAAAACGAATTTCCACAGAGAGACCCTTTCAACAATGGGGACTGGATTTTATTGGAGAAATCCATCCCCCTTCTTCTGGGCAACACAGATGGATTCTTACTGCCACAGATTACTTTACTAAATGAATTGAAGCTATCCCATGTAGACAAGCCAATGATTTTGTAATTATAGGGTTTCTAGAAACTAATATACTTTCAAGATTTGGCTGTCCAGAGAAAATTATAACAGATAATGCTACTGCATTTAAGTCTAAGAAAATGATTAGTTTCTGCAATAAATATCACATCACTTTAGGCCATTCAACAGCCTATTACCCTCAGGGTAATGGACTGGCAGAATCTTCCAATAAAAGCCTTATTAATATCATTAAAAAATTATTGGAAGAAAATAAAAAGAACTGGCATAAGAAACTTACCAATGCATTGTGGGCAGACAGACTTACAACTAAGAAATCAATTGGAACCAGTCCATATGAATTAGTTTATGGCATTGAGGCAAGATTCCCATAATCTTTAGGAATTTCTGTTATGAAGTTACTTCAGGAGGCTCAAGTAGAACCAAATAATATTCAGAGAAGAATTAACCAAACAATTCACTTGCAGCAAACCAGAGAAGAAGTGTATCAACAATCCCAAGTCTTGCAGGAAAAGTTGAAGAAAATGTTTGACAAAAGAACTAAAGCAGAAGATTTTCAACTAGGAGACAAAGTCCTAAGATGGGATTCCAGAAGGGAAGATAAAGGGAAACATGGGAAATTTGATTTCTTATGGAAGAGACCTTACATCATTCATGCTTTACAGAGAAACAACACATACTTTTTGAAAAATTTGGACAATTCAGAAGCTGAGGAAGGACCAGTCAATGGTCGAATGCTAAAGCACTATTTTGATCCTATTTACTAGGATGTTCTGATTTTTTCTAACTTATACATAATATATCCTTTCTAATGCATCAGTTTTGATTGGATGGTGACTTCTTGGAGTTGAAGCCCCAAGTGAAGGCCCTAAGCTTCAAAAGTTTCACTATCATATATACAATAAAGCCACCAGAAGAAGGAGATTGCATAGTTCAGTTCGAAAACATGTTGAGGCATCTGACTTGTTGTTCTTGACTTTTCACAAGGAAAAGCCATCCCCAAGTGGAGCCAGTGTTAGACTCCTATACCAATAGGTGTCATTTTTCATGATTGTCTTGATTGAAACTATGCAATATGATCAAACCTTTTTCTTGTGCAAAGGTGTTCCATATTTTTGAAATAACCAAAAAATCAAAAAATTAAAAAAAAATGTAAAGAGGGTATACCCTAAAAGAAAAATCAAAGGGTAAGAAAAATAAAATGGTCAAAAAAGTGAAAGAAATGAACCCCAAACAAAAAATAGACCAGGAAAGTGTGCAAGTCCAAATGCCACTACTATTTTATTTTTTGTAATAAACAAAATTGTGTGCAGTTTGTTAAACTTTGCCACAATTTATGAAGAGTCAAATTGTATAAACTTGACTCATTCATTTTTCAATTTCATGTTGTAGAATAGAGAATAAATATCTGACCAAACAGTTTAATCTTGGCAGATAAGTAGATAGGTAGAGTTAATAAAAAGGTGCTCAACAGTTTAATCTGAGCCCTTGGATGTAATAAGTGTAGACTTAGATAGGTTTGCCATGTAAAAGAAAAAGAAGATTGATAAGGGTTTTCCAGTCTAAGTGCACCCTAATAAAGAAGAGAAAATGGTAGAGTAAAGTAGATAGGGTAGGTAGATGGTGTTGCAAAGTTTCATGTGATGAATGATGGTGCTAAATGTGTTCAATCCTTTACTTTCATCACTAAGTGCAAAGGAATAACACTACATTGGAAAAATTTCAGAGGAAGGCAAAGTCAGAATCATTAACTTCCCATCTCACTTTCTCCCTAAAAGTTTTACTAATTTCCCCAAAGTGCTAAGGAATTTAAAGATTAGAGGGGCTCAAGGCATTTCCTTGACTTTTGGAGGGACCGGACCCTCGGCCCAATAATTGAAAAGACCTTAGTACTTGAGATTATTCATCATTACACTTATTCACTTTAAGTCTTTTCCTAAGTAAAATCTCATTTTACTTAAGAAAATCATGCCATATTTCATAAAATCCCCTCAAAATCACTTACTATTCTAAATCTAAGTGTTGAAGTTGATATAATGGAATTTGCTTCAGAAATCTTCACTTTCTTAGTTGTGTAAAGTATTTTGAGTTTTCCTTGTCCCTTTGTCATATTAACATCTGATTTATTTATTAAATCCTTATTGAAATACCTTATCCTATTATCTATAATTCCCTTTTATAATAATAACTCAAAAACCCATTTATTCTAAGTTTTGGCCAAAGTTTATTTAATCCCCTTTATTAAATAAAAAATCCCACAATAAAAACCCTTTGGCTAAAATATACCTATATATACTATCCCCGCCCCTATGGTCAATAAATTTCATTAATTTATTACCATATAATATAAAATATACGAAAAACAAAGTTTAAACATATATTATATGTTTAAAACGAAAAAAACATAAATAAAAACCCAAGTCCGTATGTAACCCCGACCTTTCCATAAACCAAAGAAATTAATTAATCAACTGGATTAGTTAACAATCTTACCCCTCCGCTAATCGAAAGCTCCCCGGAATGATTAACTCGTAAATAAATCGTGTCGGGCCCGCGCATTAACTCCCATGCCATCTCCCCATCCCGTCGTCCGTTGGATCATTCAATCGAAAATCAACGGCGATCATTCATTCCGCTAACTGTCTCCCGTCCGATAATTAACTCGTGAAATCGTGGTGGTTTCGAAACAGTGCGATGGCTACGTGTCGACCATTGAATCGCTTCGCTGCCTCCCCGCGGAAAACCGCCTGCTCCCGAAAGCGGTGCGGAAATTACGGCTTACCGCCCGATCCCGGTGACGTATCCTCTCGTACCCTGATGACGTCACTCCCATAAATAATAAAAAAACCCGTTGACTTTGTAAATAAAACAAAACTCCACGTATTTTTTATCATTTTTTCTGGTGAAAGTGACTGCGCCCCCCACTGAAAATTTGAAAATTCCGCTGTTAAACTGCTGTCGACCAAGATTGCTGAACTCCATTGCTATACCAGTGCCCGAGCATTCATCTGCCATTAACCAGTGCCTGTAAATCTCGACATTTTCCATAAAACAGGTATTTATCCGATTTCTTGCTGTAACTCTTTGAAAAATCCACATTCCAATGTTAAATTCATGCCATAATCTGAAGAAAATGTTAATAATGGTCTGTTTTAGTTTCTGCAACTAAAATCAAACTTCCAAAACTGAAATTGCACCCGTTCTGTGAAAAACCCCCGAAATTTCCACTTTGAATACACAAGAACCAAAATGGAAGTTCCGGTAGCCCTGAATGTAGCCCCATTAAACGCCCCTCATAGAGAATTGGAATATTTGCCATTAGTGGATAAAGACTTTCAAATTAAAGACTTAGTTTTCGATGAAAATCCCCTTCGAAGTTATTGTCACTGCAGAGATGATTATTCGAAAGGTTTGGATGTCATTGGGTTATGGGAATCCAATTTCCCAAGATATCTCATACCCTCAGTCCGTATTTTCCCAGAAATTATCCACTACTGTCATTCCAACTATGATCCAACTCAAAGAGCAGTGTTGTCTCCTGACCAGAGTATCCTTTTCCCCATTACTCCTCAAGCTATCAATACAATGCTCCATTTTGAACCTGATCAAAATCTTACTCCCTTATCTATGGAAGAACTGCTTGAAAAATCTACTCAACTGTCCCAAGAAAAATTGAAATGCATTTGCCAAACTTTTATGTTACCTGAGCATCAACCTAGGGGCCCTCCTCCCTATGGTTTTTCTTATTTTACTAGATTAGGCAAGCTCATCCTGAATATGATATCCTTTGTCATGGGTTTCAATACAAGTGAGTATGTTGATGAAATAACCCTAGTATTACTGTCTATCTTTACCCTTGGGCAACCTCCTGCTGTGAAATATGACTTTGCATCTTTCATTGCCAATAAAATCCATGACCAGTTCATGAGGTTAGATAATGAGAAAGTGTTTAAATATTCCTCAGTCATTTACCATCTCATCATCTATTACCAATCAAAGAAATTCCCTTTTCCTGTTCAAAAGCTTGATGCCAAGGGAAACCCTAGATCTGTTATATTTTGGTCTGCCATAACTCACACTTCCTATAATTCTCCCTATTCTTATGCTGAATTCATCGATCTTTTTGTACATCCTACAACTACCTTGTTGACAGGAATTGCTCCTCCAAGGCTCAGCAATGAGATTAAGAAAAATTTGCAGCTTTCAAGGACATACAAAGTTGGGGACTGGTATTTGTACCAAAATCATTCAGAAATCAGAATATATGGATGTGGACTTTGTCCATTCAAGCTGCCTAAATATGTGCCTATGAGACTTTTTGCCTTAGAGTAGTTTAGGCAAATGAATAATTCTGATATTATTCATTTTTGTAGCGCTAAAAAGAAAGCCCAACTCAGAATCAAAAGTCAGTTAGGTCCCTTTATATGCAATTCTAGGGATGCTGAACAAGAAGTAGAAAATATATTACAAAACCATTTCAAGTTACAACATAGTTTCCGTTGGGTTCTCTATGACCCATTCAGTTTTGTTTGTGACAAAAGAATGAAGAACAAATCAGCACCATACTTTCACCACAGGATTCCAGAAATAGAACAGTATGCTAATCAAGATGAGTGGGTGGAAGGAACATTAGTTGAACAGAATAGTGAAGAAGTCAATATGAACAAAATTATGAAAGATCTTAAGAAAAATTTTGACCTAGAATCTTTTGGGCAAGTGCAGGTACCACATATTGGCACTTCTTCAGCAGGAAATCTTCAACAGGGATTACAGGAAGACAGTCCATCAATTGCAGTTGAGTCTAAAGGCAAAGGGAAAGAACCTAAAGTACAAGTCATTGAAACTTTCATCATGACAGAAAATCCTCAAACTTCCAGGGCACCAGATCAAACACAGGTTTCTCCTACTCAAGTAAATCACCCTGAAGTTTCAGAATTGCAGACTCCATCTAATATGGAAATAGGCAAGAAAATACAGGTTCCATATCCCACTCCTCCCAAAGAATCCTCACAACAACATCAAGCTAAGAGGCAGAAACTGAATCCACTTCCAGAAGTGGAATCTATAGATGAAATCTTTGATGATGAAAGAGAAGATAGTCAGCTAACTGGTTCAGTTAGTGAAACACACACAGGTCATAAAGGAAAGGAATTACAAAGACAGTTGAGCACTGAAGTGTCTTCCTTTAAGCAGCCAAAGACAAATGCAGGTGATATAAAGAAAACTTTCATTAATATAAAAGCAAGGAATGACCCATTGAGAATGCAAGTATATGATCAGTATCTTAGAATGGCTCCACACAATCAGGAAAGATTAATGTTAGCTTTTGACATTCAACAAGGGAAAATGATGATGAGCCATTTCAAATCCAAAGTGCCAAAACCCAAGACAGCATCTGATTATATTAGGACCAATTTTGAGGTCCTAGCAAAAGACATTCATCCATTGGACCAGATAGAGTTACATAAACAAACTGGGGAAATGATATATTCCACCCTTACTGATAAGGCAATGGCAACCCATAGATTGCAAGATTCTTTAAATAATACAAACACCCAGTTGCAAATTGAGAAAGCTTCTTCTCAGGCAAAAGATAACAGAATAAAATCTCTGGAAGAAATAATCATCAGTTTGGGCACAATCCCAAAGATATAAAAAGCATTGAGGCACTGATTAAAAAGAAAGATGATGATATTTCTGCACTGAGAAAGCAATTGAAATTGCTAGCCTCAAGGCATCCCCAAACTCAAGAAGTTTTGAAGGAAAATTCACAGGAAGAAATGATGGAGCTGCTCTTGAAAATGACTAAACAACTAAGTGAAACAGAGAAAGAATTGGAGCAGGCATTAAAAGAAAATCAATCTATCATGCAGACATCCACAACAGAGACCACTATAGGTACCACAGCAGCAGATCAACGAACAGATCCATCACAGGTAAATACTTCCAGTTTAAGTTCTGATGAATTAGCAAAACAAATGGAAAGTTTAAAACTCAGAGTCACAGAACTTCAAACTACAAAATTACAGCTAGTAAATTTGGAACAGAAATATGATATGTCAAAAAAGACTGTTGCTGATAATACAAGAGAAATCAAAAGGCTGGAAAAATTGGTTAAGGCTTTAGAAAAAGATCTTTCATTAGAAAAGCCTTTGAGAGAAATAAATGAAATTCTTTGGAATAATATTATTGATTCAATAAAGAGTATTTGGTCCTTTGTTCAAATAATCTTTGAACAAAATGACTTGGTCAAAGTAGCTATGGAAGAAATTGATAAAACAAGAGCAGAATTAAGGGACAGACCTGAGCAAGCAAATCAACTTATACAGTTTTTGAACACCCAGACCAAGCAACAGCTTGCAAAGCTTGGAATTGAGGACAGGACAGGTACTATTTTAGAAATAAAAAGAGTTTTTACCAAAAGAACTCTTATGCAAAATTTGGAAAGGAAATGCTCAGATATTCTGGAAGAAATTAATGCTTTCAAAGAAAAGTTTCAGGTTTTATTGAACAATGGGTTACCCAGTCCTATGCTCTCAGAAGACAAAATAATGGAATTGGGAACCTATGTTAACAAATTGGATATACATGCTCATAACACAACTGCTCACTCTATCAGTTCGTCAGAAGCAACAGTGCCAACAGGGAAGAATCTCTACGACGGGTTAAAGATTTTTTTTTCATCTTGAGCATGAAATAGGGTATTTGTTCCCAAACCGACCCACTTCTTCGATACCCACGGTAAGGTAAAACATTAAGAAAACTCAAAAGAACCATAATAGCAGAAGACAAATGGTGGGAAGACCTATTGGAAATTTTGTGAAATTTATCTTCAGGGAAAGAATTTTGCTTTTTACTATCATGTAAAGAATAAATAGATGATTAAAGGTTAAAGAGTATCAGTTTCGCAGTTGAAAGTGTATCAGTAGAAATAAAGAGTATCGGACAAGCGAGGCAATTAAAAAAGAATTACTCAAAAGGACAGCATCGAGCCCTTTTGTAGGACCTGCCTCCAGCACATCCACAAATAGAGGAAACAACACTCCAGCAGTTACTTTTTGTCCTATCTACGAGACCATCTGTCTCCTCTTTTATTGTAACTTATTCATTAGTCACCCTAGATTATTTCCTAGGTTAGTGTGAGATATTTTAAATCATTTTTTGTATAAATAAACCCTTGAATAAAGTATTGAGGGTGGATTCTACTACTTTTCTGTGAAATTGATGTTTTTGGAATAAAAGTGCTTTGGAGAAATTTATTTGTGGCTTGCTGGATGATACTTTGAAGCTCAGGACTTTTTGCAGGATTCATATGTCGAACTCTAGTTCAATAAGTCTTTCTATCCTATTTCTTAAGTTTTATATCTGTTTATATTATCATTGTGTCCATTTTTGAATAATTGACATAAAAGAATAAATCAGAATTTACTTGATTTTACTCTGATTTCAGTTGTGATTATTCTAAATGTTTTCCTCTAAATTGGTTATAAGCAACGAATTCTTAATTGCTCTTGCTTCGCTAATTTAAACATATTGATTACTATAATAAAGAATTCTTCACTACTCTTTATTTGTAATCATTCCATTTCTTACTTTTGAACATGTTGAAAGATTCTTGAGTGCCATTCATCCCTTCAAAACCCATTCCATCCACTTTAATTCCTAAAAATTGTTCTATGTTTGGCTATCTTGCCCTGCAAAGCCATCTTGTGTGTAGAAGATTAATCCAGTAAAGCCATCCTTTGACTCCATAACCCAATGGCATGAAAATTTTCAACCTTGCCCTTAGTTGGTGAATTCCACCATTTTCAAACAAACTCTTGGATTTATAACTAGCCTAAAAATTTCTAAGAACAAAGATAAATTATAAAGAGAGAGCCCTCTCTGGATGCAGATTGGCTAGATTCTGCATCTGAAGGTTGGTTTTTGGTTACCTCGGGTATACTTTCCTTTTCTTACAACTTCAAGGAAAACCTAAGTGATAACACCTTCTCTTCCCCTTCATCATTATTAGAGGATACATCATCATCACTAAGAGGCCCTTTGTCTTGGTTCTTTCTTGAAAAAGGGATCTCCATGTCTTCCTTTTGAGAAGAGATCTCTTCTTGAAGTGAGGATCTTGCCTTTGGCAAGGTATTCTACAAGTTTCTAACCCCTTCAATAGCATTCTGGAATGGAGTTGGTTTTATGGATCCTTCCAACTCATGCAAAGGTTTTGTCTGTTTGGGCTTGGCTAGCTCAACCAAGGAAGTTTCAGAATGTTTTAGATCAAATATTTCCACTAACCTCCTAGTGAACCCTGCATAAGTAGCTATATTTGCATGACTCAATGAAGAATGAATATAAAACCACCAATCATGAGACTTACCTTAAAGATTTAGCACTGCAAATTTACTGGCCTCCTCTTCTGAAACTTGGTGCAGCTAAAAATAAGTGTCTAGTTTCTTTACCCAAGCCTTAGTTGTGCACTTAGGTGATCCATCAAAAGTGGGCAGAAAGAATCTACACAAGGTACGCGGCTTGCACCCTTTGCTTCTATTGTGACTACTGTGTCTTCTATTTTCCTTTATTTTTCAAAACCCTTGGAATTTTAGATGCTCCTGGAACCTGCGAGATTGAGATTCATATTCTTGAAGATAGTCACCAAGAGTCTCCTCCTTTGGTGCATCTCCTTCCTCCATCTCTCTTGCTATGAATGTAGGCATGGTAGAGTGTTGTGGATCTGATTGTGTGGTTGAATGATCACACCCATAATATGCAAAACTGGAGCTTTCTTCATGTGAAAACCCTCTTGGAGAATCTCTATATCTCTCCATCCACATCTCATTGATTTCTTTATTTATATCCTGCATAGTTTGGAGAAGAAGATTTGAGAACTCCCTTCCCTTCATTTCTCCTAATAATGGGGTATTGCCTTTGTCTCTTCTGTAAATATTCTCCTTTCCATGAGAAGCTTCTTCTTCTTCTGATGATATAGATGTGATGTCTCACAGGCTGAGCCAAGATTATGCTCTGATACCACTGTAATATTCCAAACAAGGAAAAGTAGCAATATTGAACACAATAATGGAAAATAGCAGCAAATAACAATATATCAATCATGATCCAAAGATAGATTCATAGTATTAATTATAACAACAAAAAATGAGTACAATATCTTGGGGATCAATTCACTCAAGCTAGGCAAGAGAAGCCTCCAATGCCTAAAAGCGCCAAAACATGTAATACAACTGCTACACAAGATACTGAAGCCAATACAACATAGTTTTAGTGAGTAACACTGCTGCTGGAAAATATGAATATATGGATTTTCTAATACAATGCTCATACAAGACTGAAAATGGAGATATATGCTCTGAAGCACTTTTCCTAGACAACCCAAAAAGGGTTTCCGAAAATACACAAAATATCAGAATGTCGGAATGTAGCCCTAGGGCTGAATAATCTCGGAAACTGGGCACCTGAAAGGAGGTGGCTGAAATTGATGAATAATTGAATGTACTCCTCCAATGGTCTCTTCAAGTGAAAGGTAGATCCCTTCACTAAAAATAAAACACCCCAAATGAGGTACTGAAACCTCTCCTACAACTGCCCTTTCAAATAATGCAGTCCAAGACTGAAACTGCACTATAGGGGATGGTAATGGCTTGGCCTGGTGCCAAATACTACAATAATTCCCAAGTAACCTCCTTACTGACCTCCCAATGGAATAAATTCTTACTCCATTGAAAATAAGCTCAGAAATAGCCCTATCAAACCCTTCCACTGCTGCACCCTGCAACACTGCACAACTCTAAACAAAAACTGTGCTGTAGAAGAAATTTGTAGCTTGGCCTGATGCTGAAATTTGGAAATGCAGCTCAATCACCTCTCCTGAGTGGGCACTAGAAGTTCCCCGAGGATGAGGGTGGGATTCCCACTCAGGAACACCCTTGTGCTAAACAACACTGCACTCTCCGCTAAACAGATGAAGAGAGAAACAATTCATACAGACCATAATAAAAATAATAATCAAAACATGATTTCCATGGTTTCCATTCCCTTCCTTATGTGCTTGGTGAGCTTCCTCACCTTGGGCCTCACACATTAAAGCCACTACTTCCATGCAAAGAATCTTCCTCCAAAACTTCATTGTCTCTCATTGAATGTCCACTCCCTCCATACCAGCGTTGTTGATTTGGTCAAAGTTGACCCATTCCACATGCTTCATCCACTATTCACACATAAGGGTGCTTTATCCAGCTAATTTGATTACTCTTATTCACATTATGAGTGAATTTATTCCTACTAAAGAGATTTATGGGTCTCCCTACCCTCTTATTCTTCTATCAAAAGGACAAAAGAAAAAATTAATATTCCAATTAGCTACATGCTAAGTTTGGAATATTACAGAGATAAAACACCAATAATGACAATGGTTCTCAAGGTACTGCTAATACAATCCAAAGAATGTGAAAAATGAACTAGATTCGAACATCTGTGAAATCATCCGATCGAAGGCCAATGATGAGAACATGTCTTCGAATGCGAAGAACTTACCATTGAGGCATGCAAGCTCTAAGGTACCAAAAGGGAGTCTCTAGATCAACTTCCTCGATAATGAGTTGAACTCGACAGGAAATGATCGATCGAAGGAGGTCCATAATGTTTCCCACATCATCGATACGAGACAGAGGAATAATATGATAGTGAATCAAGACTGAACAGAGGGTCATGGGTTGAAAACTGCAGAAGGGACTTCTCTTGAACATATTGGTGACATGACTCCGAAATCTGGTAGTATTTGACATCGAGGGATCTGAGGTCATGGTGATGAGGCAAAGAGCAGATAAGAGGTATAAATGTATAACCTAAACCTATGGAGGAAAAATGACGAATGTGGGATGTCCCCAACCCGACACGAACTGCAGACAAGTGTCATGTTTAGGAGTGACATACTACCGATGCAACTGATAACTAGTTCCATTTTCCCCCACCATTTATGGAAAGTACCCCAATTATTTTTGGAAACAAGCTTGAAGGGGATAGCATATGCTTGTCATGTAATTTTTTCCTTCGAAAAAATCCAGCCTAGTACATTTTACCAGCCCTAGGAAGGAGGAACTCGGTAATGTCATGGCGACGACTTCCAATTTCATTTAGATTTAACGAGTTTGACAAAGGGAAAAATCAGTGTATTTTCACATTTAGAGAGTTTGAAAAGAGGCAGAAAAGAAAACTCCAACAGGTCCCTTTTCGTAGGTTGTCTCTGAGATCCTAAAAGGTAGAAAACAATATATGAGAGAACTTCTTAGTCATGTTCGACTAAGTCATTCCTTTTTCATAAATAATTTGTCCCAACCCGAAAAAGGGGTAAAAATATACTGGGAAGATGACGTTTTTTAGCCTTTAGCGAGTTCAAAATGACAAGAGCTCGACAATCTTTTCATATTTTGAGAGTCAGAAAAGAGCTAAAAGATGACTCGACCTAAAGGAACGATTGGTATAAAGGATAGCAACTGGTTCTGGTAATGGTAGAACTACTCAGAACATGATAAAATTCAAGAGGTTGGCTAATAAGACCACTCATCGCAACAGTTCCTCAGGAATGGGTAAAACAACCAAGTGAAGGCGTATGATCGGCCAAGCAGATGGTGACGATGGAATGAGAAAACCAAGGTTCATCTAGCAAAACAGGCTGATAAAATGGAAATCACAAGAGGTAAAATAAGAATGGTTTCATTTTTTACACAAGGTTGAAATAAGGAAACTTTGCTTGAAGTTGGTTTCATTTTTACACAAGCTTGAAACTTTTTAGAAAACTATCCTTGAAACCGGTTTCATTTTTACACAAGCTTGAAATGGAAACAAACTATGATTGAAATAAGTTTGCATGCCCCCAACATGATGACTCAATTCGAGGTATATGCCCCCCAAGCTTCAGTGTATTCATCGAAGTAGACTGCTAGTTACTAACAAGTGGATAGAATGAAGGTTCAATTTTGAGGTCAGGTGGAAGACTCGACTTTGATTTTATGAGACCTAATCAAAGACTTGAATTGAAAATGGAACTCTTTTCATTTTTTAACAAGGTTTACATAGTAAAAGAACTATCCTCATGACACCTTGTTTCATTTAAAGAGCCTGACACAAGACAAGAACTATGCTCTGAAGAGCTTGTTTCATTTTTTAAGGAGCTTGACACAAGAAAAGGAACTATGCTCCGAAGACCTTGTTTCATATTTTAAGGAGCCTGACACAAGAAAACGAACTATTCTCTGTAACACTCAGCTTACATAAACTTATCCTTTGTAAAAAAAAATTAACTTTATCACGCATACAATCAGCACTTAATTATGGCATATAATATCCGGGCTTGATTGTGTACGCCGATCTTGTTTTATGGCTCTCAGTACAACATCAGGTGATTATCTGTACGAGAGGTTATGTTATACATCTGTTATTAAGTTCTCCATTTCCCATCATAGCATGCATAATTCAAATATTACACCGACAATTATATAATGGTTCGTTTGATTATACATTCCACAATCATATCTATCAAATGTCAACTTTGGATTATGGGAATTGATGATGTGAGTCTGACGGTCCGCCACATGGCCTGTCGATCACCGTCGATTCGGTCTTGATCGCACGGATGTGAGACTTAGGGTTTTCAATGACCTCTCTGCGCCCACCGTATTTTCCCTCATTGTTTCGCTCCGCGATGAGGAAATTGAGGCGAGTAGCCCGCCAGGGCTTCTTGATAGGGTTTCCCGAGGTTTCGATGTTAATGGCGCCCTGC
Source organism: Pinus albicaulis (assembly GCA_034641835.2). Lineage (NCBI taxonomy): Eukaryota > Viridiplantae > Streptophyta > Pinopsida > Pinales > Pinaceae > Pinus > Pinus albicaulis. The sequence goes on from CM076583.1 coordinate 288,278,419, forward strand.
GGCTAGTGCTCGCCTCGCACTTAGGTGCATATCTACGAAAACCGTGCTTAGTTTTCGCGCTGATTTTTCTGCGGCGTTTAATGTTCTGTGGAAATCTATGGATTCTCTGTTGTAATCTTGTACTCTGGAGCTTACGCCATTACCCTCTGTTCATGGCTCTCGGGGTTCTTTGCTCTAATCAATCTGGAATGCTTGGGGTTTCGAGCAATGGAGGTTCAGTATTTGTTCAAAGGAAGCCATCCAAGCCGGTTGCTCGTGTATAAACTCGGAATGAGAATAGCCTTAACTCGGCCCATGCTCAATCTATTCCGCCACAGTATTCACGATTTCGACTAGATTCGCTTTAGATTGTTATCCGTGAAACTAATGTTGTTTAATGTTTTCTTATGGCAGCTTTCGAGTTACATTGTGCTCGGCTCGGTTCCCCGTCGTTACTTCGAACTTGTGCCCTGAAGCATGCAAAGAAAACCCTCGCCCGCGTCTCACAGTACTTAACCTCTACAGGGTCAAACCCTTGGTTTTCCTTGGCGAGGTTTTTAGTTACATCAGCATAGCAATTTGGGCCGGGTTCAGCCCCTAAGGTTGTCTGATATGTCCATTTATACCGTGCGAGTAGTTTTTCTGCTCGGATTTCTTTGAGCCATTTGAGGCCTCGAGCCCACTGTTTGTATAATTAATATTTGCTCTGAACCGGAATGTCCCGAGGAATTCTATCACGCGATTATCAGTGTCTCGGCTTTTCTTTCTTCTATCGTTTTTAAGTTAACTATTGTCGCTATGTAATTGTACTCCTGGTTGAAGTTTTTATACAGTGCAGAGAATGTCAGCATTCTCAGCTTTTATATTGCTAAAGTTACGCTCAAATGTTTTTTGTCTGCCATAAGGCTCTATTATACATAATTGTTTATCATGGTGACTGTGGTAACTCTGCACTAGGTTCTGGACGAGTTGTGATACTGGTATTTCAATTCTCTGTGCACCGTATGGTCTAATTTTCTGTGTTTCAGTTATAACACTTATTTCCTTCGCTACTGCTTATGAGTTTGCACTTGGGTGTAAGTTTATATGTCTGTGTAGCTGCCTCCAGGGCATCGTGTGTTATGAGACTGTTACTGACATTTTCATTTTCTTACTAAGTTAATTACGTCGCGACTGACCGCCTCACAAGTCACGTGTAATTTACCCACGTGAGAGCGACCAACCTTTTAGCCCCGGAACTGCGGCGGAAAGGGTTGTCTGCTTCTCCCTGAATTCTATCCGGGCTTATTTTCCACTAAATATGCCCTACGGTACTGCTATAGATAACCAGAAAGTTTGATCGTAAATATTTCTCGAGCGTTGTTCCAAGCCGTCTTTTTCCATGGAATTAACTCCGTCTCCGTGCATGTAATAATAATGGGATTGAACGAAAAGACTTACTCATGAACTATTTACTCTATTAATCACTCGTAACTCTTGTCTCTTTTATTCTATGTCAAAAGCGAAATAATATTTTCTTTTCGGCCTCGCTCTGTAAGTTCTCATTTATTTTACTCGCTTCGTAAAACAATTTATGAATCTCCTACTCTTCAATCCTACCGTAATAACATTAGAAGCAAGATTTTTCTTTCCGGGGTTCGGAACTTAGTTTCCTAGCAGACAGAGATATTTTTGCAAACAAATTTAGAAAAGAAAACAAGAACATATTACTTGTTTACTCAAAACAAGAAACATATTACTCGTTTACTCAAAACAAGAAACATACTATACGCTTTTACTCAAAACAAGAACATATTACTCGTTTACTCTTTACTCATCCGAAAGTCTGAATTCAAATGATGGTAGTGATGTGCCTCCCTTTCCATGAGCTTGCCGAATAGTTTCGAGCCTCCCCCCATGCAACAAGTCCGACTCTCAAATTATCGAGCACGGCATAAACGTAGGACAATCCGGTCAGTTCTTCCATCATAGGGAAAGAAAAACGGAAATGCTGGGGAGATCACGGACAACCGTCCAATCTCCAACCCGTGCACCCTCCGCTCCGAAATATCTTTTTCACTAACAGAGTCTCTCTTCCTTCCTCCACAGAACCAACCCCACACTCTCTCTTGGATTTTCCATTTATCCGAGTTCCATGGGTAAGCTGGGTACCGTGTTTTCCAACTAACCCGCATCTTGATTTACATTTTTTACTTTTACCATCATAGTTACTCATGAAACTAATTCACAAAAGAATTTTTTATCAATGTAAAATGTAATTTTTGTTCCAATATTCTAACTGAAATAAACATCAGTCTTAATTCATTTAAACAAAATAGTATAACCATTCGATTTCCACTAAACCAATGGTTACGCGTTTTTCCCCCTCGAGGAGAACACCGTCCCTGGATGTTATTATTCCAGATTCAATAAAAAGCTCAGGATAAGCTTCGCGAACAAAACTTTCGTCTTCCAGTAGCTTGCTCAGTCCAAAGTGCTTCCATTGCACTTTAACCCGTGGCGATGGCTCGCTTCCGAGCATGATTTCCCTCCTAGGGTCGATTATACTTGTGTGGCTCGACCCGAAAACTCCCGTCTGGTTCTCACCCGCAATAAATAAACTTATGTTAATTAAATAAGTTATAATATTGCATTCATTATTTAGTAAGCATACTCATCCACTACATTGTATGTTCTGCCAATGAATAATATGCACAGTATCATGGACGTACTCGTTTCGATAACGATACATGAAAAACATTATGCACGAATATGACTAGGAAGGGCTAAACGATACGCCACCGGTCCCACTCTCTCCAGGAATTTGGAAAGGACCGCATAGAATACGGGGTGCTAGTTTTGCGCAAGATGCCCATCTTAATGTGCTTTTCTTTGGTTTAATCCTAACATAAACATGATCTCCCATCGCATATTCACGATAAGACCTTTTCTTATCTCGCATACACCTTCTCGCCTGTCTTGTGCCGCCTTCAAATTCATCGTCTAATCTTTCTCACCCTCGGCCCATCTCTCGCTAGCATGTCCGGTCCTAACATGAGCTTATTCTCCGGGCTGCTCCGGTTAATGCGGAGTCTCGCACGCGTCGTCCGTACGAGTGCCTCGAACGAACTCATCTTTAAGGATTCCCGGTAGCCATTATTGTAGGCGAACTCTATCAAATGCGAATACTCTTCCCACTTAACCGGTTGTTGCATGACATACATTCTCAGCATGTCTTCCGGTAATCCGGGTTCACCCTCTCTCGTCTGCCATCCGTTTGCGCGGGTGGTATGCAAGACTAAAATGTACTTGAGTTCCTAGACCCATCGTAAACAATGTCTTCTAGAAGGCTGATGTAAATTTTACATCCCACGTCTCGAAATGGCCAGCCTTAGGTATGCCATGGAGTCACAAGATCTCACGCATAAATAAATCTGCTATTTGTACCGTCTTATAGGTGGACCGAACAGTATAAAATGCGCCGACTTACTTAATCTATCCACAACTACCATTATGGAATCATTACCTCTTTCGACTTTGGTAACCCCAGTAATAAAGTCTAATGAAATTACCTCCCATTTCCACTCAGAATGGGTATAGGTTGCATTAATCCACTGGATGCCGATGCTCCACTTTTACTTGTCGGCATTCCAAACATTTGGTTAAATAGCTTGCTATTTCTTTTCTCATGCTCCACCAACGGTAATCCTTCCCCGATGGCCGTCAGCATCTTCGATATCCCGATGACTGCGTAATTGCTTCGTGGTATTCATCGAGTATCATAGTCTTCAATTCCACTCTATTTGGAATGACTATCTTTTTTCTTAAAAACCAACAACCCTTCCCCTGGTTGATTTCATATTCCCCTTGCTCTTTAGAGTCTTGAACTTGCTCGCACAAATATTTATACTCGGATCCTTATCTCTTCTTCTCGATTTGATCTAGAAATCTGTTTTCCACTCGATTAACGTATAGTTCATAAATGCTATGCACCTTTACATGCTAACGCATCCGCAACTCTCGTTCTCTTTTCCTTTCACGTGCTTCGTGAGATCAATTTCAAACTCACTCAAAAAAATCATTCCACCTTGCTTGCTCGAGTTTAAGTCGGCTTTGTTTAAAATAGCCGGTTAGGGTCGCTATGATCCGTTTTTAAAACAAATTTCTTCCCCAAGCAAATAATGTCTCCACACCCCGAGTGCGTGCACAAGCTGCAGTCACTCTAGATCATAGATTTCGATACCGTCGCTCATGATCTTTTAACTTAGCGGGGATTCATACGCAACTACCTTTCCCTCTTGTGATAAAACAGCCCCAACACCTTCCTTGCATGCATCTCGTACACACCTCGAATTCTTTACTCGGATCTGCACACACTTAACACGAGGTGCTGTGGTCGCAACGCTTCAATCTTTCAAAACTATTATGGCATTCTTTGGTCCATCGAAAGATTTTCCTTTCCTCTGGGAAGTAATAGGAAAAGCTATCTTTGAGAATCCTTTTATAAATCGCTGTAATAACCAGTGAGACCCATGAAAGATCGTATATACAGCTACATTCCGTGCACCTTCCACTCCATAATAGTCTTGATTTTCTCTCCGGATCTGCAGTCTATGCCTTTTCCCGATATTACATGTTCGAGATACCTGTATTTCTATTTTAAAGAAGTCACATTTGCTGAATTTCGCATATAGTTTGTGCTTCCTAAGCATCTCCGAAAGCACCATGTGCAAGTGTGCCTTATGCTCTTCTCGCATCCTTGGAATAAATCGGTATATCATCGATAAAAATTAGCACAAAGTTGTCCAAATAAGGATGAAACACACTATGCATCAGCCTCATAAAGGTGGTTGCGCGCATTGGTTAATCCAAAAGGTAGTACCACGAATTCAGTAGTGGCCATACCTTGTACTTGAGCGCTTTTATGGATATCTTCATCTTTAATCCGAATGCTGGTGATAACCGAGATCGCAAATCTATCTTTGAGAACACAGTGGCCCCCTCACTCGATCGAACAAGTCATCAATACGAGGTAGAGGATACCTGGTTCTTAACAGATCATTATTTAAGCATGCGGTAATCCATGCACATACGCATGGTTCCATCCTTCTTTTTTAACAAACAATACGGGTAGCTCCCCGTGGTGACACACTGGGTCGAATATACCCCCTTATCCGAAAGCAATTCCCGAAGCCGCATCTTAAGTTCGGTCATTCACATGTACACTCATACGGTGAAGGAGTCCGAGAGACCAGCGTGAGGCTCTGGGCAGCTTTCATTGTAAAATCAACTTCTTTTCGTGCAGCTGGTATTTCTTCAGAAATACATCTTTAAATCCCTGTACTACCTGTATGTTTTCTAATGCAGCTGCTTTATTTTTAGACTCGGTTAATCCAACTTGTATAGAATACGCTTGGCATCCCTTCCTTATACATTTCCCCATCCCGGGAAGACGCGCAATTGGACGCGCATTCACGAGCTTCTTTATCGCCTTGAATTTCTTGAGCGAGTACCATTATGATCCCCGTAGTAAACTATCTTTTCCTTACAATCTATAAGAGTCCAATGCTTCTCCAACCTGATCCCATGCCCAATAAAATATCATAAGACCCCAAAGGAAAAATATTTAAATCAACTACCAAATTTCCTTTATCATTAATTTGCAATGCGCATTCATGGGTATCTTGGCACTAACCTTACTTAGCTCCCTGTGGCTAACTGGACCAACCAGATTTTCTTAAACTTTTGACTTGGCGGTTTACTGAGACTTCCACTAGTCTAGGACTTATATAACTTAGACTCGCCCGGTCTACTAAAACAGCAATGACTTTGGGATAGCAATTTACCTTCCAGCTTCTATCATGGTAGGCTAAAAATCGCTTGCCGGTCCTCCAGGTGACGGCATTAATTGCGGGTATACCCGAGCAATATCTCCCACTGGTAGAGGCCTCTTGCGGGTTATTTATCGCCTCGGTTTTCACTACGTTGCGGGCAATCTCGATAGTAATGAGTGCTCAGCAACCCCAACACACGTAGAGGTGGCCTCGATTTTGTGGTGCTGCTGTTTACTTGAAGCTTCCCACCGTTTTATCTTCCCCAGTCCATCTAACCCGCCGATGATTCCTCTTGAATTGTTTATTGATTGAACTTTACGCGGTATTCCGGAAATTACTAGTTTTCCCTCTTTTGGAACCAACATTGTTTCCATTATCCTTCCTTGTTTGCCATCCTTTTCCGAATCCATCTTGTTCTTTGCTGGCGATAACATGCCTTGCTTTCGATAGCATCATCCATTGTCTTGGGATTCTCAAATTCAATACGCTCCTTCATATAGGGGCGGTAGACCGCTCGTAACTCTTTGAACCTTGGCCTTTTCTTCTCTTAAATAATAATGCATTAGCTAGATGAATGCAAGTAAACTTGGTGACTGAATTCGTCCATGGTCGATTGTCCCACCCTTTAATTCATGAAATTCTCGGGCTTTTTTCATCATAGAAACGCTCGAGTGAGGTACTTTATCCTTGAAGTACTGCTGAAATTTTTCCCATGTCACGTCTTGATCCTCAAATCCCCGTACATTCCTCACTTCTTCCCACGCATAAGGTGGCTTTGTCTTTCAACCGATAAATAGCCAGCCGTGCCTTAAGTCCACCGTCATAGTCATACACCCGAAAATATTTGTTCATGTTAATCGGCCATGCTTCGCGCCTCCTCCTTTTCTCCATCGAACGTAGGTGGCTTTATCTTTACGAATTCTCCGTGTAACTCCACCTTCGCTTTTTATTGGCTTTCCGTTCATTTCACTGATCTCGGCCTCGTTAAAATTTACGTGAGAATTACTTCGACTGCGATATACTTTCTCGTGGTTCATATCTTGTTCACTCGTTTCGTCGATCGTCCTTTTCCTGGGATTCTCACAAGACTCAGGATTCTCGCTCGTTCTACGTTTTGTCGTGAAAGGCTTTTCAAAATCCTTTCTTGCTCTTGCATCATTCTAGCATTTTCTGTGCATCCTCTCCATCTCTTCCCGCAATTGTTGTACTGTATGTAGCAGGATGCGGATCCGTGTGTTGTTGTTCTTCCATCAAATGGTTAGACCTCCCGATGCTCTGTTCTATTCCCCACTGGACCCACATTTCGGGGTTTCCCTACGGTGGAGGCCGCATCTCTCCGAAATGTTCGCTGTAGCGATTGTGATTGTGTAGGTGTCCGTCTCATCCGTACTTCCAACTAATTACTGTACTGGTAGGGAGTAACATAAAAGATTTTTAACGTTAGTTGGCCCATTAGGGCTCCAGAGTTGTAACTCTGCTCTGATACCACTTGTAACACTCAGCTTACATAAACTTATCCTTTGTAAAAAAAAAATTAACTTTATCACGCATACAATCAGCACTTAATTATGGCATATAATATCCGGACTTGATTGTGTACGCCGTTCTGGTTTTATGGCTCTCGGTACAACATCATGTGATTATTTGTACGAAGGGTTATGTTATACATCTGTTATTAAGTTCTCCATTTCCCATTATAGCACGCATAATTCAAATATTTCACCGACTATTATATAATGGTTCGTTTGATTATTCATTCCACAATCATATCTATCAAATGTCAACTTTGGAATATGGAAAATGATGATGTGAGTCTGACGGCCCGCCACGCGGCTTGTCGATCACCGTCGATTCTGTCTTGATCGCACGGATATGAGACTTAGGGTTTTCATTGACCCTCGGCCTTCGCAACCATTTTGCCCTCATTGTTTCTGCTCCGCGATGAGGAAATTGGAGGCGGTGCTCCGCCAGGGCTTCTTGATAGGGTTTCCGAGGTTTCCCTGGTGTTAATGGCGCCCCTGCGGCTAGGCTCGCTTCAGACTCAGGTGCATATCTACGAAAACCGTGCTTAGTTTTCGCCAGTGATTTTTCTTGCGGCGTTTAATGTTCTGTGGAAATCTATGGATTCTCTGTTGTAATCTTGTACCCTGGAGCTTACGCCATTACCCTCTGTTCATGGCTCTCAGGGTTCTTTGCTCTAATCAATCTGGAATGCTTGGGGTTTCGAGCAATGGAGGTTCGTATTTGTTCAAAGGAAGCCATCCAAGCCGGTTGCTCAGGTATAAACCCCGGAACGAGAATAGCCTTAACTCGGCCCATGCTCAATCTATTCTGCCACAGTATTCACGATTTCGTTTAGATTCAGTTTCAGAATTGTTATCTGTGAAACTAATGTTGTTTAATGTTTTCTTATGGCAGGTTTTTGAGTTACATTGTGCCGGCTCGGTTCCCCGTCGTTACTTCTGAACTTGTGCCCAGCATGCAAGAAAACCCCCGCCTGCGTCTCACAGGTACTTAACTTCTACAGGGTCAAACCCTTGGTTTTCCTTGGCGAGGTTTTTAGTTACATCAGCGTAGCAATTTGGGCCGGGTTCGCCCCAAGGTTGTCTGATATGTCCATTTATACCGTGCAGGGTAGTTTTCTGGCTCGGATTTATTTGAGCCATGGGGCTTCTCGAGCCTTTGATTTGTATAATTAATATTTGCTCCTGAGGCCCCGGAATGTCTGAGGAATTCTATCACGATTATCAATTTGTCTCGATTTTCTTTCTTCTTGTTTAAGTTAACTATTGTCGCTATGTAATTGTACTAGTACTCTGGTTGAAGTTTTTCTACGGTGCGGAAAGTGTCGGCATTCTCGGTTTTCCTATCCTAAAGTTACGCTCAATGTTCACTTTGATGTAAGGCTCTATTATACATAATTGTTTATCGTGGTGAAATTTGTGGTAACTCTGTACTGGGATTCACAGCAGAACGAGTTGTGATCTTGGTATTTCAATTCTCATCATTTGTATGGTCTAATTTTACGTGTTTCGGTGCCTGCCTTATTTCCTTCGCTACTGCTTATGAGTTTGCACTTGGGTGTAAGTTTATATGTCTGTGTAGCTGCCTCCAGGGCATCGTGTGTTATGAGACTGTTACTGACATTTTCATTTTCTTACTAAGTAATTAGTCACGGCGACCGGACCGCCTCACAAGTCCGTGTAATTTACCCAGCGGAGAGCGACCAACCTTTTAGCCCAGAACTCTGGGCAGAAGGGTTAACAGTTCTCCTGAATTCTATCTGGGCTTATTTTCCACTAAATATGCCCTACAGGTCTGCTATAGATAACCAAGAAGTTTGACTGTAAATATTTCTCAGGCGTTGTTCCAACTGTCTTTTTCCATGGAATTAACCTGTCTCTGTGCATGTAATAATAATGGGATTGAACGAAAAGACTTACTCAGTAACTATTTACTCTATTAATCACTGTAACTCTTGTCTCTTTTATTTACTGTCAAAAGCGAAATAATATTTTCTTTTCGGCCTGCTGTAAGTTCTCATTTATTTTCTGCTCAGAAACAATTTATGAATTTCCTACTCTTCAATCCTACTGTAATAACATTAGAAGCAAGATTTTCTTTCCAGGGTTCAGAACTTAGTTTCCTAGCAGCAGCATATTTTTGCAAACAAATTTAGAAAAAGAAAACAAGAACATATTACTGTTTACTCAAAACAAGAAACATATTACTGTTTACTCAAAACAAGAAACATATTACTGTTTACTCAAAACAAGAACATATTACTGTTTACTCTTTACTCATCTGAAATTCTGAATTCAAATGATGGTAGTGATGTGCCTCCCTTCCATGAGCTGTCGAATAGTTTCGCAGCTCCCCCCATGCAACAAGTCTGGCTCTGAAATTATCAGAGTACTGGACAGAAACGTAGGACAATCCGGTCCAGTTCTTCCATCATAGGGAAAGAAAAACAGGAAGTACTGGGGAGATCACGGGACAACCGGTCCAATCTCCAACCCAGTGCACCCTCTGCTCTGAAATATCTTTTTCAGCTTAACAGAGTCTCTCTTCCTTCCTCCACAGAACCAACCCCACACTCTCTCTTGGATTTTCCATTTATCCAGAGTTCCATGGGTAACTGTGGGAACTGTTTTTCCAACTAACCCAGATCTTGATTTACATTTTTTACTTTTACCATCATAGTTACTCATGAAACTAATTCACAGTAATTTTTTTATCAATGTAAAATGTAATTTTTGTTCCAATATTCTAACTGAAATAAACATCAGTCTTAATTCATTTAAACAAAATAGTATAACCATTCGTTCCACTAAACCAATGGTTACATTCTCCGACAAGCTTGTTTCATTTTTTAAGGAGCCTGACACAAGAAAATGAACTATGCTCCGACGAGCTTGTTTCATTTTTTAAGGAGCTTGACACAAGAAAATGAAATATGCTCTGACGAGCTTGTTTCATATTTTAAGGAGCTTGACACAAGAAAAGGAACTATGCTACAATGAGGATCATGATGAATAAGAAGTCATGGCTTCCAAGAGGTTCTCATATGATGGGAGAACATCTCAGAAATTAGGATCCAATGCCTCTACTACATTGTGTACTACCTCACTGACTAAATTATCAGTGGACGTGGAGATGGAACAGGTGGCCACATAATTGACCCATGGTGGGGAAGATACCACCGAAACGTACGAACCAGTGAGGGATGATGGTGGACCAGGAGCCAAATTAGGACCAATGAATGAAAGATGATCAATGGTCACAATTCATCCTTCATGTGGAAAACAGAACACACGAAAGAGAAAAGAGACAAGCGCTCCCATGACATAAGTATAGTCATGCCCCAAGAGTAAGTTAAAATCCAAGGGGCCTTGGACAACCATCACGTCTATATAGAAAATATTTCCTCCGAAAGTAATAGGTAACTTCGGAAGGATCCCTAATGGCTGATCAGTTTCTCTGTTAAAAGCTAATAGGTTTTGAGTAATAGGCACAAGTTGCAGAGAACTGAAATCTTTCCGGGTAGTTGAGCACAAAATACTAATCGAGGTGCCTTCATCTATAATCATGCCTAGTACGACCATATCGTAGGCTTGTACAGTGATCTCAAAATGCACATAATAAGGAATATAGTATCCCGTGAATCAACTCTAATCAAATGAAGCGACCAAACTACATGGATGGGGTGCCATAGGAATAAGAGGATTATCCCCTTGCATTACGGGAGTGGAAACACCATCCTTATGAACTATGGGAATGAGAGAAAGAGGATCACTTTTTGGGACTGTGGTGACGGGAGTCGGAGGATCACCCTCTTGGATCATGGAAATGGGAGGATCACCCCCTGATCCAGGGGAATCAGAGGACACAAAAAATAACTTGACTGGGATGAGACCCACTCTCGACGAAAACAACCTGATGAACTATAGGTGGAATCAGGTATAACTTTTTCTCAACCAATGATTGGTAGGAAAAGGACTCAAGAGACTAACTTTCAGAGAGAGAGGAATTGACCGGAGATGAATCCCAATCAACGACTTGATCAACTATCAGAGATCTCGAAGAAAAATTCTGGTAGCCAACAGGAGGACAGGACTCAGAAGCTGAAAGGGTATCCAATACTTTAGAAGCTTCATCCATATAAGGACATAGGTGAATGGGATGGTTCCCTTCACGCAACCTATAGGGAATTTTGATCTTACCATGTTTCTTATGAGTCTTATTATCTCTATTTGAAGGCTCATCATTAGTGTGATGCCCAAAGGTTGATGCTGAAAGATGAATCGGGTCAACAGACCACACTTCTAGCACCTTGGGAATACCAGAGTAATCACGAAGAAGGTGGTCACCCTCGCATAGCTTGCAAGGGTATTTGAATTTACAAGACGTAAAGAGGGGTTTCTCAAAATTAGTGGCATGGGTAGCGATAGTTTCTAATTTTCCCCCTATTTTATTTTCCTTCTTCTTCTTTGACTTCTTCTTCTTCTTAGCCACCTGGTTACTAGAATCTATAATTTCACCAAGGGAAGGGGGAGAACGAGGTGAAGAGATAGGTGAAGAAGGTGAGGGTCCAACCTTGAGATCAACTTGGGGCTGACATGGTTCAGGTAGAGGAGAACTCGGTTGAGAAAAAGTTGGTATATTCGAAACCACAGGAATTGAAAATAACCAAACTGGTAGACCAATGGTTAATCCCGGGAGGGACAACATTTCCATATACACGGCACCAACATTTCCAAAAGAGGGAAAAGAAACAGGATTCCCATCTGAGGAGACCCCTGGGTTGATGGACTCAGGAAGTGTTGCCATTGACCTTAATCTAATATGAGGATGGTTAATACATTGAAACAAAATTTTTCCTTTTCATGTTTTAAGAGTCGAGAAAAGGAAAAAAGGTGACTCTACCCACTTTCAGATTTAACAAGCTTGAAAGGACAAGGGCTCAATGATGTTTTCAATTGTAAAGAGTCAATAAATATAAAAAATGACTACTCAAGATATTCTAGGCATACAGGGTGACCGGGTAATCGTGAACTGAAATATACACCTTGGTGATCAAATGAAAGAGGAAAGACCAAGGACTTGATGTACGACAACCAATCTCCCTGAATGTTGTGTTCGATGTATCACGACTACAAGGCAGCAGACTCAGTTTCTTATGGATAAAGGATTGTAAGCTATAGGGGTCTCCCTTTATATACGCGACAGTACGGGGAGCATAAGTCCGCACTAGCGTTGTCTAATGCAAGATTGCAAGCAACAACGGCTAGGTTTAATAATGCCCAAACACGTCACTAGCCTATAAATCTAAGTGTCAGTGTTAAGTTTCAATGCTTCCTTAGGTTGATTGAGTTAATTATATAGTTTATCTTGAAATTAGGTTTCAGTTTGAAGGCCCTACCGAATGTTACCGCAAATCTCTAATGTACAACTATATGAGAGAAATAATACCATTCCATTTCGATGAAAAGATAACTAAGTGAAGGATAGAGGTTCGCAACAAAGCAGCAGTCAAGAAAATGCAAGAATGACACTTTCCATAATTCTACTAACATGACCAAAGAAAAAAATGAAAAATTTTCTTTTGTGTTTCACTTTATGAAAAAGGGAAACTAATAACGCAAAAGAGTACTTTTCATTTCCGAATGAGAAGGAAGAATGCAAATTTTTTGTTCTTTTGTATAAGTGATAAGCAATAATGCAATACTACACTAAAAAAACAAATACTAGCTTTGAGTAGCTTTGAATGAGATCGTCAAAATATGAAGAGATCAACTCCAAGAAAACATAAACACGCACTCAAAACTAGGCATGCATTTCCTTATGCAAAATAAAGGGCTTTTTAGTCTACTCAATGAGCAATGTGATCTATGCTTGGGGCGATGTAGGGAGAGTCAAACATACACGTAATGAAAGCTTGAAAACCCTAACTCACTTACAATCAACTGAAAAGGCAGAGAAACCACACCAAATGCTAAAAATGAACGATTAAAATGACTCATAAACAGATAGACACCCAACGAACATGCAACCAAGCGAATGGTTTGAAACACCTAGAAACCCTAGGATGGATAAGTCACACTATTCGAATGAGAGATAACACATGTTAGCGCTCTATAATTTATAATATTGGCAAGACTAAATTATAAAGAACAACATCAAAACCACTTGAAGCCTAGGATCTAGCCCTCCTAGACTCAGAGAGGGATCTCTCTATAAGATTTAGATTTGTTTTAAGCTTTCTCATATTAGGCTAGTTAAATTAAATGTGGGAGTTGTTTTTGTTTGATTGTTTGTGGTTGGATTTGAGGGATTTATTTAAACTATTTCCATTGGGCTATGGATTCGAAATAGGCTGGGTGCATGCATCAATTTCGAGAAAAAATGGAAGGCAAGCTAGTTGTGAATACTGGTGTTTTATAACTAAGTGATGATATGAAATGAGAAAAAGTTTTCAGTAATTACCTAATAGAAATTAAGAATTAGTAGATCATACATTAGAAGAAAACATTAAAATTGTAAGAAGAGTCAGAATTAAGGTACTCTGAACAGTAAATCTTAAACTAACTTTCCCGTTTTACAATTATATTTTTAAACAATGCACATGAAAATATGACAGTGGAAAAACATTAAATTTGATAAAGGAAAAACATCATCGGGATAACACAACACATGAATCTTAAAAACTGATCTTTTATTGATGCTCCAGCTTGAAAATTACAAAAGCTCCCGATCAAAAGCACTTACAAACCAGTGTCCAACCCCCTAATACTGAATAAAATTCTATATTTAAACTATTTGCAACTGATTACCATTTAAAAAGAGGCAATCTGATCACTTATTATAAAATAACCGAAATTTGACATGTGCGCCTCATGCATGGACATGTTATAACGAATTTTTTAACATATTTCTAAAGTCATTATAAATCCATTATTCAGTGTAACGGATTTTTTAACAGATGTCTAAATTCATTATAAAGCCTTTATTCAGTGTTGTAGTGGTCTACTGTGCTAGCAAATTTGATATTGTTGAGTTGTTCTGATACGCTGGATCTGCTGATGTAGATAATTCATTGATCTACATGTTTTGTCATCATGTTGGGTTGTCATCCTCCCTAGAGTCCATAAAAATTTTCCCATTCCTTTTGAGTTGAAATATTAGTTCTGTTCAACTTTTTGTAGACTTCATCAGTCTTGGTGTACTTCAAAAATGTTGGCCTCAACTGAAAGATGTGCCTAATTTCATGTTGTATGAAGACATCATTGCTGATAACTTCATAAAATTCTTTCCATGTCATAGTGTTCTTCATATTGGTATGCTTGGATGTATCCTTTGAAATATATGTGAGATTTTTTACATAATCTGCCCTAGGCATCAGCTTATCATTGATAACAAATAAGGAAGACAATCCCTTTTTTTCAGTGGCTCAATCTTATTGAAAAATCTACTTACTCCAATCTCCATCTAATGACATATTTCTTCTAGATGTGTGAATAGACTCTTCCTATTCAACACCTTTTTTACCTCAAGTAAGGTGGTTGTTCTGTCTGCTACTTGCAATTGTTCCAATTCATGATTGATTTTAGAATTCAAGAATCTAATGATATTGTTAGCAGTTTGGGGCTTATCTCCAAGTTCATCATTTTCTTTTTCAATGGAAACTTTCACTGATTCAATTAAATCCCTCTGTTCAAAAATTATTTGAATTGATGGCCATATATCATTCATAGATTCAATTATATCCAACCAAATAATTTGTTTAACTCTTCCTACCATGATTCCAATTGACGACTCCTGAAGGGACTTCTACAGACCTTCATTTAAATTTTTGTTGATCTGCAACTCTGTGGAATGTGTTGAATCTTTCCTTTTAATATGATCTTGTAGGTCATTGGCTTGATCTTGCATCTTTTTAATTTATGTTGTCTGTAAGGACATGTTCTCCATATCTTTAGCTAACTTCTTAGTGCCTTCACCTAGTGTACTTGTTGTCGATGTAGATGCTGGAATCACTTTAAGAGGGACTGCTTGTAGTGGAATCATAGCCTTATCCGCTTCTTTTGCTACCTCCTTCACTGCATCTCTTATTGCTTTCTGTCAATTTTTATCATTTTATCCATCTCATTCTCCATTTTCTTAATTTTTTCAGCTTGTTCAATGATTAGCTGCATCATTTATGACTTATGTGTCTCATTTTCTTCTATCTCCTTGGCCATAGGATCTTCTGTCACTGGCATCTTAAGTTGTCTCTTCAAAGAAGTTTGCATTCTTTTTCTTTACCAGTGTTTATGCCTCTGCTAAGTTTGATGGATCATACCCAATTTGCATTACTAAATCCTCTAGAGTTTTAATCCTTGAGTCTTTAGCCATGGAGGAGATCTTTTCCATCTTCAATTGTGACTGTGTGTTGGATAATGTAACCTACAACTTTGAGAGACTCATAGCTATACTAGTTAAAGTGGAGAAGGTCATTTCTCTTGTCTGCTTATGCATCTCCATTTGGTCAATTGGATGAATGCTCTTTATATCAAACTCAAAATAGGTATTCTTGTAGTCTGCTGCACCTTTGGGTTGAGGAATTTGTGCTTCCAAAAATTTCAAATGCTGATAGAAGTCTATTATGGGAGCTTATTTTTTGTTTCCAAATCTAATTATGTGTGTTGGTCTTAAGGACCTCATTCCTTCTTTCTATTTCTTTAAAAGCATCATATATATCATCCTCCTTCTAGCCTGCAATGGTAGTAGATTTTGGAGTCTATACATTTTGTTGTTGGAAAGGCACAGTGGCAGAGGATGTTGAGAAAATTGTTTGGCCACCTGCTGGAGATGAGCTTGGTGAATCTCTGATTGTGATAACTGTTTGCTAATATTTATCACTCCCTTTGTAGATGTCCATGCGGACGCTAGCCCTCTTCTTGTATTTCATTTTGAACTCTTTGGCGGTGGAGTTAATATCCATGTCAGTTTTATCTTCCCTGGTCCTCTTGCTTCTTGCTTCCTTTTTTGGTTCTTTTCCTTTATTATCTTGTGCTCCTGTAGATTTTCTTTCTTGTGGAGTTGGTGTTTGAATTCCTGAAGTAGAGATGACCTGCTCTTCTACCTCCTAGAGTGTGTTAGCTACCCATTCTTCTTTATTCATATACTTCTCTATCTCCAATATATGGGTGTGGATGTAGGGTGTCAATTTTTTCTCCACACTCTTCTTAGAAATGATTCCCATGGGATCACATGACCAAGTGAAGCTATGGGTGAAATTCATCTTCTTCAACATTCTATCTGCTTCATATCCCGCTGCTCTATTGTTGCAAATAAATGGACCAATCTATGATTTGATCCTGACTTGTGAGTTCTTGTTGGAAAATACAAAATGCACCTCATCTGCATTTATCATTTTTCTAATATATTCAAGTGCAAAGATTCTCATAGAGAGGTACTTGGGAAGATTGTATGGGGCCAATTCACAACCATAAACCCTAATTTCTATGTCATTTTGGTAGAGGTACCATTCTGCTGTTCTAATCTGCTCTGTCAATTATATCACCTTCCTGATTTCCTCACTGACTCTTGGCTCTATGGCACTGCTGAGTGCACTAATGGCTGAATGAATAAACAAGTCTACAAAGCTCTTGTAGGAGTAAGTATTTTTCTCCTTCATAAATAAAGTAGTCTAGAAAATCACTAATTGTTGCTAAGAATCATCATTTAGCTTCATCATGTCAAACTGAAATTTTTTGGACTCAAAATAGGTAAACATGTACACCAACATAGAGGTGTTTCTGAAAAATTATGTCTGAAACTTTAGGAACTGTTCATGAATTGCATCTGCAAGAAACTTGAATGAAACTGTGGAGACCGGATGGTTTATCCTTGATAAACACAATCCTTTCTTCAATTGTGGTTCTCTGTGATCTATCTGCGAATTCAAAAACTGCAACAATTGGACAATAATAAGCAGAGTAAACTCTACTATTATGCCACATTTGAGCTTTAATACTGCGCTTTGGTGGTCGTTTATTAGGCGCGGGTCCATTGGGTAACGAACTGGCCATTAATGGCACAAAAGCTATGTTGGTGGTAGGTGATGTGATTGGATGGAGGGGATAGGTGAGAGCAGACGTGGTGCTAACGGTCCATTTAAAAATTTGAATAAGCACGACGGTATTGTCAAACAGTAAAATCGTTTTCAGGGGGGTGATGGCGGTGAGTGATAACTGAGCAGGAGGGGGTGTGAAATAGTCTAGAGGTGACACGTAGCAGGAATGAAAGTAATAGATATCACTCATTTAGGACCCCCCATTGTTAAATTTTGGAGGTTGAGGGGGGGGCAAAAGGTGACGTGGGCCGTTAGATGTGGATTTTTGAGTGGATATGTAGAGACAGTGCGGGGAATTTAGTGATTGGTGTGATGTGCGACGTGATGGTGGGGTCGGGTAGAAATGAATGATGGGGGATAGGGTAGGACTTAGGACAAAAGGGAAATATGAAGGTTCATGGGGTTGTGATAATGGGAAAATATAATCATTGAGGGTTTTGAAGAATAATCATAATAATGTGATGATTTAATATAAATCACAATCTCCCACTTAGGGATAAATTTCATTCTCCAATCTTTATAAATGAAATATATTTTTTCCCTTTGGTCTTTTCTTCCACCATAAGGAAATTCAATTTTTATGATGTGCTTTGTGGAATACTCTTAAAATTCTCCTTCCATTCTTGATATTCAACATATCTACCTAACCAAACTAATCATCTAACATTTTTTCTTCTTTTTTCAGGGTGCATTTGGACTCGCAAACCCTTAAATCATTTTTCTTTTGAATTTTTAACCTAACACCTAACCATATTTCAGCCATTGACTTACTTTAAACTATTGAGTCGATTTCATTTTCTACCTATCTCCTGATAAGCCAACATTAGACAGTTTGGAAAATCTTTATTTCCTAACCTATCAACAGAAATTGAAAACTGTCCAATCATGATTAAACTCTATGAATGGACAATCCTATCTAATGAGTAGTGGCATTTGAACTTGCAACACTTTCAGTTTTATTTCTTTTTCCTTTTTTTTTCTATTTTTTATACCCTCTTTTCTTTCTTTTTCATATTTTTTTATTTGAAATCATTTGAAATGATCCTTTTTCTGCAACATTTTCAACTGATTTATTTTATGTTTTTATCTATGCTCATCAAACTAGGCTTAGGGCCTTCACTTCGAGCTTCAACCTTTTCCAATGAATTATTGAAAACTGTAAGACTGTGGTAATTACAATGATGAAAATTCAACCTGAATTTTTAAAGAAATAATGTTTCAACATCCCGGAATTGACAGTACCACCATATACTTCTGTACCATCCAACTCTTTGAGAAAATAAGAATTATTTCCCCTGAAAGCATCAATGATGTATGGCCCTTGCCAAATATTATCAAACTTTCCATGCTTGCCTTTATCCTCTCTTATGGAATCCCATTTCATAACTTTATTACCTAAGTTGAAATCATTGGTATTTGTTCTCTTTTCGAAGATATTTTTTATATTCTCTTGAATTAATTGTGTTTTGTTGTAGACTTCCTCGCAGGACTACTGCAATTGGATGATGTCATTGATCCTCCTCTTAATTTCATTCATTTCAGCTTGAATCTGTTGGATAATCTTCATCACTAGAACTCCCAAGGAAGAAGGGAATACTGCATCCATCCCATAAACCAATTGGTCTGGAGACATGCCAATTGATTTCTTTGTGATAAGCCTATCAGCCCAAAGAGAATTGACCAATTTATTGTGCCATGATTTCTTATTCTCCTCTAGAACATTTTTAATAATGTTCACCAGGCTTTTATTTGAAGATTCAGTCAGTTCATTACCTTGAGGGTAATAGGTTGTTGAATGTCCCAATGTTATATGATACCTATGGCAGAAATCAACCATATTTTTGGACTTGAAGGAAAACAACATTGTCTATAAAGATTTTTCTAGGAAAACCAAATCTAGAAAGGATGTTGGTTTCTAGGAATTTTATTATGAAAGAGTAATTAGCATTTATAGAAGGAGTGGCCTCTATCCATTTGATGCAATAATCTGTAGCAGTGAGGATCCATTTATTTTGGGTACAGGATGGGGGATGAATTTATCTAATAAAGTCTAATCCCCATTGCTGGGAAGGGCTCTCTACAGAAACAGGTTTCAGGGGTAAGGAAAATAGCTTTCTCTTTCCTTCAAAGATTTGACATTTATGACAAGTAGTAACCATCTTATGGGCATTAGGAAAAAGAGTGGGCCAATAAAAACCATCTCTCATGATTTTTTTATTAGTGGTTTTCCAATAGAGATGACCACCACAATCACCTCCATCGAACTCCTACATTACTCTATCTGCATCATCCTTCAATAAAAATTTAAGCAAAATACCTCCAATATCTTTCCAATACAAAACATTGTCCAAAATCCAATAAGAAAATAGACAAATAACAGTATAAAGTACATCATTTTAGTGGCCCAACACATGAATCCAGAAATATGATGCTTTATTCCTTGAAATCCAGTCTTCTGACTTGAGCTTGATTACAAAAAACCTTAGGTTCAGAATGTTCCAGCTATAGAAATCTTCAACAATTAATTCCACCCTAATACTTCAAATGATGAAGTATTTATACAAAACGTAATGAAAAATATCCTAGAATAGTCCTAGGAATGTTTTTTGGAAAATAAAATATCTTATTACAAAAATATAGTGATAGCTGCATAACAAACTTGAAATTTTTCCTATTTATTAAATAAAATATCTTTCTGTTGGACTTAGGCAGCAGCTGGCTAGTTGAGTTGTCTTTAACATTGGCAATCTCATCTTCAATCAGTTTTGAAGCTTTATCTCTCACCTGATACTCTTTAACTGATACATTTTAACCTCTGATACTCTTTAACCTGTTGTTTTGATTGCTTTACTACTTTTAAAATCTGTTTTTACTGTGTAAAACAACAACTCTATTTTTCATCCTCTTTCACTGCAAATTGTCTTTTAAAGTAAATCTGTGAGATTTTGCCAAAACTTTTCATCTGATAATTTAACCTTTGTGAGCTTTCTGAAATTCTCATCAGCCTCTATGTATCTAACAAAAGTTGGCTTGACTACAAAGAGGTGTTTTTATCTCATGTTGTAGATAAAACAAGTTTTGCAAAGTCCTTTATCTTCTTGTTGTAATATTCTTACTTCATTAGTTTATCATTGATGACAAGAATATTTGGCAAACCTTTTTGCCTCAATGTTTCAAACTTAACCATGAATCTAGTTATGACCATGTCCATATTTTGACACTTCTCTTCCAACTATTTCATCAAGTTTTTCTTTGAAATCACTTTCCTTACCTCAAGAATTGTCTTTGTCTTGTCAGTAATTCCTATCTCATCCAATTCTTGCTTGTTTTTAGTATTGAGAAACTTGATTATTTATAGGGCTTCTTCAGGCTTGGCACCTAGCTCTTCTTTGGTCTTCAATATTTCTTCCTTGGCTACATTTAGCAAATCCTTCTATTCAAAAATTACTTGAATGGATGGCCAAGTATCATTGATTGACCCAATGATCTTGGATCATAGCTAAATTTTGATGTATGCCATGGGCTCTTTTAGGGTTAACTCTGTTTCTAACTTTTTAAACTTTTCACTTAACCTTTTAGCTTTTTGTTCCTCAATTTTAGCATTTATCTGTGTTATTTTCTTAGCATCTTCCAAGTTCTTGATTTTCTCTTTTAATATTTTTATCTCATTATTCTGTATTGACATCTCTTCCATGGATTTAATGAGTTTGTTCGCCTCATCTGACTATTGCAATGTTGTAGTAGAAGATTCAGTGGCTGAAGTAGTGGAAGAATTGATTGGCACTGCTGTGGCCAATGGGACTTTTGGTGCTAACTCTTCTGCTAGAGTTGAGGGAACTGTTGTTGTTACCATGGGAATGACTGTAGGAGAAATATTTTGTGTCTTTGCAACTTATTTTTCTTGGAAAATATTGTCCATATCAATTTCCATCTCCTTGATCTATGCTATCATTTGTAATATGAGACTCATCATCTCATCCTTTTGGTTTGTTTCTTGCACAATCTCCTGAGCCTGTGGATGTTCTGTTGGGGGTAATTTTAGTTGCTTTCTGAGTGTTGCAATATCAACATTTTTCTTCTTCAGCTTTCACATTAGAAGGGTCATACCCTACTTCAATTACCAATCCTTCTAAAGACTTGATTCTGGTTTCTTTAGCATATGAAGAAGCCTTTTCAACCCTAAGATGATCTCTCATATTTTTCAAAGTGTTCTGGAGCTTTTGGGCACTCATTTCCTTTGTGGTCATAGTAGAATATAGCATTTCAGAGCTTTTCTTATGGAACTCAATCTGATATAAGGGATGAGTGCTTTCTACTGGTACTTCAAAGTCAACCTTCCTATAATATGCTATCGTTTTAGGTGTTTTTACTGTAGGTTGAAGTATTGACATTATCAATTTCTTATTTTTATAATCAAAGGATGAGAGTAGCCTATTTTTATTTCCTAGAGTCCGCTTCAAATACTGTGAATAGATCTGATTCTTGATCTCCTCATTTTTGGCCTTGATCTATTTATACTTTTTTTTTTAATATCCATGTCTATATCCTCTACCTGATGTGATGAAGATGCTTCCATACTCTGTTGTTTCTGAATCATTTGTATATAGGAAGTAGCAAGTTGTTCCTCATTTTCAATCACTATAGTAGTAACAATGTCTTTCTCTGGATTTTCTTCATCTAAAACTTCAATTTTTTCCTTTTCTTTGTCTAATGTATTAATCTTTGGTTTCTTATTGTACCTGAGCTTAAATCTGGTTCCTATGGTTGTTTCAGTAGTATATGAGCTTTCTTCTCTATTTCTCTTTATGGTTCTCTCCTCCTAAATAGGAGTCTGTAGAGTGTGACTAGTATCAACTTGCTTGACAGCTTCCATCAATGTATTTTCCAACCATTCAATTTGGTTTGAAAATTCTTCAATTTTAGGTTTTTTGTCATGGATATAAGGGGTTAATTTAAATTTTACCCTCACCTTACTGGTTATTCCATAAGGATCATATTTCCACAGAAAACTTTCATCAAACTTATACTCTAGCAACTGTTTTGCTACCTCTACACCTGCTTCCCTGTTGTTGCATATGAAAGGACCCACTTGGTTTTTCAATTTTAACTGAGTTTTCTTTTTAGTAGCCAAAAAGTTTATAGAATCTGAGTTTCGAATTTTTCTTATATATTCTAATGCAAATACTCTCATTGGCACATACTTTGGCAGTTTGTAGGGCAAGAGGTTTGACCCATAGCATCTAATCTTTGTGTGGTTTTGGTAAATATACCAGTCACCTGTTTTGCTCTACTCTGATAGTTGTAAAACCTTCTTAATCTAAACACTTATCCTTGGCTATAAAATTTTTGTAAGAATATTTATCAATGGGTGAATAAAACAGTCTATGAAATCTGCATAAGTGAACTCAATTGACTCTTTTCTGATTAAAGAAGTCCAGAAAATAACTGACAGTGGATTTCCTTCTACATCCAAATTTTGAAGGGTTATTGGGAATTTATCTGACTGGTAGTAGAGGAACATATGAAAGAGGAAGGAGGTATGCCTAAATACTCCTTCAGTAGGAAGTTTCACAAGCTGGTCATGGATACTATCATCTATATACTCAGCATTGTTATAAATGACTGCAGGGGGTTGACTAGGCATGAAAGTGGATAGAAAACCAAGTATGGACTCATCAATGTGCTCATCAGTAAAGTACCCAAGGATAAAAGACAATATTGACTCATCAATGTGCTCAAGTATGGACTCATCAATGTGCTCATCAGTAAAGTACCCAAGCTTGCGGAAATTTGCCTTCGTTCCACTTTCTTCAGCTTTCAAGGAGAGTTCTATGAGCAGGTATCAGGGATCGCAATGGGTTCTCCACTATCCCCTATTGTCGCCAACTTATATATGGAACACTTTGAGAAAAAATCCCTTGCCTCATATCCCTTAAAACCAGACTGGTGGAAAAGATTTGTTGATGATACTAATATAAAGTGGGCTCATGGAAAAGAGAATCTGGACAAGTTTTTTCATCACTTGAACTCCATTTCCCCATATATCAAATTTACCATGGAAACTGAAGAAAATAGGTGCATTCCTTTTCTGGACGTTCTTGTTATTAGAAATGATGATGGAACCCTTGGGCACCGTGTATTCAGAAAGAAAACCCACACTGATAGTTATCTCCATGACGATTCCTACCATCATCCAGCTCAGAATTTCAGTGTCCTTAATACCCTTGCTGTTAGGGCCTTGAGGATATCTGATGTTGAACACCTTAACGAAGAAATCAACCACTTATCGTCTGTTTTTAAGGTTTTGGGTTATAAAGAAAGATATATCAGGAAGGCTCTAAAAAGAGTTGAGGACGCAATCTTACCCCAGAAATGGCTTGACCCCCAAGAAAAAGGAGGGAGCGTTTTTCTACCATACATTAAAGGTGTCACTGATAAAATCTCCAAGGCTCTAAGTAAGAATGATATTTTCACACAATTTTCAGAAACAGGGACTATTAGACAAAGAATGAGATCAGTTAAAGATGCTATAAGTCCATAACAAATTAAAGGAGTGTACAAAATTGATTGTTCGTGTGGGAAAAGTTATATCGGTGAAACCAGACACTCACTCTAGAAGAGACTCAGAGAGCATAGAGCCGATATCAAGCATGAACGACTTTGCACTTATGCCCTTGCGAAACACTCTTCAAAAACTAAGCACCAAGTGCGTCTTGAAGATGCAAAGATCATTGCAAGAGAAGATCACTATTACAGAAGAAAAGTAAGAGAGGCCCTTGAGATTAAAAAACATCCTAAAAACCTCAATAGGGATGGGGGATATGAAATTAGCGACAACTGGCATCCTCTTCTTCAACAAATCTGTTCCTCGAAAGCACGCTCCTCCCAGGTATGAGTTTTTAGGTAAAATAATCTCAGGTTTGTCCCTTTCTTTAAGTAATGGTTTAACAAATAAGGAACTTTCTTTTAATAATTATTAACGTTAATTAATTTTTATTTTATAATAAAAATTAGTTAATTAATTAATAATTATTAAATAGTAAATACTTATTTGCTTCCCAACTTTATTAATTTTACTATATTTATATTTATTAGATTAGAAATTAACTAATAAGTTAAAATAAAAGTTAACTAATTAGTAAACGTTAATAAACTTTAAATACTTATTAGTATAATTAACAATAATTTTCTAGTGTACTAAATAGTTATTTATTTAAAAAAAATAAAAAATAAATAAATATTAATACTCTTAGAAAATCCTTAGTTTATTTAAATAATTAAAAGCATGATTTATAAAATTAATTAAAAAATAGTGAAATAAATAACCTTTAAAAATAAAAATAAAAATAAACCTTTAGCATTTTATAAATTATAAACATCATATGAATTAAAAGTGATAGGATTTTTCAAAAAACTTTGAAAATAATAAACTTATTAATAAAATAAATTTAATAATTTTATTATTTAATAATAATAAAACTTAATATTATTATTAAAATTAAAATTAAAGAATAAATATTTGGATAGAATTAAAATTAAAAATTAAAATTGAGAATTTTAAAAAATATAAAAATAGAATTAATAAAACTTCTTTGGTCGGCCCTTGTCTTACCTTTCCTACCTTCTTCACTATTAATGCATTTTGACTCTTCTTTAATTTCTTCATTCCATTGTCCTGAAGATGGATCCCTGTTGGGATTCGAAACGTCGACAAATGTTTCGTGATATTGTGGATAATCCGAAAAGCTCTTCAGTAAACATTGAGATAATGTGTCTTGATCCTTCTGGTAATTTGGAGGATGAATATGGAGGGTTAATCTTTGGGATTTCAACATATGAAGGCATGAATATTTGAAATATTTGAAATCTTTTAGGAAAGTATAAATCCAGGTAAATCTTCGTAAGGGCTTCTATAGACAATGTGACTGTATTAGGATATGGTTGCAATTGAAGGATTTTGTTTATAGATTCAACAGTGATAGTAAATAAAACTTATTTCTTAGCATTAACTATAGCTCTTAGGTCACGGGAATAGTGAGCTTGACACAGGTTGATGACCTCAGGGAACTGATGGGTATGTGGAACTACATATTTGGGCAAATTAGACTCCCAAATTTTCACTTCATCTCCATGATCCAAAGATTTTTCTAGGCTCCAGCAGTGGAGATCAAGAAGATTGAATTCAATTAATGGATCATTGATTTTATAGTCCACATCAGCTAAAGGGGTATGCTCAACATATTCAACAGGAGGTTGTAGTCGATTGATGACAATGGTGCTTTTAGAAGCCATTTATGAGTTTGTTTTTTGAAAATTTAGGCCTTTGGATCTTAAAAACTCTACTTTTTAGGTTTTTATACACTTCTATAAGCTTAGATTGTTTACAGAAGGTCTTTTTGGTATGACAAAGGTATTTTTGAGTAACAATAGGTAAAATTATGGTTTCTTCTGGTTCAAAATTTCAATTTCTGCTCCAAAATCAATCTTTAAACCTTTTTATAGACTCGGGAAAGGTTTAAAAAAGGTTTACTACTTTTTTATTGGATAAAACATAACTAAAACAGTCAAATTCATGCACAAAAGGATTCTGAACATTTATAAAAGGGTTTGAATCAATCAGAGGGTTTTTAAAGGTCTGCAAATGGCTAAATTTCTTCAATTTGCTTTAGAAAATAAGTTACAGTCTTTTTAGAAACAATGAAATTCGCAGGGTTTTGAAACATGGATGAATATATGAGGAAATCGGGATTTTTCTTCAAGAAAATAGATTTTCAAAGGTTTAATTTCCAGAGAATGCTCTTTTCAAATGTAAGATGGGTATTTTTCTTGAAAAATACCTATTATTTTAGGTATTTGACTCGAAAAATGCTTTCTAGAAGTCTGGGAGCTTTCAGAAGCTTTGTTGAAGTCTTTAAATGCAAATTGGAGGGCCTGAATGGTCGCAACAGTGAATTGGGCTAAATTATGGTTTTTTATGCATGAAAACAGGGTGGCCACGTCTTTTCTTCAGTCGGAAATAGTTAAATGAACATAAAATGCAGTGAAAAGGTTTAAACGTGTAAAAATCTGTTGGTTTATAGAAAATTTAGTTAAAATAGACTCTGCATTCAATGCCAATTAATTAAAATGGGAAGCAGTTTGGCACGAGGAGGTTAAATATCGTCAAGCAGTTATCGCATCGTTGGAGGGTGGTAAGCGAAAATTTTGAAATGGATGCATGGAGGAGAGATAATGGGGCAATACCGCCCATATTGCAAATCCAAAATGGATTATCAACCGTGCTATTTAATTTGTAATATGGCTTATGGTTTGTTGGATAGGGTGGAGGGAGTGCAAATGATCACGATTAAGCGATGAAGTTGCTAGGTAAATGGGTGTGAGGCCCAAGATATTTTATGCGGCGGGGTTTGAGCTTTAAACGTTAAAACGTATTTAAAACATAAAGTATTATGTTTTAACGGGATAGGCGGGTAGTGGCTTTACACGGAAAATAGGCTATTTACAGTTGTAAAGTAATCTTTGGTGGGTTAATATAAACTAAGGTTAGTTTAAAACTATGGGGAAGGGGGAATAGATCACATGGGGAATTAGAACCATAGGATAAACAAGAAATATGTGGGTTGGGATATGTAATAAAATGAATTAATATAAATACAGGGTAGGGTATTATAGTGGAGTTAATATATTAAGTTAAAGTTAATATGAAATGAATAGAATGAACGAAAATACATACAAATGCACTAAGTAAAGTATGATTTAAGTGTTTGTGCGAGATTTTCATAATGTTGGCCCCATTTTAACATTTCATACTTAATACTTAGGATAAAGCATATTTGTCGGTTTTTTGAGTATTTTTGTATGAAATGAAATTAGTTAAGGGGGTCTTTATTTTTCCTAAGAAAAAATGTGTTTTAAATTAGGAAAAGGGATTTTATCTTAGGAAAATGTTGTGATGTTGAGGAAAATGGTTTTAATGAAGGGAATCCAATACTTACTACCAGTCAGTCATTAATCCTTGGGTTCGGTCCCAACAAAAGTCAGGGAAATGCTCTGAGCCTTTATGACTAAAGGTTTTTAATACTGAAATACTTTGAGGGGAGGGAAATTAGTAATTTTCTAGATGATGTTCATACATGCTTTGTGTAACTGCTTTCTACCTACCCATCATTTATTCTACCATTTTTTCTTTATTTGCATGGGTGCACTTGAGCTTTCAACCCTAAATCCATTTTTATTTTAAAGCAGGAAACTATCTAATTCTAACCTTATTTCATCCGAGGGCTCATATTAAACTGTTGAGCTCCTCATTTATTCTCTAACTAACTACTGATTTTTCAAGTTTAAACTATTTGACAAAATATTTATTCTCTAGCTATAAACATGAAATTTAAAGCATGAAAAAGTTAAGATTAAACTATTTAACTCATCATGGATTATGGCATTTTTAACAAGTTGCACATAATCATTATTTTTGCAGTGAAAGTAACTAGTAGTGGCATTTTGACTTGCATCACTTTCATGTCTTATTATTATTTCTTTTCTGTGTTTGGGGTCCATTTTTTATTCTTTTTGATCTTTTTCTTTTCAAGTCCTTTGATTTCTCTTTTAGGACTTTTACCCTCTTTTCATTTTTTTATTTTCAAATATGGGAAAACAACTTGCAGAAAGCAAGGTATCTACATATTTACAAGACTAATCAAAGTCAATTAAAAAATTATGAATCCTATTATTATAGGACCCTAACAGTGGCTCCACATGGGGATGGCATTTCCTAGTGAAATGTCAAGAACTTTGAGATTAGTAGCCTTTGAATTCTGGTTGTGTTGACCTTGTAAATGTCGTTTGTGCTCTGCAATTATTCATACTTATGATATTTTACCTTTCAAAGCTTAGGGCCTTCTCTTCGGGCTTCAACTTTGTTTTAGGAAAACATCCAATCCAATCTAAAATCTGCAATGTTATGTACAATAGATAAAGTAAACAAAGTCAACTATTGGTTATTTTTGAAGAGTAGTAATGCTTCAACATTCTTCCATTGACAGGTCCACCCAGCAGATCTGATCCATCCATCTCTTTAAAAAAGAAAGCATTGTTACCTCTGTAACCATAAATAACATAAGGTCCTTTCCATAGGAAATCAAATTTCCTATGTTTACCTTTCTCTTCTCTCCTTGAATCCCACTTTATAACTTTGTCACCAATGTGGAAATCATCTTCTTTACTCTTTTTGTCAAAAAATTTCTTGATCTTATCTTGGATAAATTGAGACTTAA
The DNA here is from genome assembly GCA_034641835.2 of Pinus albicaulis. Taxonomy (NCBI): domain Eukaryota; kingdom Viridiplantae; phylum Streptophyta; class Pinopsida; order Pinales; family Pinaceae; genus Pinus; species Pinus albicaulis. The sequence goes on from CM076583.1 coordinate 288,307,101, forward strand.
GATAAACCTCTTCTATTGTTTGCTGCAAGTGAATGGTTTGGTTAATACTTCTTTGAATGTCATTGGTATCAACTTGTAATTCTTGGATTATCTTCATTACTGGTACACCTAAGGAAGATGGAAAAACAACATCCATTACATAAACAAGTTAGTAAGGGGATGTACTAATAGATTTTTTAGTGGTAAGTCTATCTACCCATAAGGCATTAACTAACCTCTTATTCCAAGTTTTCTTGTTATCTTATAGTAATTTCTTTATGATGTTTACAAGGATTTTATTGGAAGATTCAACAAGGCCATTACCTTGAGGGTAATATGTAGTAGAATGGCCAAGGGTAATGTGGTATTTATGGAAAAAATCAATCATCTTTTTGGATTTCAATGCAGTTGCATTGTTAGTGATAATATTTTGGGGGCATCCAAATCTTGAGAGTATGTTGTTTTCTAAAAAGGAGATTATGACAGTGTCAGTGGCTTTCCTGGAGGGTATGGATTCTATCCACTTAGTAAAATAGTTAGTGGTTGTCATAATCCACTTATGTTGAGATGAGGATGGAGGGTGAATTTCACCAATGAAGTCAAGACCCCATTGTTGAAAGGGAAATTATGTTGAGATGGGTTTTAAGGGAAAAGGTAACTACTTTTTCATTCCTTCAAAGATTTGGCATTTATGACATGAGGTCACATAAATTTTTACATCTGCAAACAAAGTAGGCCAGTAAAAACTAGCTCTCGAGATTTTTTCTGCAATAGTCTTTGTTAGTATGAATCTTAATTCCAAGTGTACGAAAAAAGACCACTTTAGCTGCACATAACAAACATCCCTAACAGCATAAATGACTGCTAATATCTTTAGATCTACAGTTAGGTGATCAAGATAAATGTTGCAAAAATCTAGATCTATGCATTAGAAGATATTAAACAGTAGAAAAAACAAGGAATACTCCACAATCAGTAATAGGTAGATAAGAACATAACAAATGAATTTTGTATTAATGACACCGATAGAAAACACAAGAGGGTGTTCCTTGTCTTCCTCATTGGGATGGATTCTTTACAAGTCCTCAACACTAGTAGATTTACAATTCTCTCTCTTGATGGTGTAGAAAACATAGACAAAATATAAAACATGACCAAGATGGTGGACTGTCAGTCGTACCAAGAGTTGAGATCCAGAGTGATCTTTAGGCAACAAAAGGTGACAAATGAATGGGAAAACCCTTCTATTTATAACAAAATATTGAGTTAGTCCAGATATTGGTGCATAATTAAAATATTATTAACCAAATCAAGATCCAACTTTTATGGAATATTTTATTATATTTGTTGGAGGGAAAAGGAATTTGACTTGAGTCAAATCCTCTTATTTGTAAATAATAAATAAATAAATGATTTATTTATCATTTTAAGGATGTGATTAAGTAATAATAAATAAATAAATGATTTATTTATCATTTTAAGAATATGATTGAGTAATAATCAAATAAATAATGATTTATTTAATTATTTAAGGGATATTTAGTCATATTTAACAAAGAATATTATTTAAGTAATGTTTAAATAATTATTCTTAGAAAATTATAAGATAAATAATGATTTATCTAATTAATTTCCTTGTTTTGGGTTGAATATAACCAGGAATATTAATTAAACTGTTGTTTAACTAATTATTCCTCAAGGAAAATCAAACAAATATGGATTTATTTAATGTTTCCCCATGGGTTTTCCTGTTTAGACCATAAACAGCTTAATAAAGGTGGTTTTATTAAGTTATTTTCATAGTGAATGCAATTATACTTGGGATAAAATTGGTCTTACATGGTGTACTTGGGTCCATCTAATACCAATGGGTTAGATGACCAAAAAATGGTGTAACAGATTTCCCCCCAGCGTGCGAGCGTTAGGAGCTAATCGTATGACCGAAGTACGTTGCAAGAACTCAATCACTAGACATTGAAGGGGAAGTCAAAGAGAGAGGAGTATAAGGTAGACCAAAGTGCTGAAAGAACTAGACCCTGAGGAGGCAAGAATTATAGGTGCGACAAGTCTCTTTGATGAGTGAGACCTGCTATAGGCGGCGGGGGAGGCATACCTATGCCCGCCAAGGCAATAATACAAAAAATAAGGCGTCTGGAAAACCACGAGATGAAATAATAAATCATATTCTGGCATAAACATGAGCCAGATGAATAACATGACAATGAATCCCACATACATATTGTACCTGGGATAACAGCTAGGAATTTGTACAATAATATCTGAGTACATGAGATATGAATACAACCCAGATGCCCCTGTAAACATGAAAGGGCTTTGAAAATCTTACTGATATATGCAATAAAAAAGGTGTTGCAAGCGACTAAGGTCGGTATTATCAAATCTATGGAGCTGCATCGAAGGCTAAAGTGAAAAAGTCATCCAGGTATGTGGGGGGATACCTGTAGGGCCACCCCCTCATGAGGGTTGAGACATCTCACACACACCTGGGAATCACTGATATCAGCTGCTGCATCACTGAACCATCAAGTATACGGATCTCGATCATGTTGAAGGGAGCCGGAGCTGAGAACCAATCAAGTCAAAGGGAAATAAGGAGTCCCGTTGCCTGATCTAGGGCACTGAACAAGAGTGGAATCTAGAACCAAGGTACACCGCCCTCTAGACCTGTCTTTTGGAATGAATGAGTTGATGTCGACAGAAGGAGGTCCGCTATAAGTGAGGCAATAAGGGATCCTCAACTAAGGCACGAGAGACAATAGTAGAGTGACTAACAAACTGACACCAATGATGATGATGAAATGGGGGGTACTGAGTAGCGAATGGAAGACTTCCCTTGTTAGAGCATAAAAGGCATGAATGACTCGGCAGCGACTGACACATCATCATGAGGGATAGGGGATAGTGGGACTGAAGGCCATAATGTGTAACACGAGAGAGGGACCAAGCAATGAAGGGTGGAGGACTATAGCAGGATGCAAAGGGACTCGGGACAGACTCCATAAAAGCAATGATGACTCAACTCAGATGCTCTAAACAAGGGTGACTCGATGGTGCTACTACATCTGTAAAGGGTCCAATGGGGACCATAAAAGCATGAGTACAAGATGGTAACTCACGACGAAATTCAACACGAGCGTGGAAAAGTATGGAGGAAATGTGGTGCCCCCAGTACAAGTTTTGCAAGTGAATAAATTTGATTTTGAGGAAGCGTGAAGTGGCGCTTCTTGGGAAAATGTGTCTCGGTGAAGTATCAAATCACTAAAAACTAACAGATACCCATTTGAGGGCTCGGTGAGAGATTACCAGCGGTGTGGACGGTTTGGTAAACGGAGCTACAGTTGGGTCGCAGTAGGCGAAAGACAAAATAGGGGTTTCTCTTTTAATAAGGCATTTTCCCTCCAAATTCATTCATTTTCATGTGGAGCTGTGGTGAATTAGAGGGGAGAGAAGGCCCTAAATCTTGCGGCGATCGTAGCAGACAAACCGACCATTGGAATCAAGATTTTTCAGTTACAGGTAAGAGGCCTAACCCTACTCTTTCTTTTCAGTGGATTAAAAGTTTAGATTAGGTCCCTAGGGCTCAGGAACAGCCCCCTACTCCTCCTCACGGCCAGGTCACACTTTTTGCCCCAAAAAGTGCGACCTGGGTAGTAGGTTTTGGGCAGAAAAGTGCAACCTGTCCCAGGTTTTGGCCTAAAAAGTGCGACGTGTCACGGAGGGGTGTTTCTGTGCTATTTTTTGGCTGAGAACTAGGCTTTTATGATGAGAAACAGTTTTTCCTATCTTTATACTGACAAATATGATGGTTTTGTGCAGATATGGTAGAATTACGGATCAACTGGAGAGAGAGAGACCTGGGCGCATTATGGTCGGAGATCTGGGAGGATCAAGGTGTCCACGGTGCTTTGGCTAGGTTTGGGGTTTTGAAGTTTGTGGAGAAACCTTTGATGAGAGATGGGGAGCCCTTATTGGCTCGTATTGTCAGCTATTGGGACCCAGACCATGAGGTCGTTATAGTGCAGGGGCACCGGATCGAGTTGACGGTCTAGGATATATATTTCCTTACTGGTCTACCACCACTTGGGATGGTAGGGAATACTCAGCCAATATTACCGCATGGGTGGAATATCATAGAGTTTGTAGAGCACCATTGTCGGCCAGGTCTCCAAGTCAAGGGGACTCGTATACCCATCGAGGATTTGGAGAGGTTAGAGACACATGTTGTGGCCACAACGGTGCTGTGGATCCTGGGCAACCAGGCACTCCATCACATCACGGGGGGGAAAATGATGCTTGTGGAGAGTGTTTTGAGTGGGACCTACTATGGGTGGGCCCAGATGATGTTGTTGGCATTGAAACGACAGTTGTCGCTATGTAAGTGGCAAGTGAACCATGACTGTGCATATGGTATATTTTTGTGCTCTTTCTTCTTTGAGAAGATCCCAACACTTCGACCTCGCATACAACTCCAAGATGGGGGCCCGAGAGAGCCTAGGATGCGCCGGTGGGGGTGACTACTATGCAGAGGAGGAGGTGGAGCAGTTGGACTGGTGTTTTGTCCTGATTTATTTGTTCATTGGGATTAGATGCTGCTGTATATAGACGACTATCCCTATAGTGGGATGAGTTATTGTGGAGACCCGAATCTGCCACTGCCACCTGTTCATATATGGGGACCCAATGGTAAGTGAAAAATTGCTAATCTTTTATGTGCATGTAAAATTTCTAGAATATTGTATGTGGCACTGATTCTTTTACTTTTTGTATGCAGATACAGCACCAGTAAAACTGGCCAGGTGCATGGGATGACCTGCAGTATCAGGGGCTGCAGGATCTAGTGGATCAAGGGTGTAGCAAAATGAGGGTGTAGCATCCCTTCTGGAGGAAATTCGTCATAGATGTGAGAGGCTTCTGACCGGTGTTTCGGAGTGTGGCTGGCAAGAATTAGATGGACAGTACATAGAGCCATGTATTGGTTTACCCTCAGAATGGTGAGGGGTCATGTGGCGCATGGCGATGGCCGAATAGGGTATGCGTGATCTACGAGCTGTGGGAGCAGAGCCATTGGCTCGGGATCCTCTAGATAATGTGGGGTTATGTGGCGCATGGCAGGTGGTGCCCCCAGTTTTGAGTTTTTGTAACATGCTATGGGAATGTCATATGTATTAGAGTTGATGAACTCTAAAATATTTTATACGACACATACTATGGATATGCATCGTTTTGATATTTTTATGTTATTTTCTTGTGTTAAATTCCAATCCAGAATATGGTTTGCAATTCTATCTACATAGTGATTTTGTGCTCTAGGTACATGACTAAAATTAATGATTTCAAATTCACGCATCAAAAGCTTCACTCGTAAATATCTTCTAAAAAGGATAGGATTATGCATGCGATAGACCATTCAATTGCATGACAAGAAGCAGGGAATCTAAACGAACATGAAGATGGAGGATGCGATGTGAAAGGGAATTGGCTAATAAACCTCGTACTGCATCATATTCGGCCTGATTATTGGTAGTAGTACCAATGCATACACCGTTCGAAAGAACAAGTGCATGCAAGGGGGTAAAAATGGCCCAACTTGCTGAGGCTAAATTTCGAGAGTAGTGACTTGCACCATTGGAAAAACTGATATAAGGTGTGGATGGGGGGTCTCTCTGAAAGGTGTCACAAGAAAATAAATGGGAGGATAAGGAAAAATGATGGAAACCTGAGCGCAAAGTAGAAATCGAATGCACTCTGCGGAAGGGAGTGATCTGGGTAGGATGTCTACTACCCACATTCTGCTCGGGAGGGGAAGTGTGGACGCTACCAGAAGCGTAGCTTGAGCACAGGCCGCGTAAGTCACCAAAGGTATGGATGATGGCATCCCATTTATAGGTGGGAAGGTTGAAGTCAAGGGTGGCCATGGCTTCTGTGATGTCTTCATTGCAAAAGAAGGTGGAATGATGGGAGGAAAAAAGACCACGTGACGCAGCAAAGCTACCTGACTCATCATTATGAGAAGAAAGGCTCACATGCGCATTGTCACGGGGGATGACGTAAGAACAAGTAGATAAAGGATCCACTGATGTTGAGCCTGGGGTGATCGCTAAAAAGAGGTCAAGTGAAACAGTAGAAGATTCAAAGGGAGCTTCCGTTGAGGGTCTCAAGGATGATGAAAGGTAGAGGATGGTGGCCACGTGCTCCATCATTTCGACATCAGGGGGGGGAATGTCAATAGGAGCTGATAAATCCTTAGTCTGGCCTACAACATACTGTGCAAGTATGGGAGAAGTGGATTGGTTCTGTTCAATCTCGTACTCCCGCACTACCTCTAAAGAGGCACGGTAATCCGTAAGGCGGGGACAATGATGAGAGTAATGACCACGGAGACCACACAAAGCACAAGGGTGTTTGGTGTGAATATTATTGGTGTTCTTGGTTGCATTCAATGAAGAAGAAAAGGTTTCAGGGACCGTAGACTCGGGGAATGCGACATTAACCATGGGCTTGATACGGGGCAACTTGGGACAAGTATGGGTGGCATGACCGACTAAATCACACAAAGTGCAGGGCTTTGGAGGTGGAGGAGGGGCAAGGTCAGTCGGGGTAGCTTTTTCCTTGGAGGCCATTTTATGAGCTTTTCCTTTCTTACCCGAAGCAGTCGAAACAGGAGGCGGTTCCTGTTGAGGTGGCTGAGGCACTGTGACAACGAGAGAAGTCAGGGGGACCGGTTGAACTGGGGTCAAAGCAAGATAAGGTTTAGGTTGAACTGGCGGGGTAGCGGTTGGAGGATCAAGGTACCAAAACGGAATCCCAATGGTCAAGTTAGGAAGAGAGAGGGTGGCCATGACAGGTGCCGTGTAGATGCCTGGTGGAGGGACTAGGAATGGTATCTGACCGAAGGGGTAATGGCCAGGTGGGACGGCTCATAAATGGTTAAGGCCTGGAGGAACCAATCCAGGAGGATAAAGAGGCTCATGAGTACTAACTAAAGGGCTAGGAAGAGGAGGTCCAAAAGGTTGCATCGAAGGGCTAGGAGACGACTGCATAGGGCGAGGGGGCTGCTGACTAGTCAAGGCGGGCCGCTTGAGAGAAGCTCAAGACGATTGCATCATACAAACATTCAATGAGCTAGGATCAGAGATGGGAGGAGGAAGACCAAGGAATTTACCAAGAAAGGAAGAATCCTCGTAGACGCCGGGTGAGACACTGGTCAAAGGGTCGACGGTTTGCTTATTGGCCACTGCTGAGATAGTGGAATCAGGGGAGGTCTGAGACTTTGGTTCGGAATACGTCAACTGGTCAATGGTGACTATCTTTCCATTATGGGGGAAGGACATCTTGTGGTGGACCATAGAAGGGACATCATACATCACATAAGTGTAGCTATGACCCAATAGAATGTTGTAATCTAAGGGGGCGTCTATGAATTCTACGTCAACGCAAATAGTCTTGCCCGCAAGAGTGATAGGGAAATTGTGGAATAAGCCAATGGGCTTGGAGGCGTGGCCATCCCACGCTCGGAGAGTGATCATGGAAGAAGCCAACTCAGGAGATCCAAGTTGTTTCCAAATTGAAGCGGACATCACGCAGGTGGATGCCCCCTCATCAACAATGCACCGAGAAACATTAACGTTCCGGATCTTGACTGGGATTTGGAAAGCGACGGAAGAGGGGAGAGAAGGATGTTATGACCAGTCAACATCAAAGACAATCAATTGATCGTCGGAAGGATCTACAGCGCCCACGGAAGATAGAAGAGATTTTCGTGGTGAAGGGCACGACTATAGGAGTTCCAGCGTTGAAATGGCAGCAGGGGATTGTGCCAAATCATCAACTATGCTATACGAATGGCCGAATTTGCTAGAAGAAGCATTTCAATGCAATGGTCCCTTATGGATATTGGTATGAACCTCCGCCCTAGGCTGAGGGATCTGCAAGGGACCCTTAGGTGTCAAAAAAGGCTCTGTAGAAACCGAAGGAGGCGGCTCAGAGACAGACGTAGCGGGAGGCTTGTTGTATTGACGGGACCGAGTCTGAAGATTGATGTCTACAGTTTAAGGTTGATCGGATTTCATCATGAGAATATGGTAATTAGGGGTACCAAATAGAACAGGTTGGGTAACAGTGTGGTAAACAGGAGGTTGGGCAAAAGGAGGAGGCATACCGTATCCTGAATACATGCTACCAAGAGGGGAAGATATGCAGGAGGTGTTGGCCCCCTGCCTTGAGGAAAATTAGAGCCCATGGGAGGTTTAGCAATGACGACACACACATGGCACAAAGGAAAAAGAGACCGACAAGGGTAGGGAGGTGCAAGATCAACCGATTACAATGTTGAAACAAGGGCAGAGAGGTGTAGGATCAATTGATTTCAATGTTTTAGAGTCTTTTCTTGGCGGTGTTAGCCAAGCCCTTTTTTGCTTAGGGTGTGTGTGTGAAGTGTGTAAATTTTAATTTTTAAACCTAGACGTTTGTGGAGAAAAAGAAAAAGTGTGTTGTATAGCTGTAAATAACATGCAAATGATAGTATATAAGCCTGCAAAACATAAAATAGACAGCTAATAATGCAATAATCTAAACCCAAGGAAGTGGGTCTCTCAACAACTAGTCTATAGGTGAGTGAAAAAACTAATCAAAACACACTAAAACAACCAGTAGATTTAAGGTTAGAAGGGATAGGGATCTAAAGGACAAAATCTGCTGGAAAGTGGTGCAAAAATAGCAACAGATCTAGGAAAATTGTTGTAAAAAGAGGTGGTGAAAGGCTATCTCTAGGAGGAAAGCAGAGTGCACCCTAAAGGAAAACCCAAAAAAAGCTAAATGAGGAGATTTGGATGGATAACAAGCCGATCTGAAGTGGATCTGAAGGTGAGATATCAGATCTGAAAAAATGGCTGAAGACTCTGAAATTTCAGACAACCTGCAACAACAAAAACTCTTCCACAAAAATTGGAGGGTACTGAAGCCTTAGGGGGCTAGGTTCCCACTTATTTGAGTGAAACAGAACAATTACAGGTCCAAAACGGGTGGAGACGAAGGTCAGACAACCCTGAACAAAGGCTCAGACAAACCCATAAAACTTTCAGAAAAATCCCTATAAAAAGTCCAGGTTGCAGTTTCTGACCTGTTTTCAGTATAGGTCGCAGTTTTTGGGCTGAAAAGTGTGCCCTAAAGGTCCAGGTCATAGGTTTTGGGCCAAAAAGTGTGACCTGCACTTCTGGCACTCTCAGCGGCAGGTTTCAGAAAAAGTTGTCATCTCGGCTGCGGCTGATGTCTGTCACCTGCGCAATAGGTCCGAAAACACACGGAAGTCAAAAATTTTATTGTTTTAGGGTTTTATAGGTTAAAAAAAACATCAAGAAAATAAAAAACAAGGGGCTGAAGAGAAATCCTAGGTTTTGAAGGAGCTGGATATGCAAGGATCAAAAAAACGACATCAGTCGTAATCGTAAACCCGTGTGGTATTACATGGTGTACTTCGGTCCATCTAATACCAATGGGTTAGATGACCAAAAAATGGTGTAACAGTCTTCCAGTAGAGATGTCCTCCACAATCACCTGCATGAAATTATTCCAAAACTTTGGCAGCTTCTTCTTTAAGCAAAAAATTCAATAAAATTCCACCATGATCTTTTCAAAAGAGTACAATGTCTATGATACAAAATCTTACTGCCTTTAATTTAAAAAATCTAGCTTTTTTTCTTGATAATATAGGAGGATCTTGTAAATTAAGTAATACAATTACAATATCTGCATACCATGGTGAGTCTGAAAAGGCTTCACTGATCTCTGGAGTTGCCATCTCTTCCTGATCATCTATTTGGGTAATAAAATTAATATCTAAAGCATGACAATTTGATTCAGCCATGAGTTTGTCTAAACCTTGAAATTTAATGAGTTTGGTGGGTTTTATTTCTATGTCATATTCCAAAATTGTGGCAATCCACTTGCCTCTTTTACCATCATGACCATTATGTGTTAGAATGTCCTTTACAACTGCATTTGGAACATAGGCAATGATATGCGAAAAAAGAATATACACTCTAAAGTCTTTGATGGCCTTTACTAAAGCAAGGGCCTAATTTTCCATTATGTTATACTTCAAAGTGGCATCTCTAAGTGATTTTCTAAAGAAAGAAATAGGTTTCGCATAGCCCTGGTCATTTTTCTGCAGTAAAACTGCAGCAATAGTGTGTTCTGAAGCAAAGGAAAAAATGATGAAATCCTTTTTAAAGTCAGGACTTATAAGGACTGGTGTTTTAGTTAAGGCTTGTTTAATAGATTCAAATGATTGCTTCAACAGTCCATTTAAGAACTGAGTCTTTTTTCAGCATATTGTTAAGTTCTCTAATTATTTCAGCTAGATTTGAGATGAATCTTCTTAAAAAGTTAATTTTACCTAGAAAATCTTGTAACTCTTTAATGTTCCTAGGAGGACTAATGTTAAGAATGACCTCTATTCTGGCTGGGTCTATTCTAATTCCCTCTTTAGATATAATGTTTCCTAGTAACTTACCTTCTAATCCAAACAAAGTTTTCTTAGGATTTAGAGAGATGCTAAATTTTCTGCATTTAATAAAGACTTGTCTGAGATGATCCAAATGTTCATTATCAGTGTTTGAAAACACAATGATGTCATCTAAATAAATCACAAGAAATTCATGAATTTCCTTTGCAAAGGCTATATCCAAAGCTCTTTGAAAAGTGGCTCCTGCATTCATTAACCCAAAAAACATTTTTACATACATAAAAGTGCTCCATGGAGTAGTAAAATTAGTTTTGGCTTGGTCTTCTAGTTGGACTAGAAAATGGTTATACCTTGAAAATCCATCTAATAGTGAAATCCTAGAAGAACCAACTACCCTATGTAAAATGTGATCCATATTTGGTAAAGGGTAATTATCTTTTAAGGACACTTTATTTAGATTTCTAAAATCAACACATAATCTAATTTCTCCTGTCTTTTTCCTAGTGGGAACTAGATTAGAAACCCAATCAGAATAGCTGATTGGTGCAATTATTTCGGAATCATACATTCTTTTTACCTCTTTCTCAATTAAAGGCATCAAAACAGGATTAATCCTTCTTAGATTTTGTTTAAAAGGTTTTTTATCTTATTTTATAGGGATTTTATGTTGTATTATGTTGGTGTCATAAGATTTTAAGTCCTCATAACTCCAGGCAAATACATCCTGAAATTCCTTTAAAAGAGCTATGTATTTTACTTTTTCTTCTTGAGGTAAAGCTTTGGAAAGTTTAATCATCTTAGGTTTTAACTCTGTACCTATGTTACATTCCTCAATATCAGATCTAAGTGGCTCCATTTTAGGTTTTCTTGCAACATAATTAGAGTCAAATAGATCTTCTAAAGGGGTTAAGCCTTTTGGTAAAAAAATATCTTTTAGATTTAAAATATCAGATTCATCATCAACTAACTCATCAATCTCTACTTTCTCTAAATTATCTGTGTCTACTTGACTATATTTAGTAGGTTTAGCAAACTTTAAGTTATTTACATCTATATTATTCAAATCAATCTCATTATCTAAATTCTGATCTACTGTACAATCTTTATCTATATTACAACCCCGAAATTCTCCTTCATTGTTCATGAAATGATAAATTTGTTCATCTTGTGAGAAAATTTGCCAATATTTAAGATTATCTGGAATTATAGGTTTGTGTTTAACTTCTGCAATGTATCTATGATTTCACTGAAATGGAATATTACAGGTACTAGCAAAAGTTGCTAGGCAGTGGGCCTGTATGTTCTTTTTTCTTGGTATTGCAGAAAAATTACATTATAGTAGTTCTTTGATCAAATCTAACACAATTTATCTATATCGGCTTAATCTTGGATTATAGATAGAATATTCTCCAGTTATTTGTTTCACAATTAACTCTGAGTCTCCCATAATTGATATTCTTTTACCTCCTAATTTCCTAACAATCTGCAGTCCTAAAATAAGAGCTTCATATCTAGCCATGTTGTTTATACATTTAAAATTCAGTCTGAAAGCATGACCTTCTGCATGATTGTTTTCCATATTAGTTATCCAGACTCCTACTCTTGCTCCTAATTTATTGACTGATCCATCAAAATCTAGGTGCCATAATGATTCATGAAAGATTTTTTCATTGTCTGGTGCTTTGTTTTTGTCTTTTAATTCAGTTTTGTTTTCAATTCCAGTTTCAGAGTTACATAAAATGAATGAATCCATGTCAGTAGGTGTAGTGTAAATAGGATAATTTCTTGTTCTTTCTACGCTACTCACCATATACTTCATCAATGTTTCTCTATAAAGTTTCTTTGGTTGGCTAAAAAATGAGATTGTTGCATATGACATATCAAGTTGTAGAGATCCCTATAATTTAGCTCCCCATGAGCGAGATAAGAGAATTCCATATTTGGGAGGGATTTCAGCTACTACAATGTCCATGACTATGATTTTACTAGGATATTGAACTAATGTGACACATAAATCTTTAATAAAACCTAAACATTTCACTTTTCTTGAATCAAATGAAAAGAGATCTTTATAAGGCCTTGTGATGTCTAAATTCAGGGTTTCCAATATTTCTTTTGGCATTAAATTGTGTGAAGCCCTTGAATCTAGCATTTCATTATGTAATATTTGATCATGAACAGTTAGGCTAATGTAAAACGGTGGAAATTCTCCATCTTGGTGTTCTCCATTAACATCAGGACCAAAAATTAATTCAGGTTGATCATAATTTAAGTTTACTGAATCTTCTCCATCATTCATATTCAAATTTTCTGTGATAGGTGTTTTTTATAAATCATGTTTTACCAATTTTGCTAAAGGAATTGGTATTTTTAATTTGGCAATTTCAGCTTGGATATTAAATGGAGGTTGTGATTTTGCACGCTGAATTATCTCTTCTTTTGTAACTGTAGTTTGAGTAAGTTTATCTTCTTTTTCTACAGCTGTTTTCTCATTTTCAGTTTGTGTTTCTATTGTCTTACTTCTTTTAGTTTTCTTTTCAGGGACAGTTTGAGAAGTAGTGGATGTTTTTGCATATTTTGTATTTTCAGTAGCTGCTTTAGCAGTGGTAACTTTTGGATCAGCTGTAGGTGTACTGGAGTCTAAAATTTATGTTTTAGCAGAATTAATTGTCTTTACAGAAGAAAATTTTTGTGAATATGTTGATGTTTAGACAACATCATCTGTGATGTCAACAATCTTGGGACTAGGTGAAATTTTAGGGCTTGAAATTTTCTGAGATGAATTAGAGTTTTGCTTATTTTCCCTAGGGGGAATTTGCAAAACTTTAGTGGTGGGAGCTTATACTGTTTTCTTTGTTTGTGTTTGAACAGATTTTTTAGTAGAAGGCTCTATGTTTTTCTTTCTTCTAAGGTTATATTACTTATGTACTTCATTTATAGAAAACTCATAACCTTGTTTGTAATCAAATTATTCACCAGAAGCTAATTGAATTTGTTGTAAATCATATAAATCCTGATCTTCTTGTGTAAGAAAGATGGTGTTATCATCATTAATACCCATTATATTTATGGTGTATTCATCATCATTTTTATGAGAAATTTCAGCATAGTTCTCTTGGAAAGGTGGTGTTATTGTTTGGTCAGGTGCTGACTCTATATTTTCTAGTGTTTGTGTTTTTCCTGAAATTGGGATTTCTAATTTGTTGTTGATTATCCCATTGTGGATTCCTTTCCATATTATCTAACCTATCCATCATTCTCTGTAATTTTTTTGCTAATTGATCTATTTTTAAATCTAAACTAGATGCTTCTTCTTTTATTGCTACTCTCCTTTCATTCCTTAATCTAGCTCTCTTTGCTAACATGTTTGCCTCTACACTAACAACATTAGTTTGAATTTTCTCTAAAGTCTCTGGATTTCTCTCTCTTAATTGATAGGCTATGTCTGTATCAAATCCATCTGGGAATTTGAGAAGGACAGAGTCTGGAGTGGGTTTGAGATTAACAGGGATTGAATTATAAATGCCGTTGTATCTAGTACAATAATCTTGGACTGTCTCATTAGGTGCTCTTTTAATGCTTTCAATTTATGATAAGATTTCAAGTGGATTTTTCTTCTTTTTCCATTTATTCAAAAATAATCTATGAAAAACTTCTAAATCAACAATACTACCAGTATTCAAACCTTTAAACCATTACTTCACCTCACCAGTTAATGTTTGAGAAAAAAGTCTCATTTGTACATCATAATCATCTATTTCATGAAACTCAAAATAATATGTCATCTTATTAACATGTTGTTGAGCTGTGTATTGAGTGGTTGCATCAAATTGAGGTATTTTTCTTTGATAGTCCTGGGGCATGTCATGTAACTGTCCTAGTAGGACCAAGGGAGCATATCTTGCAGCCATGGCTTGGATTCTAGCTTGGCTAGGAGGTAAGTTGGAAGTACTTGGGGTAGAACTAGAAGTACTTGTTGATGTAGTTAAAGAAATTGCAGATGAGATTGGAATATAAGAATATGTACTGGTAAATGTAGTTGAGATGCTAGAAGATGAAGTTGGGATATATGAAGAGGTGCTTGGAAATGAGAATGATATATTGGAAAATGCAGAGGAAAAACTAGTGGATGGAGTTGAGGTGGGGGAAGATGGAAATAATATTCTAGGTTGGAATGGTTGCTTTGGGATAAATGGATTTGTGGAGTGAAGTGTGGTGGAAATAATGGATGAGGTGGTAGTGAATAGTGATGATCCTATAGATTCTATGAGACTGGTATCTAAATGAGAAGTAGAGGTCTTAGGGGTATAGGCTGATAAAGTAGCTAATTCAACTAAATTTTGAAGAATAGCTTCAGCTATTTCCTTAAGTATAGTAGCATTTATTTCATCAAGTTTATCATAAACCTCAAAAATATTTGATTCAGAATCTACTGAAATAATTTCCTGCTTAGTTTCAAGAAATGAAATAAAATCAGGATCTATAACAGTACTATTTAAGTCACTTTCTGATTTATTTATGAATAAAGAATGTTCAAAATTTAAGTCAAACTCTATGTCTTGTATACTTAATAACTGTTTTGGAAGGGAATTTTCTCTAACTAAGGAAACTTTATTACCTAAATCCTCTACTTGTTTATTCTTTTTTCCAATTCTGTCAGGATTATCTACTATGACAACATGTTGTGGATCTAGGTTTGACCTGGTATAGTAGACTCTTTTGGAAGCCATAATTACATTTTTTTTATGAAAAATATACTCACAACTTATAAAAAAGTCTTAAGGTGAAAATATAATGAAAAATATTTCCTTTAAGATCTATTTTAAAACTGAGGATTGGTTAGTTCTCCAGTATGGTCGCTAGTATGTTATCACTCTAATAATTCTTAAGTTGTGAGATTTTGATTTATAGTTTAAAGAATATCAGAGGTAACCACATACCTACATTTAAGCTTTAGGATCTAGCCTTCCTAAGGCTCGGAGAGGGCTCTCTCTATAAAATTTAACTTTGTTTTTATGTTTGATTTTAGGCTAGTTATATTGGGCAAATTGGTTTTGAGATTTGGTTTGGTTTGGTGGGAAAATTCACTTAATGAGATGGAAAGCTGTGAATCTGTAATACATTGGGTAGATGGAGTCAATGTGTTAAGCATAAAGATCAAGATCAAGATCTAAAGTCAAATTTTCACTGGGCAAGATAGCAGAGTCACTAAAGATCTTCAAACACTGATTGGTGAGGTGGCTTTAATCGGGATAAAGAGAAATTAAGAATTCTTTGATCCAGATAAGGAGTGAAATGGGAGGGATCAATCGAAATTAGGGAGAAATTAAAGGTTCCCTAGTCTGGATATTAGCAGAAAACATTTAAATGAAAACCAGTAAATAACAGAGTGCTTTTAACAAATTCTGATATATCACTTCCTGATTTCACATTAAAATTTAGAACACATTTATGAATGGATGAAAAACATAAGAAAATAGACAAATAACAGTATAAAGTACTTCACTTTAGTGGCCCAACACATGAATCCAGTAATATGATGCTTTATTCCTTGAAATACAGTCTTCTGACTTGAGCTTGATTAGAAAAGCCCTTAGGTTCAAAATGTTCCAGCTATAGAAATATTTAGCAATTAATTCCACCCTAATACTTCAAATGATGAAGTATTTATACAAAAAGTAATGCAAAATATCCTAGAATAGTCCTAGGAATGTTTTTTGGAAAATAAAATACCTTATTACAAAAATATAGTGACAGCTGCATAACAAACTTGCAAGCTTTCCTATTTATTAAATAAAATATCTTTCTGTTGGACTTAAGTAGCAGCTAGCTAGTTGAGTTGTCTTTAACCCTAGCAATTTGATCTTCAATTAGTTTTGAAGCTTTATCTCTCATCTAATACTCTTTAAATGATACATTTTAACCTCTAATACTCTTTAACCGACTGTTTTGAATGTTTTACTGCTTTTAAAATCTGTTTTTACTGTGTAAAACAACAACTCTATTTTTTTATCCTCTTTTACTGCAAACTATATTTTAAAGTAAATCTATGAGCTTTTGCTAAAACTTTTCATCTGGTAATTTAATCTTTGTGAGTTTTCTGAAATTCTCATCAGCCTCTTTGTATCTAACAAAAGTTGGCTTGACTACGAAGAGGTGTTTTATCTCATGTTGTAGATAAACAAGTTTTCAATACTTTTGTGTAACACTTTACATGTTGGAACTCCTTGCCAATCTACCTTGTTCACTTGTTCTTTGGAAAATTCCCTTACCTTCTTATTGTAATCTTCTTGCTTCATTAGTTTATCATTGATGACAAGAATATTTGGAAAACCTTTTTGCCTCAATGTGTGAAACTTAACCATGAATCTAGTTATGGCCATGTCCATATTTTGAGACTTCTCTTCCAACTGTTTCATTAAGTTTTTATTTGAAATCACTTTCCTTACCTCAAGAATTGTCTCTGTCCTGTCAGTAATTCCTATCTCATCCAATTCTTGATTTTTTTTTGTGTTGAGAAACTTGATTATTTCTAGGGCTTCTTTAGGCTTGGCACCTAGCTCTTCTTTGGCCTTCAATATTTCTTCCTTGCCTACCTTTAGTAAATCCTTCTGTTCAAAAATTACTTGAATGGATGGCCAAGTATCATTGATTGACTCAATGATCTTGGACCATAGTTGATTTTTGATGTATGCCATGGGCTGTTTTAGGGTTAACTCTGTTTCTACCTTTTTTAACTTTTCACTTAACCTTTTAGCTTTTTGTTCCTTTGTTTTAGCATTTATATGTGCTATTTTCTTGGCATATTCCAAGTTATTGATTTTCTATTTCAATTTGTTTATCTCATTATTCTGTATTGACATCTCTTCCATGGCTTTAATGAGTTTGTTGGTCTCATCTGACTGCTACAATGTTGTATTAGAAGATTCAATGGCTGAAGTAGTGGAAGAAGTGACTGGCACTACTGTGGCTAATGGGAATTTTGGTGCTAACTCTTCTGCTAGAGTTGAGGGAATTGTTGTTGTTACCATGGGAATGACTGTAGGAGGAATATTTTGTGTCTTTTTAGCTTCTTTTTCTTGGACAAGCTTGTCCATCTCAATTTCCATCTCCTTGATCTGTGCCTTCATTTGTAATATGAGACTCATCATCTCATCCTTTTGCTTTTTTTCTTGCACAATATCCTTAGCCTGTGGATTTTCTGTTGGGGGTAATTTTAGTTGCTTTCTAAGTGCTGCAATATCAACATTTTTCTTCTTCACCAATTCTTCCGCAGCTTTCACGTTAGAAGGGTCATACCCTACTTCAATTACCAATTCTTCTAAAGACTTGATTCTGGTGTCTTTAGCATATGAAGAAGCCTTTTCAACCCTAAGATGATCTCTCATATTTGTCAAAGTGTTCTGGAGCTTTTGGGCACTCATTTCCTTTGTGGTCATAGTAGCATATAGCATTTCTGAGCTTTTCTTGTGGAACTCAATTTGATCTAAGGGATGAATGCCTTCTACTGGTACTTCAAAGTCAACCTTCTTATAATCTGATGTTGTTTTAGGTGTTTTTATTGTAGGTTGAAGTATTGACATTATCAATTTCTTATTTGTATAATCAAAGGCTGAGAGAAACCTATTTTTATTTCCTGGAGTCTACTTCAAATACTGTGAATAGATCTCATTCTTGATCTCCTAATTTTTGGCCTTGATCTGTTTATACTTTTTTTTTTTTTATATCCATGTATATATCCTTTGCCTCTTGTGATGAAGATTCTTCCATACTCTGTTATTTATAAATCATTTATATATTGGAAGTAGCAATTTGTTCCTCATTTTCAATCACTGTAGTAGTAACAATGTCTTTCTTTGGATTTTCTTCATCTAAAACATCAATTGTTTCCTTTTCTTTGTCTACTGTATTAATATTTGGTTTTTTATTGTACCTGAGATTAAATATGGTTCATGTGGTTGTTTCAGCAGTGTATGAGCTTTCTTCCCTATTTCTCTTTATGGTTTTGTCCTCCTGAATAGGAGTGTGCAGAGTGTGACTAGTATCACCTTGCTTGACAGCTTCCATCAATGCATTTTCCAACCATTCAATTTGGTTTGAAAATTCTTCTATTCCAGGTTTTTTGTCATGGATATAAGGGGTTAATTTAGATTTTACCCTCATCTTACTGATTATTCCATAAGGATCATAATTCCATAGAAAAATTTCATCAAACTTATACTCTATCAATGGTTTTGCTACCTCTACACCTGCTTCCCTATTGTTGCATATGAAAGGACCCACTTGGTTTTTCGATTTGAACTAAGTTTTCTTTTTAGCAGCCAAAATTTTTATAGAATATGAGTTTTGAATTTTTCTGATATATTCTAATGCAAATACTGTCATTGGCACATACTTTAGCAGTTTGTAGGGCAAGAGGTTTGACCCACAGACTCTAATCTCTGTGTGGTTTTGGTAAATATACCAGTCACATGTTCTGCTCTGCTCTGATAGTTGTAGAACCTTCTTAATCTCAACACTTATCCTTGGTTGTACACTATTTGTAAGAATATTTATCAATGGGTGAACAAAACAGTCTGCGAAATCTGCATAAGTGAACTCATTTGACTCTTTTCTGATTAAAGAAGTCCAGAAAATAACTGACAGTGGATTTCCTTCTACATCCAACTTTTGAAGGGTTATTGGGAATTTATCTAACTAGTAGTAGAGGAAAATATGAAAGAGGAAGGAGGTATACCTAAATACTCCTTCAGTAGGAAGTTTCACAAGCTGATCATGGATACTATCAACTATATACTCATCATAGCTATAAATGATTGTAGGGGGTTGACCAGGCATGAAAGTGGATAGAAAACCAAGTATGGACTCATCAGTGTGCTCATCAGTAAAGTACCCAAGGATAAAAGACAACATTGAGATAATGTGTCTTGATCCTTCTGGGAATTTGGACGATGAATATGGAGGGTTAATCGTTGGGATTTCAACATATGAAGGCATGAATATTTGAAAGATTTTGAAACATTTTAGGAAAGTCTAAATCCAGATAAAGCTTTGTAAGGGCTTCTATAGACAATGGGACTGCATTAGGATGTGGTTGCAATTGAAGCATTTGGTTTATATATTCAACAGTGATAGTAAATAAAAATTCTTTCTTAGCATTAACTATAGCTCTTAGGTCAGGGGAATAGTGAGTTTGACATAGTCTGATGACCTCAGGGAATTGATGGGTATGTGGAACTACATATTTGGGCAAATTAGACTCCCAAATTTGCACTTCATCTCCCCGATCCAAAGATTTTTCTAGGCTCCAGTAGTGGAGATCAAGAAGATTGAATTCAATTACTGGATCAGTGATTTTATAGTCCACATCAGCTAAAGGGGTATCCTCAACATCTACAACAGGAGGTTGTAGTGGATTGATGACAATGGTGCATTTAGAAGGCATTTATGAGTTTGTTTTTTGACAATTTAGGCCTCTGGATCTTAAAAAATCTGTTTTTTAGGCTTTTATACACTTATCTAAGCTTAAACTATTTACAGAAGGTCTTTTTGGTATGACAGAGGTATTTTTGACCAACAATAGGTAAAATTATGGTTTCTTCTAGTTCAAACTTTCAATTTCTTCTCAAAAATCAATCTTTAAACCTTTTTACAAACTCATGAAAGGTTTAACAAAGGTTTACTGCTTTTTTCTTGGATAAAACATAACTAAAATAGTCAAATTCATGCACAAAAGGATTCTGAGCATTTATAAAAGGGTTTGAATCAATCAGAGGGTTTTTAAAGGTCTGAAAAAGGCTAAATTTCTTCAATTTGCTTTAGAAAACAGGTTACAGTGTTTTTAGAAACAATGAAATTCGCAAGGTTTTGAAACAGAGATGAATATATGAGGAAATCAGGTTTTTCTTCAGGAAAATAGATTTTGAAAGGTTTAATTTCTAGAGAATGCTCTTTTCAAATGTAAGATGGGTATTTTTCTTGAAAAATACCTGTTATTTTAGGTATTTGACTCGAAAAAGGGTTTCTAGAAGTCTGGGAGCTTTCCGAAGCTTTGTTGAAGTCTTTGAATGCAAATTGGAGGGCCTGAACGGTCGCAGCAATGAATTGGGATGAATTCTAGTTGTTTATGCATGAAAAGAGGGTGGCAGTGTCTTTTCTTCAGTTAGAAACAATTAAATGAACATAAAATGCAATGAAAAGGTTTAAACGTGTATAAATCTGTTGTTCAACCATGCTTTTTAATTTGTAATATGGCTTATGGTTCATTGGATAGGGTGGAGGGAGTGCAAACGATCACGATTAAGCGATGAAGTTGTTGGGTAAGTGGGTGTGGGGCCTGAGATCTTTTATGCGGTGGGGTTTAAGCTTTAAACATTAAAACGTATTTAAAACATAAAATATTATGTTTTAACGAGATAGGCAGGTAGTGGCTTTACACGAAAAATAGGCTATGTACAGTTGTAAAGTAATCTTCGGCGGGTTAATATAAACTAAGGTTAGTTTAAAACTATGGGGAAGGGGGAATAGATCACACAGGGAATTAGAACCATAAGATAAACAAGAAATATGTGGGTTGGGATATGTAATAAAATGAATTAATATAAATACAGGGTAGGGTATTATAGTGGAGTTAATATATTAATTTAAAGTTAATATGAAAGGAATAGAATGAACGGAAATACATACAAATGCACTAAGTAAAGTATGATTTAAGTGTTTGTGCGATATTTTCATAATGGTGGCCCCATTTTAACATTTCACACTTAATACTTAGGATAAAGCATATTTGTGGGTTTTTTGAGTATTTTTGTATGAAATGAAATTAGTTAAGGGTGTTTTTACTTTTCCTAAGAAAAAATGTGTTTTAACTTAGGAAAAGGGATTTTATCTTAGGAAAAGGGTGTGATGTTGAGGAAAAGGGTTTTAATGAATGGAATCCAATACTTAGTACCAATCAGTCACTAAGCCTTGGGTTCGGTCCCAACAAAATTCAGAGAAATGCTCTGAGCCTTAATAACTGAAGGTTTTTAATACTGAAATACTTTGAGGGGAGGGAAATTAGTAATTTGCTAGATGATGTTTATACATGCTTTGTGTAACTGCTTTCTACCTACCCATCATTTATTCTACCTTTTTTTCTT
This sequence comes from Pinus albicaulis, assembly GCA_034641835.2. Lineage (NCBI taxonomy): Eukaryota > Viridiplantae > Streptophyta > Pinopsida > Pinales > Pinaceae > Pinus > Pinus albicaulis. The sequence continues at coordinate 288,328,704 of CM076583.1, forward strand.
TATTTTCATGGGTGCATTTGAGCTTGCAACCCTAGATCCATTTTTCTTTTAAAGAAGAAAACTATCTAATTCTAACCTTATTTCATCCAAGGGCTCAAATTAAACTATTGAGCTCATCATTTATTCTCTAACTAACTATTGATTTGTCAAGTTTAAACTGTTTGAAAAAATCTTTATTCTCTATCTATAAACATGAAATTTAAAGCATGAAAAAGTTAAGATTAAACTATTTAACTCATCATGGATTATGGCATTTTGAACAAACTGCACATAATCATTATTTTTGCAGTGAAAAGTAACTAGTAGTGGCATTTTGACTTGCATCACTTTCATGTCTTATTCTTATTTCCTTTTTGTGTTTGGGGTCCATTTTTTATTCTTTTTTATCTTTTTCTTTTCAAGTCCTTTGATTTCTCTTTTAGGACTTTTACCCTCTTTTCATTTTTTTATTTCAAATATGGGAAAACAACTTGCAAAAAGTAAGGTATGTACATATTTTCAAGACTAATCAAAGTCAATTAAAAAACTATGAATCCTATTATTATAGGACCCTAACAGAAGCCAGTACCCTTTGCAATATGTGACCCATTTTTGGTAAAGGGTAATTATCCTTAAGAGATAATTTATTAAGATTTCTAAAGTCAAAACATAGTCTAATTTTTCCTATTTTGTTTCTATTTGGGACAATATTGGATAGCCATTTGGAGTATCTGAGTTGTACTATGATTTTTGATTCATACATCTTTTTAATTTCTTTCTCAACTAAAGGCATCAAAACACGATTTTTTCTTCGCAATTTCCGTTTGAGTTTTTTTTTACTTTCTTTAATTGGAATTTTATCTTGAATGGTGCTTCTATCATAATAATTCAAATCCTCATAGCTCCATGCAAACACATCAATGAATTCTTTGAACATGGATATATATGTTATTTTTTTAATAAAAGGCAGATATTTAGACAGTTTCATGATTTTGGGGTTCTGTTCAGTGCCTATATTACATTCCTCAATATTTGTTCCAGTTGGTTCCATTTTGGGTTTATTTTCCACATCATTAAATTCAAATAATTCCTCTAAAGGGACCAACCCTCTAGGTAGATTATTGTCTTTGATTTGGAGTATTTCAAATTCTTCTTTTTCCAGGTCTTTTTTTATTTTCTGTATTATGTACAGTTTTGTTAGCTAGAACATTTACATTGGTGTTTACATCTAAAACAACAGTTTCTAGGACATCAGTTTGTTTTTCCTCAGTACTTTGTTCATCAGTAAGACTATCTTCCTCACAATCCATGTATAGATTAATGTCTTCAAATTCATCTTTAGATTGTAGGAAGCTTTTGATTTGTTTATCATTGCCAAAAACCTGCCAGTACCTCATGTTATTTGGCACAGAAGGACGATGTTTGACCAAGGAAAATTTTAGGGGTGAATTTTAGCCCAAAGGCAAATTTTAAGGGATTTTAAATTTTAATAGGGCGAATTTTTTATATAAAACCCATTTTCTATAGTTTAATAAAGTTAGCCCAATAATTATTTTAAAAATAATTAATTATTAAATATTAGCCGACCAAAAAAAACCACATAAAACTTAAAAAAATAAATTCGCCCCCGATTTTCTTTGGTTGGAGCAGATTTCCATGGCATTCGCCTAGATTTACAGGGTCGAAGGGAGGGGTTAGAGTCATTCGCCCTTCACTGGATCACCAGAATTTAGGAGAGGTGGCTGGGGCTTTGTGCACAGGCTCGCTGATCTTCTTGCTGGCTGAGCAAGGGACTTGATCGACCCTCTCTGGTTTGTTAGGGCTCTCTGGTTCGTTAGGGCACTTCCATAGTTCAAATTCGTTTTTGACCTATGATTTTAATTGATCTTTTCACTGTTTAGAAAATGGAAAAATTAATGATGACGCATGAGCGGCCGGGTGGTTGGATTCACCAAGGGATAGGCGCCTTGGGTTCAGATGTGGTGGATCTGCTCAGTGGAACGCATTGATGAGGACAACTGGTTCCACAATAGCTGGTGAAAAGGGGCAAGACAATTCAGAATGCTGTAAAAACAGGAGCTGAATTGGGTGCCCCTCTTATTGGAAGACAGGGAGGACTGTTAAAAGATGCAGTTCCTGTGAATAATGTGGGTACAACAATGCGAGGAGTGCCACAGAAATTCAATGGTATTGGAGCTTCTAAATTTGTGCCAAAGGTTGCTGCTTCTGATGATGCCAACGCCATGAAAATGATAAAAAAGAATGTGGGAAACGCTAAAAAACCACAGAAACTGGATGATGATTGGTCATAACCTCAACAGAATGCCTAGGGCCTGATCTGAGTGTTCTTCCAAAGGAAATATCGGGAATATTAAGGTGTTTTTCCTCAGGAATCAGTGTGCCAGAGACCGTGGCAGATAGTATGTCAATGTTGCCACTAGCATTTGGGTCAGTTGGTACGGATCACGATGTTAAAATATCTCCTTTACTTAAAATAGACTCACTTCCTTATAGATGTAGGAATCTCAACTAGTTCTGTGGTTTTGATTTACTTCTCTTCATGTTGAAGTTTTCATATTGCTTTTAGTTGCTCAAACTACACTCATGAAGGGGTTTGCAATTTTTCTTTGCAGATTCCTCTCAAATTCTTACAGTTAAGGCAGCCTTGCATTTGTCTGTAGTATAGACAACTGTAATATGCTGTGAATAAGAGCTCAAAAAATTCTTATAGTTCTGTAAGATGTGTATAGAAAAAAAGAAAGTTGGAAGCATGTATGTATGTGGATGTCCTGGAACTGGGAAGTCTTTGCTTTTGGAGAAAGTCAATTTTTTGTCTATTGAATGGGCTAAAGAGGTAGGTAAATAGTCCTTTGGTATATTTCTTTTCTAATTAGATTTCTATTTTCTAGTTTCGAAGATTCCACTGAGGCATATAGTGGAATATTTCGTGTCATATGATAGATAAATTTCTATATCTAGAACCTTTGTTCGACGTTACAAAGGTGAGGATATCTATTTCATTAGTGGGAAATGTTATCAGTCAGGGATGAAAACTGAGTTTCTTATGATTTGATTTCAAAAGTTGACTCTACATGTGATTAGGTTGGGATGCCACCCCCCACTTCAGTGGTTGTTAACTGCACTTCTTTGACAAACACTTCAGACATATTCAGCAAGGTAAGTACAAGACAAAATCAGGGGATTGCTCCAATGAATGACAGCCCCAATTTTAGCATTTTACATTCAGAATAGAATTAATAAATGCACAATGAAGGATAGTTGAATTACATTGATGAGAACATGTAGGATTGGTATGCTATATTAATTGATATTCTGCTTCTATAACAAATATTGGAGCAATGCCAAGGAAATAAAAAATTCTCGGTAAATAGCTCTCCATTTCAGGAGTTGAAAAGCTTTCTGTGTGAGAAGAAACAGTCATCTACCAAAAAGATGATGTAAGAATTATATATTAGTAGCATTTTTTTTGTAAATTAGCTCCTTCCTATGTGTTTTCTTGTTAAATTTTGATGTGCAAGATAAGTATTTCTATTGAGCCTTTGACAATCAAATATGCAATGTTAAAGCCAAAAACTTTATAAGTCCTCATTGATGTATTTATGTTTTTGGTAAATTTGCTTATAGTATGTAAACAAGTCAACTTCATCGTGATCTCTTAGTGCATGCAAACAAGTCAAATTCATTGGTGTTCTAATTCTACTCTGCTATCTTATGAAAAGGTTGTTGATTATCGATGAGATGGATTATTTGATTTCAAAAGATCAAGCTGTGCTTTATGATCTCTTCAGGCTTCCAACATTCCCAAATTCACACTGTATGCTGATAGGTAAGCTGAAGAGTAGTAGATAAGCTAGACATATTTTTCTTGTTTACTACTCATGGACATCATGAAATATATTTTTATTGAATGGTTTGTAAGAGAAACTCCCTGATGGATCTGTTTGTGTAGGAATTTCAAATGCAATAGACTTGACTGATCAGTTTCTTCCCAAATTGTTGTCCTTAAATTGTATGAACTATTGCCCTTTGCATCATTTTATGATCAGTGTAATATGCACACATGATTAAGGGTGGGATCATAGGAGTTGGACATTACTAGACTTGGTATAACAAATGATAAAAAATCCTCAATAGGCATGTGTCAGTGTTGAATTTATACAAAGAGAATGAAAATATGCAGTTTCTTTAATTCTAGTAGTTGGTTAGCTTTGATATTGACTTTTTTTAAGATGCTTCCTTAATACTGCAGTGTCAAGCCTCTTCCACCTATTTATAGGTGTGATGTTGCATGCATTGCACAATCACCTGGTTCGAATAAATGGTCCTTAGGGTAGATCAATGGTCCCTTTGCAGGTGGTGCATTGACCACTTCTTTCGAGGATTTAACCTTGTTGTGGTCCACAACAGTGCTTTCTTTCACTGACCTTGGGTTTTCATGGTTTATATTGGAATTTTTGGTCATGAACTATTTGATGATAGAGTTGATTAGTTTGGTCATTGGTGATGAATCTCGTCAGTTTTACCTTGTGACGTTATATGAGTGTCAAGGATCTCATGCCTCTTGATTGGTCTAGCCATATGATAAAATAGACACTGTTATTGCCAAAATTAATTGAAGGCTTTTCCATTTGAATTCTGGGGTGCTGGCTTTTATTTGCTTACAGTAGATAGATTTCATACCATCCTTAGATCAAAATTTTCTTTTTGGCAGGTAAACCTTTGGTTATGACATTTCGTGCCTATTCAAAAGATCAAATACTGAAGATACTCCAGCAGAGGCTAATGGTAATTCATTATTTTTTGATTGGAGATGCCCTTTTGTAGTTGAATGAAAATATTCCTGTATACATATTTATGGGCATAGTATGAAAAATGCAGCCAAAAATGCTGGAAATTCATTTATATTTCTCATACCTAAGGGAATTGTCTATAAGATTTACGATTACAGTGATTTGACCTTTTCTTAGCTTACATATGGTCAAATTTCACTTGGTTTTAGGGTCTCCCATGTCAAATATTTCAACCAGAGGCATTGGAGCTTTGTGCAAGGGTAAGTTACTACCTGTCCAGTTAAAATTTTATTCAAGAGATTCAAGTGCTCTGCTTCTGATTTGCAAATTTATGTCTTTTATCTTTTTAACATTAACACGGATATTTACATTAACAATACATTAAAATACAAAAATGCCCCAGTCATACATTTAAGTGCAGGAGATTCTTGATTTGTAATACATTTTTCCAAAGACATGCTGATAGCTTGATATATTCAGCCTGATATAGAGGAAAGTTAAACCTTCTGTTTCATTATAGTATATGAAAAGGTTCAAAACTGTACTAAATGATGGGTAAAGCATTTAAGTTTAGAGATGAACCGCCTTTTAAAAAATTGGAAGAAGAGTTTGCATACTTGTTGTCTTCATCTAGTCCTTTTCGGTTGTCTGAACAATATTGTAGTATGCATTTTTTCCATATATGTTGGAACCCCTTTGGCTCCCTTTGGAGTCTTTAAAGATTTCAATTATAGCCCAGATTCTATCCACCCACTCCAGCTGTGTCACATTTTCCCTACTACTTGCCTCATCCTTTTGTTGATGGAGGTGACCTTCTGAATCTATTCTAGAGATTAGGGGTAGCATGAGGAAAGTTCTCCCTTGAAAAGAAATAAGGTTGTTCAAGTGGCTTTGACATAACAACCAGTCAGGAAGAGGAAGCTTGCCTTCAAGAAGTTAATGTAATCATGACAATTACTTGCCAATTCTCTCTCCCAGGCTCTAGCTACTACATTATTTCCCAGTTTGCCGCACTTAGTTGTTAACATTATATATTATATGGAAAATCTAATTGGACTAAGTACCTTCATAGTTGATTTGCTAATGCTTTCCAAATTAATATTACGGGATAGAAGTCCCCTCTACTTTGTAAATTAGACTTTAGTTATATCTGGTAAGTTGGAGGATCCTGTTCATGTTTTTTTGGATAATGGTTCCTTCTTGCACCATAGTAGTGAGCATCCACCTCTATCAAAAAGTGACACTATTTACTTTGTTGGGAGTCTGACCAACTTCATGTAAACATCCATGATAGTTATGCTGGCCTCCTTGAGGGAGTATACAACAGGCCACTTTTTGTGGGATTTAAACCCTGGCAGCGGTTTTAACAACACCCATTTTCACTAACCTTGTCTGCCTCTTGTGGTTGGTTCCTGTAATGTTATTGTCTACTCCTTCCAACTATTGTTTATGAACATCAGAAACTAGCTATCTAGCAATCATGTCTTTTATAGTTCTAATTCTCTGATCTCATGAAATTGACATCTTTCATGAAAGTTCCCTTTCATTGTTGTGATCTACACAGCCAATTCTGATCCAAAATTTGTTAATTCTCCCAACAATTTATTATTTGCCTTTGTGAAATGCTTCTTGATTCCAATTTTTCCAAAAGAAGGAGATGCCTATCAGTTTGATCAAATTCCACTCTTTACCTATTTATCCCTATAAAGGACCCTTTTATAATGAGGGGAAACAAAAAGTATTGTGCTCAACAACAATCCTGGTCCTTAAAACTTTGGTAACCTTACAATTCCACATACCATAATTAACCATTTCTGACTTGTAATATGAATTTGTAAATCCAGTATGATGTAGCTGATCCACAAATGCTAAATTGTTATGAAGAACCATCCATCTAGGTACACTTTAGAGTTAAAAGAAGAATGGAACTTCTAGATACCTTGAATTATTATTTGGGCATACACTCGGATACAAGGCCCATAAGTTGGTTATCTTTATTCTCGAACATTAAGATAATTATTTTCTTGCAAGTTTCTGGTAGTCTTCATGGACCTATAGGACAGCACTCGACATGGCTTTCTTTTGTCGTTTTCTATCCTAAATTTCCATAGAATTGAAGGATTTTAGCTTCTAAATTTTGGTTCTGCATTTTATATAAGTCAGATGCTTTTACTTGCTTGCATGTTGTTGAACGGTAATGGAGTAAATGAGCATTGTTTATAACTTGAATGTTATGACAACCTCAGTTATCTAAAATAAATTCATGTTGAGAATTGGCTTTTTGAATTTTCAAGCATAGAGGCCTAATGAGGGAACTTCAAAAGAGGAAATCCCTCGGCTTTTTATAAATACCAGCAAGCATTGATGAATGAAAATCACTCTATCTCACTCATTATTTCTTGGCAGGCTATTGATTATTTTGTATTGTGCCATAGTCCTTTATTTGTGGGCCACAACAGCAATATTGCTTGTTTATTTATTTCTTTATGTTATTTTCAGCCTTTTCTAAAAGTCGTGCTTGCACTTCCACATTGTATTCATACTGATTATACTCTTTCAGTTCCACTGACCTACTTATCAATGTGATCATTTGTTGGACTTTAGTAAATTATCATATATTTTACAAATTTTACTTTTAGTTTTAAATAGTTGTGAATACTCTAATGCTTACCTTCTTTGGACACTGTAGAAATTTTCTGCTGCATCAGGGGATATGCGCAAAGCTCTTCATGTTTGCAGGTAGACTATTTCCCCCAGTCTGATAAGTGTTGTCCATGATTGTTCTTGTCAAGTTAAATAAAAATCTATAGTCAATTGATATGTCCACTCCAAATACTATTTAGTGTTAAATATCTTGACATGTAAATCTATATCTGTATTTTGTCTTGACATATGCTTTGGATGCTTAGGTAACCTTTTTTGTGGAGCATTTTTTTCCAGGCTACAAAGCTTGGGGAAACCCCCAATGTACTTCCCTTCATTGTGAGGATGGTACCTAGGATAAAACCTATAATCTTCAAGGCACAAGGCCAGTCAACAACAAGATTCAACGCCATTACAACAATATATTTGTTAGGAGCTCAACATGCCACTCGTGGGAATTGAAACTGGGTGGGAAGGATAATGATCATTCCTCCCAACCACCAGATATCAACCCAATTAACATCTTTCTTTGTGGAGCTTATATTCAATATCATGATAATCACATTTTTTTTTAGCAAATTCATTCTACTCTTTAAATAATTTAAAGCACATTATTTTGACAAGGCTAGGAGACTAGGAACCTTTTTTATTGTATTGAAAACAATTATTTGTCGTCTTTGTCAGGAAAGCTAGTTTTGTATGTAGTTGTAATATTTATCAGTACTGAAAGCTTCAACTTATTATATTCTATTCATTTTGGATCATGATAGAGGTGCTGTTGAGATGCTTGAAGCAGAATTAACCAGTGGGATACATGAGTTGGATAATATTTTTCATGAGAAGTCAATGACCAATGGATTGAATCTACCACCTGAACGATTAACGAAGAAAGAAATAAATATGGTGAGCATTCTTCTTGTTTTTTTCTTTCATGATGATGGATATATTTTGAACTAGAAAAAGCTGCAGCCGAACTGGACAATGGTGTAAAACACACACACACACACATATTAGAAGCAAGAAATAAATATGGTGAGCATTCTTCTTGTTTTTTTCTTCCATGATGATGGATATATTTTGAACTAGAAAAAGCTGCAGCCAAACTAGACAATGGTGTAATACACACACACACACAAACTTATATATATTAGTTTTTTTCTACAGCCTGAAACAGTCTCGTATCCAAAATTCCCTATTCTTTCCCACCCTATTCTATTCTTTGTTGGCTTCGAAGGAATATTTCCTTGCAAACTGAAACAATGACAAAATACTATAGATATAAAAAACAGATTAGAAATGCTCTCAAGTTTTAGTCCCACTTGAGTCTCCATTGTTGCTTCTGTTGAGTGCATTTACATGTCAACTTGTTCCACAAGGTTGATTTCACTTGTAGGATCCTCCAGTTTTGGTTTTGGAGTGTTAGATGCACAAATCCTCATCCCTGGCCATGGGAAAGTTGAAAAGTGAGAAGTCCTCAACAATTTAGAAGTTGACGGGGAAGGAGATGAAACCATCTCCTATGGGAGGTAGAGGTGACTCAAGATTCTACTAACTAGGGATTTTAGAGAACCAATCTGAAACTCTAGCTTCAATCTGCATGAAGTTGGTGATCTCCTTCATTTCCTTAAGGTTTTGTAGTCAGTGTGTAGTTTCCATTGCACATGGACCTTTGCCCTATTTTTGGCTTCTAATGTACTGTCACAATCCTCTTTCTATTGATTACAGTAAATGGTGAAATTAATCACACATCATTGGGTTTGAACAACCTCAAGCTCACAACACTTAACCCCTTGTTGAACCTCTCAAAATTCATACAAGTTGCATCAATTATGCCTACAATGATAGTGGCCCATTTTTATTGAAGAGAAAGACAAGTTCCAGATTGTGTCACCCCTCACCTTAGCACTGCAAAGAGTTGCCTTTGGATTTAACAAAATTCCACCACATTATTCCTAGAGCAGAATACCCTTGCTTTCTACTAGTGTTAGAATGTTGTGAAGGTCGAGAATAGGGTTGAAATCAATGGCATTGAGTCCTTCTAGAATTGAAATAAAAATAAACCCACATACATTTTCCAATTCAACCATTGTATTGAACATAAGCTCACATGTCGATGAGAGAGTAGTATGGACTCTGGAGTAATGGGTGTTGGTGGAGACTTAACTCCCCATATCTTGGAGCTTGCATGAGAGGGCACTTGTTGTTGTGTGCACTATGACATAACCCTCATAATGAGTGGCCATTTCAAGGAAGGGGCATGAAATATGAAGCCCCCCATTTACTTTATGGAAACCTTCATTCAAACTTGCTCTTTTGTAATTGCAAAACATGAAAAAAATTATTTTTTTGTGAAGTATTGAACCAATCCAATAGTTCTTTGTGTTACATGAGATAGTTTGAAGTTCTAGAGAGGGGTTTCACCCGCAGGGTGCTTTCACTAGAATACTTTCCTTTTGTAGGTCCTTAGTAGTCCCTCAGCTGCTCTCTATAGTTGCATCATGGCAATCCATGTGCAAATTGTGCTTCTGGAAGCTACAATAAGATCACATTGTTGTATGAGCCCTGTATATTTTGTAGCATGCCAGTTAGTGAAAACTGTTACTGCACAAGGCGAGTTGTTTAGAAAGTCAACCTACAGGGTACTTCGACTAGAATACTTTCCTTTTGTTGGCCCTTAGCAGTCACCTCAGTTGCTCTCTATAGCTGTAGAAGACAGAGCTCAATCCCTACCTACAAATTCTTTTTGCAAGTAGCCCTTGGCATATTTGTATTTCTGCACTTGTACAACATGATAAAGTTGTCACTATTAATGATATGTTCACGTTGTTTCATCTAGATTACTGTGGAATGGGCTCTTCAAAGTTTTCCTGTAATAATGGAAACTGAAAATATTATATCAAATGCTTGAAACTGTTTTGTAGGTAAGAATTGATCATATGGCTAAAGCATTGGCAAAAACATTCCGGTCAGCTGTTGTCGACACAATACAATCTTTACCACGACATCAACAGGTATTCTTTTAATTTTTCTTTAAACATGTATGATTTTAAATCTTCTTTAGCAAAGAATTGTAGGCTAGTATTATCAAATTGTGAAGGAATGTGACATTGAATTAATTATTGTACAGATAGTGCTATGTTCAGCAGTTAAGTTTTTTCAGCGTCGGAAGAAAGATGCCACACTAGGAGAGGTAACTTTTGTTTGATTTTCTATTGTTAAATCTATTTTGCTTCTTTGCACCTTTGGTTTTGTAGCTCTTTATTTGTTGGACTGAGCATATTATATGAGGACATGTTTAATACTTTATTTGTAGTTCATACCATAATTTTACCTTATGCACGAGCTACGAATTTTGAAATGTTGGGATACGATTCTCTTGGTTCTGTTAGGTCTCCTATGTGTTGAATTATTATTATTATTTTTTGTGAATTTTTCATTTGTTCATCATATATTGCTTCTAATGCAGCTGAATGCAGCCTACTTGGACTTCTGTAAAACAAATTCAATGTACCCTCTCACTGGTCCTGAGTTTTCAAGCATGTGTAGGGTGCTTAGTGATCAGGTATGCATTTGAATCCTTAAAATATGAGTCAGAAGGGCTGCTAGCTTTTGATATGAATGCAATGAGTTAACTCTTATGTGGGTTGAAAACTAGGCCCTTCTTAACCTTGGTCAATTCCGAGAAGATAGGCTAAGGAGAGTGACCTTAAGAGTAGATGAAGGAGATGTAAATTTTGCCTTACAGGTATACAGCTCTGCCACATTTCTAACAAGTTCAACATACATTCTCTTTATTTGGATCCTTTCATACGTTCTCTAGATTATTTTAGGTTGCTCTTCATATTGGATACTTGTGGATGACGAGCTGTTGAAACTCAAATTGTAGGGAATACGGTTCTTCAGAAACTGTCTTCAATAATGCAGCATTTGGAAGGTAGATTTTGCAGAGATTTATTCATTTTCATTCATCTTAAGATATCTTCAGTCATTAGCTAAAGTTCTCAAGATGCAAGGTATCTAAATGAAATCTTCCTTTCCGTCAATTCATCTCAATGGATAATTACTATTTTAATTTTTAAGGCTTCTTGTATTAAATCTTAGAAAACAAGGAATTGGAAAATGTACATGCAGCATGTACATTCTCTGAAACTTGTCAAGATAAGTTAGTTTCTTGATACTGTTTCTATTAGAAGTTAGAACTTTTGTAGCCTGTAAATATAATAGTAAAATAGGTTATGGTGGACTGAAGTATATTTCTTTTCAAGTAAGAAATTGCTTAAAAGATTATCACTTTCTTGCAGGAATTTCCATTCCATGCATATGTGGATTGCTTCTTATATATGATCTATTCGTAGCAGCTTTATTGCATGTCGATCATAGAGAGGAATTGGACGAGTCTGGATTCAAAGGTGATAGTAGGCAATCTTCCTATCGCATGAAGTCCATTTCTATTGTTGTAAGGAATTTGGTGGTAGCGATTTTGAGTTAGCGAAGCCCCGAAGCTCATGGCTAAAATCTATGTCCGTTCTTGTAAGGCACCCATGTTCTCACTGTGGTTTGGGAGCTCTGCATTGCCGCTGCATATGAATTTTCGATCATCATGGTCTATCTGTGATGCAGGGGCATTAGGCTCTAGAAATACTTTGTACTTTTATAAGACATAGGGGGGTATTATGTTTTTAAATTCTCATGTAAATATTAGTATTTTGAATAAAATGGTGAGGAATTGTAAATGTTCTCTAACCACTAGAGAACATGAGGAATGTGAAGAGTCAGTTTAGTTACTTTAGGGATTTTTGTCTTAAGTTAGGAATTCCGGAATCTTAAGAGTTTGTAGAGCTATTACAGGAGATGAAGCGATTCATTATCTTCTAAGCCAAAAAGGTATTAAGTATAGAGGTCTGTAGAGTACAGTTCAGAGTTTTTCAGAGGCAGAGTATTGAGAATAGAAGGGCCACTGATTGAATATCAAGCCAAAGAGGAAGATTTCTGATGTAAGTGTTGTGTGTGTTAATATAGAGTTTAGTTTTTTGAATATTATGTTTCATTCCTGAATTATGTGTTGTGTGAATGAAACGGAGTTCAATATTGATTGAGTGTGATTGCAAATTTGTGCGAATCTATCACATAATGGATCGATTCTGAGAGAGGAAGAATTATGTGTGATACATTTAAATGTGAATCGAACTTATGTGTTAAATGTGTGAAAGGAGGGTTCGATTCTTTTTGAATTCTTGAGTTATATATGTTATGGAAGGATTTGAATCTCTGTGTGAAGGGTTCTGTTCCGAAAGTCTTGTGAGAATTGAATGCATTTAAATATAAGTCTTTGGTTGATGAATTGTTGTGTATTTTATGAGAAGAGCTCCATAAAAACAACACAGTTTTGACCTTTTGAATGGGCAATGCAAGCAGTTTCTGTATCAGATGATTGGGCATGTTTTTGTTTTGAATTGGGTTGGTTCAATTCACAAGAATCGATACCGATTCTGGTAATTTCAATATCAGCATTTGACCTTTGAGTACGCATCGAACTTTGATTGATGAGTTGCTATCAGAGTAAGGTGAATCGATTCCAAGTCTTAGGCAGTTAAGACATGGTTTGAAAGGAGTAATTCACTCCGTTAGGTGAAACCGTAAGGAGAAGCGGAACCTGGAGCTAATGATAAGGCGGAACCGTAATTGGTGAACCGTGAAGGTGGTTTGAGAAACCATTTATGGTTTTCGCAAAACTTAAAGTGGTAAATGGAATTTCAAGAAAAAGTGTGATAGCATACGGGGCTTGACGCATGGTAGAGGCGGTTTTAGAAAACCGTGAGTTTCGCATTTTTCTTAGCGTTAACGCTCGCAGGCTGAAAAAACGTGATATACATTATACCCGTTCAATCACGAGCTTGTGGAATCAACAGTGGTCGCATCGTCAAGTCGCGAAGGGGTTAATGAGGTAAGAAGACCTGTGGGGCCGAGTGTTATTATATATAATTTGGGTTTAATATGTGTTGAGTAGTTTAGTTATATGGCAAATATGTGCGGATTATTCGATGTGCGTTGATGCATTATGTAATGCCCAGGGTTTAAACCCAAGGTTGAGGATTAATTTAGGCATTGATATATATTATGTGATGGCAGCCGCGGACATATATAGTTAATGAGGTATGGTGAGCGGTTAATTTAATTGAAAGTTAATGGATATGTGGGACCCAATGGCTTAAGGTATGGTGAGCGTTTATGTTGTTGGTGTCTTGTATAAAGTCAAGACTTTATTACAATGTTCCTTGACATTTGAATGGAAGCGTAGTATATATTCATATATTATGGTTGAACTGTATGTGTGGGTTGAACTCTTATAAGGTGAAGTTCCGCACGTGAAGGTTTTGTGTTACATGGTTTTATAATCATTGTTCAAGAAATAAAGCTTCCACAAGAGATATTGAATCTGGCTGGATGGTTTGGTTCTTAATAACCATGAGTTCAAAATTTGCTTCTGTGTAATTTAAGATAGCCAGGTCGAAAAGGAAATTGTTGGGGTTGCATATTTAAAATTATTTGGGGAAGATATTTGGAATGCATTTTGTATACGAACAAAGAGTGTGATGTGGGTTAAGTAGGTAAGCCTGGGCATCAATCTGCTTATCACAAAAGGTGCACCTTTGTTATTGTTTTCACATAGCCCATAAACAATAATATGCCTCGACTTTATAGGTTGGTGCAAAATTTAATTTATCCGGATCATTGATTAAAGTTATAAACCCATTACAATCAATCCCTTTGCTGCTTTCATCTGAACAACACGAAGCCTGTTAATCTCGTGGTTCATCAAGAGCTAGGGATGAACCTCACCATATCTATGTAATGCAAGTAAACTACAAGGCCCAAGCAATTATTGATTATTTAAACAATAACCAATTGTGACTTCATGTGATTCATTTCGAAGGCATTTTAATATTTCAGTGTATATCGGATAAATAATGGAAGGGAAGAATGAGGGTAAATGAGAGTACAGGTCAAATAAAGACACTTTTAATTTAACGATGAGAGCTTCAGTCCCAATGGAGCTTGGGACGAGCCTTGACATCTTTACCTACTGTAACCAATTATTGATTCTTTTATTAATACCCAAATGGGACTTAAAGGTAATTGGGTTCCAAGATAGCTTAAGCTTTCAGTGCATGTAAGATACGTAAGAGAATCACATAACGAGGGGAAATGAGTACAAGTCAAGGTAAGGACACTTTTAAAATGACTATGAAAGCTCAAGTTCCAAAGGTAAATTCCATCATAGCAATTTATGCAATTTCAGATATCGCCTAAAGCCAACCTTTTATATGTTTTTCATTGCTTTTGAAATGCATAAACTGTAACGTTGCATACCTCTACAATAATTATAAAATCTTCCACCAACATGTAACTCTGCTCAGGAGCAGCAGATTTACTGGTTTACAAAGAAGACTAATACTTGAAATTTCTGACTCTGAAAGTGCCATTAATTTTCTAGAATTGTAAAATTATATTATTTTGTAGCAAAACTCAGATAAGGGAAACTGTAATTTCATGCCTTCATCCGTTAGGATTGATTTGAAATGGTTTATCAAAAAAAGAGATTAATACATGAAATGGCCTCCAATTTTTTAGAATTATAAAGTTAAAATCAAAATCAATGAATTTGTTATTTTGCAGAAACCGTAATTTCATGTGTCCATCCATTAGGGTTTTAGAGGTAGATGCAGTATTAGAGAGGTTAGGTCTATAAACCCAGTCTGTCTGGGTATTCTTTCAGCACCATGCAGGATCCTAATATTGAAATGGGTGAACCCATGCACAGGCAGGTTGGGATTGTTACTTATTTACAATGACAAATGACATTTTTTAGTCTACAGCTCATTCTATACAATCCTATACAATCCAGTATGAGGATATGCAAGTATAAATAATAATAAAAATAATAAAAATAATTTTCAATCAGACAAAAAAAATTAAATAACCATATAAGTAAACAATTAAAAATCTATTAACACAACAATTAACTTAGTTGTTAATATTTCACTTTTAGTATTCAAGCAATAAATAGTAATTACTTCTTGATAAGAGGAAAATGTGTAACTGGTTTAAATTTTAATATAAAATATTAATAATGATACAATATAAAAATATACAATTAAAACATTGAAAATTTACCACTATAGATTTATATTAATCACATATTTACCAAGCACTAAAATGGATTAATAGATTAATTGGTGATGTGTAAGTATGTATGTCCCACTTAAAATAAAAATAAAATATTCTCTAAATAAAAAAGCAATGTCCTTTACAATAAAAAGTAAAAACAATATATCCTATGTATTTTTAATTAGTTATCCATATGAACAAGCAATGTCCCTTATAATAAAATGGAAAAACAATATATCTTATATATTTTTAATTAGTTATTCATATGACCAAGAAATTTCCCTTATAATAAAAAGGAAAAACAATATATCCTATGTATTTTTAATCTAATATAATGTAAAGTAATTTGAAGTAAAAAAATAATGTAAGATGTTTAAACCGATATCAACTTGATATATATTATTATATAGATTTTATTTTTTAAAGAAAATATTTTGATGTCGTATAGAATAAAAATATCCAATGTGAGTTATGAATAAAATATTTTAATATGATTTAATAAAATGGTTCAATACACATGTTATGTAATCTCTATAATATTCAAAAATACAATTTAAACAGTATAAAATTACAGATTGTTTTTTGCACTCTAAAGTAAGTTTGCAACAAAAGAAATTTAATCCCTCTCGGCTCATGTTAAATCCATACTTTAGATGGATCTATGCTGGTAAATTACTCAAAACATTAACTTTATAACAAAGTATTTCATTACACAACATCCATTAACAAACCATGTTATTACAAAGAATAAGTGTTATTACAAAATGTCTATATCAAATATTTGGCTGTTCAAATTGCATGATTTTATATAATAATTTAACGTCAAATTGGTCCAATGGTAATTTACTCCACCTCAAAAGAATATCCGTCCATCCTTAAATTAAGGACTTGGTTAGAACCTTTGATGGAGGTCATTGGTCTGCTTATTGCCTATTCAATTTATGGTATTTGAACCTTTGATGGAGGTCATTGGTCTGCTTATTGCTTATTTGGACTTATAAGTTATAACTACCAAATTTGAAAAGATGCATATACTAAAAATGTATCTCTCCTTGTACAAATTTAAAACAAGACATCATTTGTACAACAATACTAGGAGAGCATTGGCAAGTTCTAGAATGGACCTCCTCTCCAATCAATGGAGTTATCAGGTAAATACAGGGTGCCACTGCTACTACTTGTGGGCTTCTGCTACAAATAGATTCATGGCATGGCATGGGCATGACATGGGGAATTCTGAATGGAGTTTTTCTAATGGTTCTCTTCATGTTGATGGTTATAATTTTAACAAATTCAGCAGGGTGGCTGCAACTGGCACATATTCCTTTCAATATCCAGATTTTGAAGGCACGAGAAGGAATAATATTTTGAAGAAGTGAGAAGCAGTTCACCTTATTATAGTTACCATGCTAGGTCTTCCTTTAAGAGATTCCAAGCATCAAATCATTTCCATAAATATGGTTGTGTAAGAGTCGTGATGGTGTTGTAATGTAAATTATGTTTCCATAGTTGAACATCTAAAGTATTTTGTGATATTGTTATTGTACCATGGCACCTGGATCGCATCCAATGTTTATCAACACTTTTTTAATAGCATGTTTTCTTTTCTTCCCGTTGTTGTTCATTTCTCCTCAAACTCCTATCCAACCTCAATATCAGTGCTAGTAGTAGCATGAGCAACAACACTACGCTTAGCAAAACTAGAAGAACACATTTTCCAAACTGCACGAGAACTACTTCCCTCACGAGTCACCATGTGCCATGTTTGGTCTCGGTGGTTCTCTTCCTTCTACTCTTGGTTCAACTACCATATCTTCATTGGAACCAACACCCCGAACTCCACTAGACAACGATTCACCATTTTGTAGTAGTGATTCGCCATTTGTACTGGTGATTTACCATGATTTTACAAGATAATATAATCTCATGAGAAATTTGCCAAAAAATTATATATACATATTATAGTATTAATAAAATCGCCTTCCATTTTTCATATGTATCATGGGGATTCACCCATTTATTATATATATAAATTTAGGGGGGTTCTTAAAATTTTCCCTGTGTTTGACCTTAATTTTATGTTGTTTGTTTTGGTGAGGAAGATTACAGATACTTGTTGAAAAAGCTAGGACATTATGATTTCTGGGAATTACTGCTAAATCCTATTCATCAAAATTTCTCAAGAAATAAAGTACAACATTTCTATAAGCTCTTAATATAGGATGTTTTGCTGCATAGAGTCCTTTAATTTGTGTTATGACCAACTCAGAGTCACCATGTACAGAGATCATTTTCGCTCCTAATTTTTTCAACATTTGTAATCCCAAAAGCAAAGCTTCATATTCTGCAATTTTGTTTGTGCACTGAAAAATTAATTTGTATGAATGACCTTGTGCACTATTTTTTCCTACATTATAAACACAAATGCCTACCCCTGAGCCATCTTTGCCACATGAGCCATCAAAACTCATGTTTCAAAGAGGTTCATTTGCTGAACCTGGTTGTTCTGTTTGTATTTGACTGTCATTATTTTCTGTGGAATCATTTTCTATACTAGGAAACTTGTGAATCAATGACTCCATCATTATAAAAAATGAAATAATCAAGGTCAGTGTGAACAAAGTACAGAGGGTAATTGTGAGGTTTTTCTTGGCTACTTACCATGTACTTCATTAATGTTTCCCTATATAGTTTTCTTGATTGTCCAAACATCGGTATTTTCGTGTATGTCATGTCCATCTGTAAGATCCCTTGTAATTTTTCTCCCCATGAGCGAGATAAAATCGTTCCATATTTAGGAGGTATATCAGCCACAACAATATCCATCACTAAAATCTTGGCAGGTATCTAAGCTAGAGTGACACAAAGATATTTGATAAGACCTAGGCACCTAACTTTACTGGAATCAAAAGAGTATAAATCCTTGTAGGGTGTTAGTGTCCCGTGATTTGGCAGATTTGTAAACCAAATGACAGGGTAACATCAGACCAATATTTGGAGTCCTAGGACCTAGCCTTCTTGGACTCAGAGAGGGCTCTGTCTATTGGGTGCAAAGGATGTGTTCTTGTTTGCTTTAGGGTTTTGATTTTAGGCTAGTTGTTAAGTGTAGGGTTTGTTGTTTGTTTTGGTTGGGTGAGATAGATAGGTAGAATAGGTGGACTGAGAGTTTTTCAAATCATTGGTCTATGGAGTCAATAAAAGTCATGGATGTCTCAATGATGAGTCAGAGTGCAGTGCAAGGCCAATCTAGCAAGGTTAATGGATCCTTAAGGTTATGAGTGAAGTGGGATGAACATCAAGTTGGTGACTAAGGTAGGGCAAAGGGAAATCAAGAATCCTTTGTCAAATACCTATAACAAGGAGGTCTTAAATACTGATAAGAAAAATATATAACTCATGAGGTAGGGCAAACCATTAACTTCAATGAACAATACTTAAAATAATAAACATTCAAGATAAACAATTCCAATGAAATATAGAAGGTGAGAAACTCATTTAACTTCTAGTGATTCCACCTTCAAGCTTTAGAAAACATTTAAGATCACAAATAACTTTAATCTATGAAGAGGGAACTCCTAAACATCATAAATCGAGCTATAAAGAACTTTAAAACAAGCTAATAGGCATGGAAAAAGGGCAAGGTCGAAACAAGACCTCTTTGACTTAACCTAGAAAATAATACTTCAAAGAGAGGTTTCAAGACAGAGTTTGGATAGCTTCAAATAAGTAGGGCATATCGTGAATCATACTTGTAAACTAGCATACTAATCCATACATGAAAAAAAAAGTTTAGGTGGACCTAAGGAGCAGTCAAGAATTCGCTAAGATGACCAAACAGAGGAAAACATCAAGGTAATAGAAGGCAGGAGGAATAAGGTGCTTCCAAGAGCATTTCTCAACCTATACTTTTATGTTCTATTACAAAAAAGAAGAATGAAACATCATGATAACAAGAAAATATAAACAAATTAAGAATACATCACCATTAACCAAGCTCAGAGATCCTGCAAACAAGCTTCACCATCATCAATCCAAGCAAGGCATTCATAGACTCCACAACACTAATTTCTTCTCCAAGCTCATAAAAACCATATATTTCTCTCAAAGCTCATCAAATTCCAACATTTACAATGAAGCCCTCATGCTATATTTATCATAGAAAAGGAGGGAAAAAAAAATGCAAAATCACCCATAAATTTCATTTATGCCCAAGAGACCATGCAAGGCCCAAGGCACAAAATATCTCATGAAATAAATGCCAAAATAACTTCTTGCACCTAATTCTAGAGTGATTTGGATTAAAAAAACACTAAAATAAGATTTTGCAATAAATGAGTGTGTTTTGTTGACTTTTGGTCCAAAACACACTAAACAGTCCATTTGTGCAGCGCCACCTTTAGCAGAAAATAGGCTCTTTTGTAACCAAGTTTTGGACCCCTTCCTGATGTCGGATTTGGTTCCGTGAAGGCTCGTTCGAAAGCCTGATGAGTTGAATTTGTAGAAATTCGTGTGGTTTTCTGATACAGCTCCTGTAGCCTATTCAAAATGTCAAAAATCTCCATACTTCCATTAGCGCAGCACCAGGTCCAAAACAGAGGCAAAATGGTGAAATTTGAGGTGTTTTTTGACCTTTTGAGGGGTCAAAACTACTTCAAATTTTCTGAAACTTGGTGAGCATAATGTACTAAGTGTGAGAAATCCAAAAATGTTGATTTTTTCTCTCGAGGATGCTCCATGGATTAGTGTAGTGCCAGTGGCGCTGCGCTAATGAGCCTTAAAAACAAAAAAACAAAAAAAAGCTTCAAATTTTCCCAAAATTGGTGTAGGCCTCCCTTAAGGGGTCTTAGAAAACTGTTGAGAAGCTGAAGCCAAAAATATGAGGTTATCATGCTATTTTTCCTCCTTTAGGGTTTGTACTTCAAGGAGGGCTTCCTTTAGTTTGGCACAAACAAGCTTGTGTTTCTTGGCATAGTATTTGGTCATCTTTTTCTGGAGGGCCAGACCCCTTTTTATCTCCTTGAAGTGCTTATGCTCATATTTGTAATATTGAATGATGTATTGTGCCATGCCAAAATTTCTTTCCCACTCCTTGATTTGTGTATCCTTGCTTTGGAGTAGCAATCTGGTGGCCATCTCCTTGTCTTCATCATCACTGCTTAGGTCAATAAATTGAGGCTTTTGAGTAGTTTTCTTACCTCTCTTACCTTTCTTATCCTTGTCCATTTTTTATTTTCCCTTTCCAAGCCTTGGAGTTGATATATATGGCAAGGTCCCTTACCTCTTAGAGGCAGCAAACACTTGCCTTGACCCCCTTTGATATGTGCATGAAAGAGGTGTGATGGTGGTTTTGGTAGGGTTTTCATCATTTCTGTGACCCTTGGTGTTGTCATCAGCTTCCTCATCTTTACCATGATCCTTATCAATCATTCCATGCTTAGTTTGATCATTTTATTTTTGACCTTCAACACCATCATTATCACTAACTTCTTTACTACCTCCCACACTGTCACTTTGGTCTTGTTCCTCATTATGTTCCTTTTCTTCATCATCTTCTGCACTATCGTTATTTTCATCATCACTAAGAGGCTGATTTGTGTCATGGCTATCATGACTGTTGTCATGACAGTCATGACCATATTCTTTGTTGTTTTGTTCCCCATTGGTTGTACTATTAGAGTCATCCTCTCTGTCACTGTCTTTCTTTTCAAGTTTTGATTTTGCTTCATCATTTTCATCATCTTCATCCATATTGTCACTGTTTTCACCATGACTTTGCACACTATCTTCATGACCAAGCACATTGTCCCTTTGAATATTAATTTCCTCATTTTTACTCTCTTTAGCTATTTCTATGGACTCTGCCTTTTTTTCACTATCTACTGGCTCATCATCATGCTCATTATCTGTTTTCATGGACTCTACCCCATCATAATCTTCTTGATCATTATCATCAAACTCAAATTCACTGTGATCTGCCTCTCCTTCATGCTTTGTTTCATTGTTGTTTTCTCCTCCTTCAAAACTCATGTCATTTTCAGTTTCAACCTATTCATTTCCTTCAGAATCCTCTTCCATGGTGGCAGAGTTTTGTTTACTATCTTTTTGACTATCAACCCCGTCATTTTCATTACTATCCTTTTGATAATCACTCTGTTCATCATTAGGGTCCTTTTCTTCTTTTTTGGATGACTCATTTGCATCACTATCATTACTTCCTCCCTCTAATTTTTCACTGTTTTTGTCTTCATCACTACTATGCTCATTCTCTTCCTCTTCGCCATCATTTCCTTCTTGCTCTTCCTCATTAGTCTCTGTCTCTGCCTCACTAATTTCATCATCTCCACTATCATCTTCTTGTTCATTATTGCCACTGTCACCCTCTTGTTCATCACTGCCACTGTCATCCTCTTTATTTGATGCATCAATAGAAGGGGAAGGAGGGAGATTTTGTTGGGGTGAGGGTACTTGTGCAGATGAGGAGGGAAAAAAATTTTGAGGAGGAGGTTGGGGGTTTGTGAAGACTTCATGTGCTATGAAAACCTCCCAAGGGATACCTTGCTACTCCAACTGATGTAATACCACCATCTTGATCAAGGAATGGTGAAATAAGCTTTGCATTTGTTGGGATGGGGTTCTCCTCCGGACAACAGATGACATCTTCTAAATGCTCCTATAGAGATAGTAAGGCAAGTTAAGCATCTTAACCCTTGTGAAATACATGAGGAGTCTGACATGGTAGGAGTTTAGCCTGGAGTATCTCCCCTCACAAGTGAAGTATTTCATAATAACCAACATCAAAGGTGAAAACCTGTGTCTGAGGTGTGAGAAAGGAAAAATTGTTTTGTTTCCTTCCCTATACCTTGTTTTGATGAATGGCTCTAAGAAGTCCTTCTCCAATTTTCCCTTCTTAAACCATTTTTCACCTATAGCAAGGATACCTATGGCTTCAGAGATGGCACCTGCTGAGATCTCAAAATCTACTCCTGCAAGGCTTGAGTGCTTGTTATGCAAGTTGAGAATGAGGATTCTTGTAAGCTCGTGATGGCTCTTTACTTGTTTTACCTTTTCACAAAACTGAAAAAATCTTGCATTCTGAAAGCATGACAGGATCCTAGGAGAGGAGGTGATGGCCACAGTGCTTTGAGGCTCCAATCTATTGACTTTTCCTCCCTTATGTTTTGGCCTCAAAGGCCTTTGACTTTTATCACTGCTACTGCTATTCTCAGCTCCTGACATGGTGAATGGGGATGTTGTTTGACAAATTAGGGTTTGATGAAGCAAGGTGAACAAGGTGATGGAGTAAAATTTGGAGAATGAGTGATATGGAGGATAGGGTTTTAAGGTTTTGAGTGGATTTGTAGCTTAAGGAGGCCTTCTCAAAAGTGCATTGCAATTACCCTAAGCCAGTTACCCTTATCTATCATTAAAACTGGTTTTAAGGAGGCTTCAATTATAAAGGCTCATTTGTATGCAAATTCTAGGGTTTACCCACTTAGGGTTTGAATTTCAAATCCCTAAAAGACCAAATTTAACTTGAAATTTTGCTTGGGGACAAGGAAAAGATGCAACTTACCAATTCTTGGCCTTTCTACAGATCCTGGAGATGGAGGATGGAATTTTAGATTTGGGCAAGAGATTTTGTCTTTTGAAGGCTCTCTGCATTTTTGCAACGCCTTGCCCGAGTTGTCGGGTCGGCCTGTTAGCGCAGCGCTGGGCAGGCCTGCAGGATGGTTAGCGTAGCGCTGGGCACGTGTACTTTCTGCCAGTCTCCTGGGTGAGTCGAGTGGAGAGTTTGCGTAGTGTCGGGCACGTCGTGCAAAAGGTGTCGGGTGACTATTAGTGCAGCGCTAGGCGCATCATGCAGAAGGTGTCAGGCAGTCGTTCAGAGGTGTTGGGTGGTTGGTTAGTGCAGCGCCGGGTGCATCGTGCAAAGGTGCAGTCTCCGGGCGGGTCGGGCCTGCGTTTGCACAGCACCCGATATTTTCATAGCGCCGGGGCTTATTAGCGCAGCGCAGTTCAAATTTGAATGGGTGGATGGCTAGTTTGCATAGTGCTGGCCTAAATTAGCGTAGCGCCAGTGATTTGCACAGCACCCGAACCCTTCTCCCAGAAATAGCCCGAAAACCCTGTTTTTCTCCCTGAAGACCTTTTCTCTTCACCAAGTGCTAAATGAGATGGAAAAAAGGCTAAGGAGGTCTTTTATACCCTTAATAAAAATAAATCAAAGTTATAAAACCCACTTTACTTATGTTTTCTCAATATTTTTGTCATTTGACTGATACCCTTTATTTCTTTTGCAAGGGTTTCTAAAGGCTTTCTCAAGGTGTCTTTTCTTCTTTTATGGTGATGGTTGGCTAAGGGGGTGTAGATTTCTTTTTCATCCCTTTTCACCCTTTGAAAGCTTGGGCATTGCTCGAACTGTTCTTGGCATCCTTTTGACAAACTGAAAACCCTTGTTTTTATCCTTTTGTCCTTCTTGGTTGTAGGTGACCTGAAACATGTCCCTTTACCTTCTTACTGATTTTTTCTAGGCAGTTACACATTTTTTTTGACAAAGAGTTTCAAGCCACCATACCATGCCATGTGTTGTCTTGGCCACTTCTGATTTTTCTACAGGTGCCTAACACAGGGTTTTTGGTTCGTTAGTCATGGTTTGGACCTTTACAACCATTTAGTTTCCCAACAGGGATTTTAGGGCCAGCATGATTTTCATTTTGATATTTCACCTCATGTTTTCTTCATATTGACCATTTTGAAGACCTTTGACTGCATTTGGAAACTTAGCCTCTTATACTGCTACCCTTCATAATTTTTCTCTTTGGTGCAGGTGAAGCAATGCTGCTTTGATAAACCTTAGAGAACACCTTAGATATCCTTTGAATGCCATCTGCTTGTTTATGAAGGAGGACTTATCATCTTCACTTGAGTTATTTTTTCCACCATTCCAAAGTCTTAGGTTTTAGGGTTGTTAGAGAAAAATAAGTAGTGTTGTCTTCTAAGTTCTCTATAGCCCTTTCAAGTTCATTCATTTCTATTTAGTTCACCTCACCTTTTTCCCTTTTCATTTATAATTTTCTGAAAATCTTTAATGTGTCCTTGGTTGTGTTGCTATTCCTTCTGTCTAGGTGGTCTTTGTGATGGTTCCTTGCTTGGGTACCACTGCTTTTCCAATCATTTACAAAACCCTGATTCCTTTTAAACACAGGCCTGATGCCTTTCTCTTTGATGTGGATGTCTTCTTGTGATGATTCATCCTATTACCTTACCTCTTTTCAGGCTGATGGCCATCTTGATCTTTCTTGCATAAATGTGAGCAGTTGTCAATTGCATATTTTGTGCTTTTAGGCCAAGGAGACCTTTCTTGAATGGCCTTTTGATCATTTTTGGACAAAGTTACTTGTCCTTCTTCTTCTTTGAATCCAGTCTCATCACATAGTAAAAACAGAGATTTAGAACACCAAAAAAACCCTATAAGCTGTGAAACTCTAGGTGACCTAGTGGAAGGTTCCTTGGACTTGGCTTTGGACTGAAAACTTAGATTTTGGGGTCATTAAGAGTAAAGCAGAGTTTTTGATAGGCTTGTGTATTGAAGGTACAAAATCCAATGTATTTAATTTATCTAAAGAGTCTACATAGATAGCTTTGAGACCACCAATGCTTGAGGCATTTTGGGAGACATAAGAGAGTTCGTTGATTGATGGCCCTAGGTAGTAGTGGAGGGGTTAGATAAAGAAAAATAGAGGATTGAAACCAAAGGTGGCAAAAAATAAACAAAATGAGTGACATGAGCCTCTGATGGGTCTTCTGGGGTTGGTAAGTAGAGCTTGACACGAGGGATGATGAAATAGTGAAAAATTTATCTTAAGG
Organism: Pinus albicaulis; assembly: GCA_034641835.2. Lineage (NCBI taxonomy): Eukaryota > Viridiplantae > Streptophyta > Pinopsida > Pinales > Pinaceae > Pinus > Pinus albicaulis. Next base: position 288,354,173 of record CM076583.1, read on the forward strand.
ATAATGAAGGCATTGAGATTTCTAAAACTCACAATGTTCATGAACTTTGTTTCTAGAAATCTAGGATAAGCATATAGTCATCTACAAAGGAAAAAATTACTGATGACTAACATAGGGTCTAGTTATTTCAAGCCCAAGCTTCTCCATGACAGCCTTTGTCATAAGATTGTGTAAAGCACCCGAATCCGACATGGCATTGTGAATAATCTTGTAATGAATGTTTAAACTGGCATAAGAAGGAGAGACACCTCCTTCCTGGGGTTTTCCATCAACCTCTGGCCCAAACAAAATTTCAGGCTGGTAATCACTTAAATTGACTGTATCTGTAACCTCCCCTTCATTTAACACTTTTAGTACCTAAGATATGTATACATTCTTATTGATTAATTCTGTGAGAGAGATAGATATCTTAAATTTTGCAAGTTCACTCTCAAAACTAAATGGTGTTTGAGTTTTTAGCGAGTTTGACAAATCAATTCTTTCAGCGACTATCCTTTGGGTAATTTCTGTCTATTTGATGGTACTAGGAATGTCTGTCTGAGAATTTCTGGTAGGAATATCTACTGTTTTCTTGGTACTTTTTTCTATGTTTTTCTTCTTTAAGTTATTTAAATTTTTCTTTGTGTTTTTTGTTGTTTTCTTGACTTCTGATTCAGATACTTTCTTGTCAGAATTTTTTGAATTATTTTTATTAGAATTATCTAAATTTTTCTTTCTTCTCAAATTGTATTGTCTGTGGACCTCCATAATGGAATTCTCAATACTCAGTTTGTAATCATCATATTCTTCGGATTCAAGTTCTGTTTGGGTTATTGAAAACAAGCCTCGTTCCTCTTCGGTGAGAAAAATAGAATCATCTTCATTAATCCCCATCAAATTAATATGATTTTCCTCAACTTCCTCCACTATTCCTTCATCTTCATCAACATAGTTTTCTTGAAAAGGAGGTCTAATATGCTGATCAAGACCTCTTTTCTCTCTCTGTCTAAATTTTGGAGGGTTTCTTCTTGGGCTCTGATTTCTATTTTGGGGTACTAGTAGATTTTATTTGGGTATTTCTCTTTCATTCAGACTAATTCTCTCCATCATCCTTTCCATAATCCTTACAAAAATTTCAATTTCGGCATCAGATGTAGAGGCTACAGTTTCTTCTCTTATTGTGACTCTCCTCTCAGTCCTCATCCTAGACCTTTTTTGCTAATAAATTAGCTTCTACACTCACAACATCTTTTTTCATTTCCTCTAAAGTTGATGAGTCTCTTTTCCTAGCTGATAGGCCATGTCTGGGTCAAATACATCTGGGAATTTAAGCAGAACTATCCCTTGGGGTGGTTTCATATTAGTAGGGAGTGTGTTGTATATGCCATTAAATCTAGTACAATAGTCTTTCACACTCTGTCCTGGAGATCTCTTAATAATTTCATATTCTGACAAAATATGCAGTGGATTTTTCTTGACTTCCCATCCATTTATAAATTTTTGGTGAAAAGCAAGGAGATCATGAATACTATTAGAAGTTAAAACTTTAAACCATTTTTTGACTTCACCTCCTAAAATATGAGAAAATATTCTCAATTTGACACTGTCATCATCAATTTCTTGCAAGTCAAAACAACAATTCATTTTATCTATGTGTTGTTGGGCAGTCACAGGACCAGCTATCAAATTTTGGAATCTTAGATTGGTAATATTGGGGCATAGGGGGTAAAAGTACTAACAGTGCCAATGGGGCATATCTAGCTACCATGAGGTGGTGGAGGGAGATGAATGGTGGATGAAGTTGGATGGGTAGAGGTAGTGGGAGAAAGAGTTTGTGTAGGAATTTGAGTATGGGGATGAACAACTGTAGTGGTAGGGATGGTGGAAGTTGTAGGACTAACTGACCTAAGAGGAACTGTTTGGGATGAAATTGAAGAAGCTGATATGGTTAAGGCAGTTAAATTTATGAATTGTTGGAGGTAGGCCTCATCAACAGTGGAATTAAACTCAGTCTCTTGATCTTGAAGAGTATCAAAATCTTGGAGAATATGGATGTTAGATTCAAGTTGGGAGTAGGCTTCTCTTACAGGACCTTGATGAAATATGGATGGATAAAAAAATGTATAATCAGTCCAATTCTGAGATTTAGTTCTGAATGTACCTTGTTCAAAATGAAAATCAAATTGAATGTCTTGAAAAGTGACAAAGTTATCAGGTAAGGAGCTAGATCTGTGAAGAACTCTGCTACTGGTTTTACTTTCTGTTCTAGGAGTTTTCTTCAAGATCTTCTCAGGATTGTCTACAATAGGGGGAGGATTGGGATCTGGTGGATATTATTTTTAGAGCCATAATTTAGTTCAAAATCACAAACAAACTGATTATTGAAAACTAAAAGAAACGAATCTTTAAAATAAAGTTGTATCATATAGTGATTTTTAGCTGGGGTTTTCTGAATTCGGATGAAAATTGAAAATTTTCAATTATGTCCCCAGTATGGTCACCACTATCTTAGCGCTCTATAATTTATAAGATTGGAAAGACTAAATTATAAAGAACAACATCAAAACCACTTGAAGCCTAGGATCTATCCCTCCTAGACTCAGAGAGGGATCTCTCTATAAGATTTAGATTTTTTTTAAGCTTTCTGATATTAGGCTAGTTAAATTAAATGTGGGAGTTGCTTTTGTTTGAAATTTTGTGGTTTAATTTAAAGGATTTCTATAAATGGTTTCCATTAGGCTATGGAGTCGAAATAGGCTGGGTGCATACAGCAATTTCCAGAACAAATGCAAGGAAAGATAGTTGTGAATATTGGTGTTTTATCACTGAGTGATAATATGAAATGGAGAAAATGTTTTCAGTAATGACTTAAGAGAAATTAAGAATTATTAGATCATACATCATAAGAAAACATTAAAATTGTAAGAACAGTCAGAATTAAGGTACTCTGAACAGTAAATCTTAAACTAACCTTCCTGCTTTACAATTAGAATTTTAAACGATGCACATGAAAAGATGAGAGTGGTAAAACATTAAATTTGATAAAGGAAAAACATCATCGGGATAACACAACATGTGAATATTGCAGATTGATATTTTATTGATGCTCCAGCTTGAAAATTACAAAAGGTCCAAATCAAAAGCGCCTGCAAACCAGGGTCCAACCCCCTAATACTGAATAAAATACTATATTTAAACTATTTGCAACTCATTGCCATTTCAAAAGAGGCAATTTGTTCACTTAATACAAAATAACCAAAATTTGGCATGTGCGTCTCATGCATGGACACGTTGTAACGACTTTTTTAACAGATGTCTAAAGTCATTCTAAAGTCGTTATTCAATGTAACATATTTTTTAACAGATGCCTAAAATCATTATAAAACTGTTATTCAGTGTTGTAGTGGCTTGCTGTGTTGGCTGATTCGGATTTATGTAGGAATGCAAAAAAATACACATATAACCATAAATACAAAGATGCAGTAGAAATAACACTTCATTTCATTAATATCAAAGAACTGAATTTTCTTACACACAGAATGGAAATAAACTAGCTAGGGCGTTGGTAGCTTATCTCTGAGAAGATATGTGGCAGCTACAGGCCTTTGAACTGTGTTTCAATGAGGCTCGAGGGCCTATTTATTATATAGAAACAATGGAAAACCATAAACATCCAAAAACCTAACCCTAGGAGATGAAGCTCCAAAACTATGGGCTCTGTTTGGGTAAATTGGTGTTTCAACTTCGCGGGGTCGTAACTTTGGCATACTATCTCCGTTTGACGCACATGATACATCATTAAAAAAATCTATCCGAGGACTACAACTGGTTACTGTGAATATCAATTCTGGAACAGAATCATATAAATCGGAAGCGCGATGCCCAAAAAACGTTGTTTAGGGCCGCAAAACAGCTCTGGAAGTTCATGACCCGAAAAAATGCTAAAAATAGTAAGTTGTCTCGAAACTGAAAAACTGAAAGAGGAAATGGTGAGGCCCCAAATGGAATAGGTAGGTGGCCACCAATATCCACTTGGATCATTCCTCCCCCCTTAGGAAGCAATGGTCCCCATTTCGTTGAGTTCCTCCATGAGATGAGGAAACTTCTGTTGAACTTGGTCCCTGGTGAACCACTTGCCTTGGTGCAGGAGTTGGCCAAATTTGACAACCCGATACAGTTGGATATTTTTTTGGTGAGTGTTCTTGATTTTCATGTCCATGATACAATCTGTGGTGGCCTATTCCTTGTATTCTGGGTTTAACTCTGTTGGTGTGAGTTGTTCTGCAATGTCAACGGTGTCCAGTAGAGGTGGGAAGTAGGGACAAAGAAGGTCCACATTGAATACTCAGTGCAGACCAAGGAATGGTGGAATATTCAGCTCGAAGGCATTGTTCCCTACATCCTTGGTGATGGTGTGCAGCCCATATCAAAGCAGACGAAGCTTTCGGTGGGGTCCGGTGAGGCGCTCCTTCTGCAAATGTAGCCACACTTTGTCACCCACCTGGAAATTGTGTGGCACCTGATGTTGATCATGTCGTTGCTTGTACTTAGCATTGGCTCTATCCAATATGTCATGAACCTATTTGTGGATGTGCTGAATGCACTCGATGAAAATTTTTGCTTTGTCAGCTTCAAACTGGACATGAGCCGAATCGGTATGAGTAGCCGCAAATGGCATGGCTACATCAATGGAACATAGCGGCTGGAATCCCAAGCCCACCTAAAAGTGAATGTGGCTGGTTGAGCTGTGGAGAGCCCAATTATAACTGTGTTGTACATAGGCAAGGCTCTCATCTCATGTGCGTGGATGCTTTGAATTGTACATGCGCAGAATGTGTACAATCATCATGATGACAACCTCTGTCTGGCCATCGGTTTGGGGATGGAAAGCTGCGGACTTGGTGAGCTTGGTGTCCAACATTGACCAGAGGCTGGACCAAAATGTGCTGAGGAACCTGTTGTCCCAATCTGATATGATAGACTGTGGGATCCCAAAGTGCACCCACACTCCTTCAAAGAAGATTTTAGCAGTGGCTTCTACGATGATATTCTTCTTTCAGGCCACCAAAATGACCATCTTCAATAATTTGTCGATGACCACGAAAACACAGTCATTTCCATGCTTAGTAGAAGGAAGGCCGGACATGTAATCCATGGAGATGGATTCCCAAGGTAGACTAGGGGTAGGTAGCGAAGTATAGAGGCCTTGCTTCTTGATGGTCAGTTTGGCAATGGCGCAAGTAGTGCAGGATCTGATGTACTTCCCAACATCCTGTCGAAGGTTTGGACAATAGAAATACTTCTACAGTACTAAAACTATTTTCTTGACCCCGAAATTCCCAGCGACTCGACTGTAGTGTGCTTCCCATATCATCTTGGCATGCTCGCTTGAAGGAACACAAAGGTGTCCCAAGTGACATAACAGTGCATCTTGGAGGTGAAAATTTGGAACTTGCGTACCCCCCAAGAGTGCCTTGTATGTGTGGTCGAATTCTGGATTGCTCTTGTAAAGAAGAGGCCAATCAGAAGTCTCGTGCCCACAAGAGTTGATAATAGTGGTTAGCGCCACGATCGATGGTCGAATGAGGCAGTCTGCAACATTATTGGTGCTAACCTTCTTGTACTTGATGTTCAAATGAAACTGTTGTAGATATGTGGACCACTTCTAATGGTGATCGTTCTGCAACTTCCCTTGTGTCTATATGAACTACAGGGGTCGGTGGTCTATGTGGATGATTGTTTCCTTCCCCAGAATGTAATGCTTCCATTGTTGACAAGACTGAACAATGGAATACATTTCTTTGTCATAAGTGGGATAGTTGTGAACTGTGTTAGACAATGTATCACGGTGATATGCCAATGGATTCCCTTGCTGAGTAAGAATTGCCCTAATAGCATAGTCAGAGGCATCTATCTCGATCTCAAATGGTTGTTGCAAGTATAGTAATGTGGGCACTGGGGAAGAACAGAGGTGATGTTTCAATTCTACGAACACCTTCTATTGATATTTCGACCAAAAAAATTTTGTTTTCGCTCCTCCTTTGGTGACTTGATTCAAGGGCCATGTGATATGAGAGAATCCCAACACGAACCGATGGTAGAAATTAGCAAGACCTAGAAAGATTTGAAGCTGTGTTAGAGTGGTTGAGGCTAGCCAATCCCGAATGACTTGGATCTTGGTTGGATCCACATGCACCCCCATTTCATCAATAATGTATCCCAAATATTGAACCTGGGTCATGCCAAAAGTGCACTTCTCCAAATTGGCACACAACTTATGTTGCCGTAGTGTTTGGAGGGCTTGTCGGATGTGGTGGAGGTGCTCTTCCCAAGTCTGGCTGAAGATCAGAATGTCATGCAAGTACACCACTACAAATGAGTTGGTGAATGACCGCAAGATGTTGTCCATCAACCTCATGAAGGTTGCGGGAGAATTCGTCAACCCGAAAGGCATGACCAGCCATTCAAAAATGCCTTCCTTGGCTTTGAAGGTCATCTTCCACACATCGGAGGGTTAGATTGGTACCTGGTGATACCCAGACTTTAAGTCGATCTTGCTGAAATATTTCGCCCCTTTGAGTTGGTCCAAAAGGTCATCAATCCGTGGGATCGGGTACCTATTCTGGACAATGATCTTGTTTAGTGCCTGATAGTCAATACAGAGTCTGCAAGTCCCATCCTTATTCTATACCAACACGATCTGGCTCCCACAGGGCGATGAACTTTGCCGAATGTGACCTTTCTGCAGTAGCTCCTAAATCTGCCTCTTGATTTCATCGTTATCCAGAACAGAGCACCGATAGATAGGTCTATTGGGTAGCGATGCACTTGGGGTTAGATCAATGGGGTTCTTGACCTGACAATGCAGAGGAACCCATATGGGTGAGGTGAATATGTCCCCATACTCCTCCAAAACCTTGTCCATTTGTTGTTGTCGTGCGGAGGAGCCCTATCTAGAGGCCGTGGCCACAATCTTCTTCTTACCCTCGGGGCAGATCATCAGGAAAACAAATTTCCTAGTTTTGGAAATGAGCTTGTTGCATTGTTTTGCAATAACCAAAGATATAGCAACAGGCGGTGGTACCTTTGGTATCTGGTACAGCTTATTTCCCAAAGTAAAAATACTAGCGTGACGTTGAGACTCATACACAGCATGTTGCTTCCACAAGTATGGTTGGCCTAATAATACATCATAAACATCAAGAGGAAAAATTTCACATAATACCTCATCTGTGAAGGGCTTCATGCTATAGGGAAGGCAACACTGTTGGCTGACGCAGATATCCTGTCCTTGGTGAAGCCACCTGATGGTTTATGGTTGTGGGTGTGTTGTGGTCAGAAAGCCCAACCGCTTCACATCGTCTGCTAAAATGAGGTTCTTTTGTCTCCCATTGTTGACAATGAACTATAACGGGGAACTCTTTACCCACATCTGGGAGTGGAAGATACACTTCTCCTCCTCTGGATCTTCCGGTTCCTCCTTCTAGATCTTCATAGTGGCAACAGTGGCATTGGGCTCTGTATCAATAATCTCTTTCCCTTTGTCATTCCCCTTGTCAGGTTCTGATTCAAAGTTAGAGCATGCATATGATTCAGAAGCCCTCATCTTGTCCACCAACGACTGCTTGGCCCAACGCTCACTTGTGTTGTGAGTGGAGCTCTTATGGAACTCACGCCACTTTCCTGTGTCCTTCTTTGGCTTTGTGGTGTTGTTATTTGCTTGTGGCTTTGGTAGGTTGTGTTGGGATGCCATGCCTTGGCTTTGTCCTTTGTTCTATGGTTTGTGGGCCCCTTTCCCTTGCTTTTTATTCATAGATCCAAATTCTCTCTTCTTATTTTTGAATTTTTGCTCAATCTTGGTAGCATACTAGTATTTCAAAAGAGAGGAATAACCTATTTCTGAGTTTTTTTAATAACCCAACATTTCGGACTTCCTAAGTGAGTCCATCATCAGGGGTAGATACCAAATATTCTTTGAAAATTTGGGAGGATTAGGGCAAATGAGTAGATGTATAAATAGTGAATTATGAGGAGTTTATTAAGGTTGGTTTTGATGAACGATGATTTTAATTTTAATTGCAATATAATTTAATTATAATTTAACTTATTTGAACTATGTATATATTTATTAGAGTTATGATTTATTTAAATTAATTTATATAATTAGTTAATCAATTATTTTATTTTATTTATTTATTTATTTTAATGCTATAATTAATTAATCAATTATCTAATTTAATTTAATTTATTTATTATTTTTTTTTTTTGAAATATAATGTACTAAGAAAAGTTAAACCTTACTGAATTAAAAATAATACCAGTATGTTATACCAAGTGAGGAGATGTTGAGGAACTCCATTTCCTCCTGAATGTATCTGTGCAGAAAACTTTGATACTTTAGCACCAATGTTTCTCCAAATATTTGATACCCAACTCTGTGCGCGGGGTATGGAACAAATTCGTTGGCTCATGCGCATCTTGATCCCTTTGTTGTTGCAGCATGGTCCATTGTATGTACTTTTCCTCATAGCTCCCCATGCGATAGTATTGTTCCTTGATGGCGTCTCAGAAAGAATTCCAAGTGGGTATGTTTGAGAACAGGGAGGGTTTTTTCTCATCCTTTTTCTCACAGTAGGTTTCCAACTAGTCCTTGACATGGGGGGTAGTTTGAGGAGTGAAAAAATAATCCTCTCCTAGTCGAAAAAGTCATGAATCAAGAAATATCCAGCTCATAGATTCAACCATCTATCTACGACATCTACATATATTTGACCCTCAAATATGGGAATGTGAAATTTTAATTTTACCTTTAAGGGATTCGCACCTCTAGAGTGGCTGTTGGATGCAGATGCATTGTCAGTGGGCAGTCGTTGAAGGATCTGGGCAAAGTTATCCATCACTGCGTTCCTTTGTTTTTCGAGGGCCTTCTCAAGCAATATTTTGATAGGATCTCCTACTCCATCATCTTTCTTTTCGTCCTCCATGGGCGTCGTCGGGGTTTGTGAGGCTGATCTTGCAAAGGTTGAACCAGATCAAGCCCTAACTCCTTATACCTTGTCCTTGTTGGGGACATGCAAAGAAGGATCGAGAAAAAATAGACCACTCTGATACCAGTGATCTGGATTTATGCAGGAATGCAAAAAAATACACATATAACCATAAATACAAAGATGCAGTGGAAATAACACTTCATTTCATTAATATCAAAGAACTGAAATTTGCTTACAGAAAAAAATGGAAACAAACTAGCTAGGGTGCTGGTAGCTTATCTCTGAGAAGATATGTGGCAGCTACAGGCCTCTGAACTGTGTTCCAATGAGGCTCGAGGGCCTATTTCTTATATAGAAATAATGGAAAACCCTAAACATCCAAAAACATAACCCTAGGAGATGAAGCGCCAAAACTATGGGCCCTGTTTGGGTAAATTGGTGTTTCAACTTCACGGGGTCGTAACTTTGGCATACTATATCCATTTGACGCACATGATATATTTTTAGAAACATCTATCCGAGGACTACAACTGCTAACTATGAATATCAATTTTTGAATGAAATCATATTAGCTGGAAGCACGATGCCCAAAAAATGTCGTTTAGTGCCTCAAAATAGCTCCAGAAGTTCAGGACCCGAAAAACTACTAAAAATAGTAAGTTGTGCCGAAACTAAAAAATTGAAAGAGACAATGGAGGGGCCCCAAGTGGAATAGGTGGGTAGCCACCAATATCCACCTGGATCACTGGAAAATTTTATACTACTGGGATGTTCTGATACACTGGATCTATTGATGTAGATAATTCATTGAGCTGTCTGTTTTGTCATCATGTTGAGTTGTCATCCTCCCTGTAGTCCACACAAATTTTCCCATTCCTTTTGAGTCAGAATCTTAGTTATGTTCAAATTTCTGTAGACTTCATCAGTCTCGGTGTACTTCACAAATGTTGGCCTCAATTAAAAGATGTGCCTAATTTCATTCTGTATGAAGACATCATTACTGATAACTTCATAAAATGCTTTCCCTGTCATAGTGTTCTTCATATTGGTATGCTTTGATGTATCCTTTGAAATCTCTATGAGATTTTTTACATAATCTTCCATAGGCATCAGCTTATCATTGATAACAAATAAGGAAGGCAATCCCTTTTTTTTTCAGTGGCTCAATCCTATTGAAAAATCTACTTACTCCAATCTCCAGCTGATGACATATTTCTTCTAGCTATGTGACAAAACTCTTCTTGTTCAACACCTTTTTTACCTCAAGTATAGTGGTTTTTTTTTTCTGCTACTTGCAGTTGTTCCAATTCATCACTGCTTTTATAATTTAGGAATCTGATGATATTCTTAGAATTTTGGGGCTTATCTCCAAGTTCATCATTTTCTTTTTCAATGGAAAGTTTCGCTCATTCAATTAAATCCCTCTGTTAAAAAAATATTTGAATTGATGGCCATATATCATTCATAGATTCAATTATATCCAACCAAATAATTTTTTTAGCTCTTCCTAACATGCTTCCAATTGAGTTCTCTTGAAGGGAATTCTGCAAACCTTCATTTAAATTTTTTCTGATCTGCAACTCTGTCGCATGTGTTGAATCTTTTCTTTTAATCTGATCTTGTAGGTCACTAACTTGATCTTGCAGCTTTTTAATTTTTGTTTTATGTAAGGACATGTTCTCCATAGCTTTAGCTAACTGCTCAGTGCCTTCACCTGGTGTACCTATTGTCAATGTAGATGTTGGAATCACTGTAAGAGGGACTGCCTATAGTGGAATCATGGCCTTAGCTACTTCTTTTGTTGCTTTCTTCACTGCATCTCTTTTTTATTTATGCCTGTCTTTTATCATTTTATGCATCTCATTCTCCATTTTCTTAAATTGTTCAGCTTTTTCAATGATTAGCTGCATCATTTCTGACTTTTGTATCTCGTTTTCTTCTATCTCCTTGGCCATAGGATCTTCTCTCACTGGCATCTTAAGATGTCTCTTCAAATATGCTATGTCTGCATTCTTTTTCTTTACTAGTGTTTCTGCCACTGCTAGCTTTGATGAATCATACCCAATTTGCATTACTAAATCCTCCATATTTTTAATCCTTAAGTCTTTAGCCATGGAGGAGATCTTTTCCATCTTCAATTATGTTTTTTCGTTGGATAATGTAACCTACAACTTTGAGAGACTCATAGATGTACTAGTTAAAGTGGAGGAGATCATTTCTCCTGCCTACTTATGCATCTCCATTTGGTCAATTGGATGAATGCTCTTTATATAAAACTCAAAAGAGGTCTTCTTGTAGTCCGTTTCACCTTTGGGATGAGGAATTTATGCTTCCAAGAATTCCATCTTCATTCTTCCCTTCTTAGAGTCAAATGTTGATAGAAGTTTACTCTGGGAGCTGCTTGTTTTTTTCCAAAATTGATTATATGTGTTGGCCTTAAGGACCTCATTCCTTCTTTTTATTTATTTAAAAGCATCATATATATCATCCTCCTTCTGGCTTATAGTGGTAGTAGATGTTGGAGTCTATACATTCTACTGTTGGAAAGGCACAATGGCAGAGGATGTTGAGAAAAATGTTTGGCCACCTTCTGGAGATGAGCTTGTTGAATCTATGATTGTGATAATTGTTTTCTGATCTTTCTCACTCCCTTGGTCGATGTCCATGCAGACTCTGGCCCTCTTCCTATATTTCATTTTGAACTCTTTCGTGGATGAGTCAATATCCATGTTAGTTTGATCTTCCCTGGTCCTCTTGGTTCTTGCTTCCTTTTCTAGTTCTTTTCCTTTGTCATCTTGTACTCCTGCATCTTTTCTTACTTGTGGAGATGGTGTTTGAATTCTTGAAGTAGAGATGACTAGCTCTTCCTCCTCCCAGAGTGTGTTAGCTACCCATTCTTCTTTATTCATATACTACTCTATCTCCAATATATGGGCTTGGATGTAGGGTGTGGATTTGTTCTCCACCCTCTTCGTAGAAATGATTCCCATGGGATCATATGACCAAGTGAAGCTATGAGTGAACTTCATCTTCTTCAACATTCTATCTGCTTCATCTCCTGATGCTCTACTGTTGCAAATAAATGGACCAATCTATGATTTGATCCTAAATTGTGACTTCTTCGTGGCAGAGACAAAATGCACCTCATATGTATTTATCATTTTTCTGATATATTCAAGTGCAAAGATTCTCATAGAGAGGTACTTGGGAAGTTTTTATGGGGCCAATTAACAGCCATAAACATCGATTTCTATGTAATTTTGGTAGAGGTACCAGTCTATTGTTCTAATTTTCTCTTTCAATTGCATCACCTTCCTGATTTCCTCACTGACCCTTGGTTTTGTATCACTACTGAGTGCACTAATGTCTATATGAATAAACAAGTCTACAAAGCTCTTTTAGGAGTAATTATTCTACTCCTTCATCAACAAAGTAGTCTAGAAAATCACTGATTGTTGCTAAGAATCATCATTTAGCTTCATCATGTCAAACTGAAATCTGTTAGACTGAAAATAAGTAAACATGTACACCAACACAGAGGTGTATTTGAAAACTTCTTCTGTCTGAAACTTTAGGAACTGTTCATGAATTTCATCTACAAGAAACTTGATTGAAAGTATGTAGACCTGATGATTTATCCTTGATAAATGCAGTCCTTTCTTCAATTGTGGTTCTCCATGATCTATCTGCGAATTCAAAAACTACAGCAATTGGACAATAATAAGCAGAGTAAACTATGCATTTATGCCGCATTTGAGCTTTAATAATGTGATTTGGAGGCCGTTGATTGGGCACGATCCATTGGGTAATGGACTGGCCACTAATGGCACCAAATATGTGTTGGCGGGAGGTGATGTGATTGGATGGAGGGTATAGGTGGGAGTGGAAGCGACACTAACAGTTAGTTTAAAAATTCGAATAAGTGCGGCGATATTGTCAAACAGTAAAACTGTTTTCGGGGGATGATGGCGGTGAGTGGTAACTGAGAGGGGGGTGCGAAATAGTCTAGAGGTGACACGTAGTGGGAACGACATTAATAGATACCACTCATTTCGGAACCCCCCCCCGGTTGTTAAATTTTGGAGGCTGAGGGGGGGTCGAAAGGTGACGTGGGCTGTTAGATGTGGATTGCTGAGAAGAGATGTTGAGAAAGTGCGGGGATTTAGTGACTGATGTGATGTGTGATGTGATGGTGGGGTCGGGTAGAAATGAATGATGGGGGATAGGGTAGGACTTAGGACAAAAGGGAAATATGAAGGTTCATGGGGTTGTGATAAAGGGACAATATAATCATTGGGGGTTTTGAAGAAAAATCATAATAATGTGATGATTTAATATAAATCACAATCTCCCACTTAGGGCTAAATTTCATTCTCCAATATTTGTAAATAAAATATCTTTTGTCCCTTTGGTGTTTTCTTCCACCATAAGAAAATGCAATTTTTATGTTATGCTTTGTGTAATACTCTACACATTTTCCTTACATTCTTCCTCTTCGACATATCTACCTACCCAAAATAATCGTCTAACATTTTTTCTTCTTTTTTCAGGATGCATTTGGACTAGCAAACCCTTAAATAATAATTCTTTTGAATTTCTAACCTAACACCTAACCTTATTTCAGCCATTGAATTAGTTTAAACTGTTGAGTCAATTTCATTTTCTACCTATCTATTGATAAGCCAAGATTAGACAGTTTGGAAAATCTTTATTTCCTAACCTATCAATAGAAATTGAAAACTATCCAATCATGATTAAATTGTATGACTGAAAAATCCTATCTTATGAGTAGTGGTATTTGAACTTGCAACACTTTCAGTTTTATTTCTTTTTGGGGTTTTTCTTTCTTTTTCCTTTTTTTTTCTATATTTTATACCCTCTTTTATTTCTTTTTAATATTTTTTTATTTGAAATCATTTTTAATTTTGAAAAGTTCTTTCAATAATGAAAACTTGCAAGAAATATGAAGTATCCAATCACCTTGAGATTCTATAATTTATAGGGTACTAACAACACAAACTGAAATGAAAGAGACAACCAAGTCAGGAAACAAGAGCTAGATGGATCAATCCAAGCAGAAAAACCAACCTAAAGGATAATACAGACTGGAAACTCAGTGAAAAAGGCCCAAAATTCAACCTTATAGGAATCAGTGCAACTGTTCAACAACATTTCGCGCTGATCAGGAAAAATCGTGCTTGTGTTAATGACCACTCATGCAGATGGGCACGACTATCATACAATCAAAAGCACCAAGCAAGGAAATAAAGGAAAAAACAAAGGGCTTGCTAAGAAAAACCAGGCTTATCACTCTATAAAAAGGCTAAATGGCTAGAAGCAGTCAAACAAGCCAAAAACAGTAGAGAAATGACAATTCGGCCAAATTTGGACAGACAATCAAAAATTCAAAACGAACAATAAGAGACAAAAAGAATGGACCTCCCCAGTATGGTTGCCAACTTGTTGTGCAGGAAAATAGATCTGAAAGGAGTGTATTAGTTCTGTTGTGCTAAGTGTCCTTTCAGTTAAATAAACATGTACAATTTGTCTTCATGTGTTTCCTTAAGGAATGAGAGTTTTAACCATGAAAATTAGATGAAAGTGAACTTTAAGCATGTAAATAAGCCTTAAAAACACTTAATAGTAGTACATAATAGAGAAAAACATTCATACATAATTTTTACACAATAGGCATGATGGAGCAGTTTACCCCTTCTAAGCTACATCTACTGGTCCAAGTCCCAAAGCCATGTCCCTCTTTGTCATTATGCTCAAAATTGTAAATTGCATATGTTTGCAGGCCTCTAATGGCTATTTTTGTTGTACCAATGGCTCCAGAATGCTCCAATTAGTCTAGGTAGACTCTTGTTTCACCAAAATTTGTAAAATATTGACCTCCCAATGCATTTTTTCCAATGACAGCTAGAAAAGATCCACTAAATGTGGAGAATGAGTAGTTAGCTACAGTTAAATTTAATAAATCCCCTAAAAATAGGGGCGCCCTCCAAATAAGGTCGGACAGTTTAACTCGGCATTAAATGTGAGTGGTGGGGTGGTCACATGCCTACCCCGCCGTAACCTCTACTCAAATGGTTTAAAACCTGTCGAATACGTTGGAACCGGGAGTAATGGTTCCACAACATTTAACCGTCACATTAAACATTGAAAACCATCCATGTGAAAAAAATTTGCAAAACCCGTCGGCGGTTATGGTTATACAAACATCCAAATGAACCATTACCAAACTCCACCATGTGAACAACTTCACTGTCGGGTTTAATTTGATGCTGCGGGTAACGTGGAGGCCATGGTTCTGGTGCTAGGGCCACATGCGAGGGGGGGTTGGCCTCCCAAGCCCTCAACGTAATCCTTAATAAAATTTAAATATGAGTGGTGCCCTATAGGGGTAAGAAACACCCTGCAGGCGGATTGGTCAAACCCTTCTACACCCAAGCCCGAGGTTTTGGGTTCAATTCCTGTAGCCTCAACAAATTTTAGTAGACCATCCTGAGGACACATGGCATCCAAGAATATCATCAACGACCCATATTCCTCCTTACCATCAACATCCAACAGCTCATATTGAGCCACATGGTGCCATATTATTAGTTATGGAGAAAAAATGGAATATTCCAAATATATTCTACTAAATGTACCTGCATGTTGACTGGACATCTAGTCACCAAATTTTTGTTGTTTGGGAAAAGGAACAGAATGCGATATCTTCCTCATACGACATCATTTTTTCGAACTGTTCACGGTGTCGGAATCGCAACGACGAGATATTTCTGGTTGATTGGGTTCAGACCTATTTCAAGCACTTTCAGTTTTTAGCATAAGACATGATCTCCTGATCACACCTCCCCATTGGGAAGCTTTTGGACCCCAAAAAGATTTAATCACCTGTTCAAAAGATGAGGGAACAACTCCCTCACCTTTTCCACTTCCATCCATCTTTCCTTACTTGGTTTGCTTCCTTGAGCCCAATCTGAAGATAATTGACACTTCCCCTTTTGGAAGTGTGTGTCCTCATGTCAAGGATGGAATCCTCCTTAAGCTCGTCCAGAAATTTTGGCGAGAAATCTTCTATTGATGGCAGTTGAATGTCACTCCCTTGATCATCAATTAATGGAGGCTCATACAAACATAAATTCTCCACATTGACAATGGAATACATTTACATATATGAAGGAAATTCAAGTTGAAATGCATTATTACCAACTTGTTTAATAATCTTGAATGGACCATAACGAATAAGCTTGAGCTTTTTACCTTCTCCTTATGTCATTTATTTTCTTATGTGCAACCATATTTCATCTCCTTCTTGAAACTTGTGATCAACTCTATGTTTGTCATGCCTCTCCTTGTACTTGCTTTGAATATTCTCAAGATGTTCTTGAACTTGTTGATGAATAATCTGAATTTTCTCAATGAACTTTCGAGCCTTGTCAATATCACTATGCCCATCAATTGCAACATCCTTCTCATAGATGAAGTCTAATGACGATTTCGGAAAATACCCAAAGCAGGCTTCAAAAGGTGAAGTATTTGTAGAAGAGTGCATGGCCCGGTTTTTAAGCGTGCTAAATGTAATGTAGTTGTTCATCCCACAACTTGGGATGCTTGCTACAATATCCTCTCAATAAATGCACATGGTCTTGTTCACCACCTCGATTTGGCCATCAGTTTGCAGATGAAAATAAATACTCTTTTTCAACTTTGTGTCCATCACCTTCCAAAGATTGGACCAAAAATTCCCAACGAACCTGGAATCCCTGTCACTAACAATAGAAGTTGGCAAACCAAAATGAACCCATACATGTTGAAAATAAAGTTCAAGAGTAATGGTTTTCTTACATGGCATAAGTATACACATTTTACAAAATCTATCTACAACTACATAAAGATAATCATGTTGTTTTCTTGACATAGGTAGACCTCCAACAAATTCCATGGAGGCACTCTCCCATGGCCTTGATGGTATTGGTAGTAGTGTGTACAACCCAAGATTCCTATTGTTAGGCTTGTTTGTAGCACACATAGAACATCCTCTTATAAAACATGAAACACTATCTATCATGCAAGGCCAATAACAATACCTCTGTAGATGTGCCATTGTTTTGCTTACCCCAAAGTGACCAACAATAAGAGACAAATGAGCCTCTCTCATGACACTAAGTCTCTCTCCTTGTGGTATACACAACTTGCCCAAATGAAACAGAAAATTGTTATGCAAGTGATAATAATTTTCCTCAACTTTATTCCCTTCACTCAAACTAGCATACACATATTTAAAATCAGCATAAGATGCATACTGTTCTATGTAACTCTCACGTACAATAGAATCATTTTTAAGCAAAGCATAAGAACTTATAATTGGTCTTGAAAGCATATCAGCAAATTTATTGAAAATACCTTTATTGTACCTTATAACCAAGTGAAACTGTTGAAGAAATCCCATCCACCTGAAATGTCGTGATTGCTACAATTTTGTTGGCGACTGCAAGTACTGTAGCGGTTGGTGATCGGTATGAAAATTTGTCTCTTTACCCATCAAGTAGTGTTTCCACTTCTTGATGCTTTGTACCAACGCATACAGCTCTTTGTCATATGTTGGATAATTGATTACAACACCATTTAATGTTTCAAAATGAAAAGTGATAGGCTTACCATGCTACAAAAGTATTGCGCCCATGGCATAATCACTAGCATCAATCTGTATCTCGAATGGTTGTCTCAAATCCAGTAATGTAAGGACCAGAGATGAATTGATCTTGTCTTTTAAAGCTTCAAAAGATTTCTTCTATTTTCCTCCCCATTGGAATTTTTTCTTCACACTTGTCACTGCATGCATAGGAGCTTCTATGGCAGAAAAGTTAGCAATAAACTTTCTCCAATACTGAGTTTCGCCTAATAATCTTCTTACCTCGGTTACTGATTTGGGAGTGGGCTAATTCACAATGGATTCCAATTTAGAAGGATCAATTCTCAATGTGCCTCCTCCTAAAATGTGTCCCAAATAAACCAAAGAATTTTTTCCAAACTCACACTTAGACATCTTAAGAAATAATTTCTCTTTCTTCAAAACATCAAGTACCCTCTTTACATTCAAGACATGCTCTTCTCTTTTTTTTTTTCTGAAAATGAGTATATCATATAAATAAACAATCACAAATTCATGAATAAGTGGACGCAAAACATTATCCATCACACACATGAAAGTAGTCGGTGCATTACACAAACCAAATGACATAACCAACCACTCACAGAGTCCTTGTTTCGTTTTGAATGCAGTCTTCCATATGTCACTTTCTGCAATTATTACTTGATGATATCCACTTCGTAAATCTAACTTAGTGAAATAATTTTCTTCTTTCAGCTGATCTAAAAAATCATCTATCCTTGGGAGTGGGTATTGATTCTTTACCGTTATCTTTTTCAAATCTTTGAAGTCGACACACATGCGCCAAGTCCCATATTTCTTCGGAATCAGGACTATAGGTGAGCTGCATGGCGAAGTGCTTGGCCTTATGAGTCCCTTGTCCAAAAATTCCTTGATTTGCCTCTTTATTTTAGCATTCTCCATTATCAACATGCGATACATGCCGATGTTTGGAAGAGGACAATCTTGTTGAAA
This sequence comes from Pinus albicaulis, assembly GCA_034641835.2. Lineage (NCBI taxonomy): Eukaryota > Viridiplantae > Streptophyta > Pinopsida > Pinales > Pinaceae > Pinus > Pinus albicaulis. Next base: position 288,372,779 of record CM076583.1, read on the forward strand.
TTGAATCTCATGTTGAATCTCCCTTTTAGAAGGAAAACCTATTGGCTCCTAAAACATCTCATGATGTGCATCAACTACATCATATAAATCTGATTTCAAATTAGGATCACAATCTTCAAATGAATCATGTTTAACATCAGCTTTAGGCTTAATCATTATAAGAACAAAATTCTTGCTTGAATTCACCAGCCTTTTTAACTATCAAGCATTTACCATTGCAATATTTGTGCTCTAACAATGTACTCCTTTCCATCTTTGAATAAATGGTATTTGTTCTCATTGTGATGGAAGATAGCTTTCCTGTCATACAAGTAAGGATTTCCCAACACAACACCTTTAATATCAAGCAGAACCACATCTAATTCAACTGTGTCAACAAAATGTGCAGTTATTGCAAAGCGCAATATGCACTTCTTTGAAACCTATAAATTTACATCCTAACAAATCCACCCAAGTGGATATGGTTTTGGATGTGGAATGGTCTCAAGAATAAGTTTCTTGACCAAGTATTTAGAGATTAAATTCACTTTTTAACCACTTTCAAACAGTGTATCAATCTTGGTATGTTTGGATATGACCCTCACATGAAACAATTCAATTCTCTTCTTCATTTGGAGCTTCTATGTGACAGTTTGAAGTACTAGTACTTGGTTTTGTTTCAATTTCTTTCCCCTTCATGTTCTTCAATCCCATGGCTGTAATTTTAGTTTCATCACCTGAATCCTCTCTTAAGTCATGTTGAGTTGTAGCTACAGTTTTCTGCTTCCCTTTGTTATTGTTAAATTTGGGTCTCTTTTCAGGATGTAGTTTCCAACAATTTTTCTCTTCATGGCCTTCTTTTGAAAAAAATTTACAAACTACTTTCTCTCCCTCATTATTAACATATTCATTCTTTTTTCCTTTTCCTTTTGAGGTCTTCTCTTTCTTTTTCCCCTTAAAAGGTTTGTTTCTACCCTCTTCAAAAGTATTTTTCCCTCTAACTTCTAAATGTGTAGCTTGAACACATACCTCATCTAGGCTTGTAGGATTAAACATGAGGATAGTATGTCTAAGGTAGCTATGTAATCCCCCTATGTAATTGATCAAAGTATCTTGACTCTGCAAATCTACCCCTAATAAAAGAGCTCTTCTCCTAAATTCTTGGGTGTAGTCTTGTACATTTTGTCCTTTCAATTGTCTAAAATTTTGCCAGTTCATTATGGCTTTCTGCATGTGAGCTAATGGATAAAAATGTTTTTTTATTGTAGTAATGAAATCAGTCCATGATAGAATAATATTACCATGTTTTTTTATCTCCTCCTTTGTCTTGGATTCCCACCAAACAAGAGTTGCACTTTCCATCCTCAATGAAGCTAGTTGGATTTTGGTGTCATCATCATGAAGGTTCTGAATTCTCAAATAAACCTCCAATTGCATAATCCAATTATCAATATTTTCTACATTGACTTCACCATTAAACATTGGCAATTCAAACTTAACATCAAGTTTTAGAAAAGGACTTTTACCAATGTTCTTTGACTTGTGTGATTGGTGTACTGAAGATGAAGTAGAGGATGATGATGATGAGGGTGAGGATGGTGACTTTCCACTGCCTCCATTTCCTCCATTTCCCTTCTTTGATTTTTCTTTATCATTATGACCTCCTGATGATCATTGGCCTTCCTTGTGAAGTTTGGATCCTTTTCCTTCTAGTCTTTCATTCCTTTCTTGATAAAGGAATCTCACCATTTCAGTCATGTCAAGGAATTCTTTCCTGAACAATCTTTCTTTCTATTTTGGATCCACCTCTTTATGGGTTTCTTCTTCTCTTGGAGGCATTCTTGATGCTAATTCTTATTCTCTTGGAGGTGAACTAGTTGGTGGAGAATGTGGCAATCTTTCCCTCATTTGTTGTGGCTCACTTTGAGAACCTCTTGCTTCCACCAATTTGCCTTCTCCTCTCTTAAGATTGAACCTAGTAAGAATGAAAACCCTTGAAAACAGTTAACAAATCCTTGCACATAAAAACACCATAGATGAAAACTTTAGCTCTGATACCAACTTTAAAGGAGTGTATTAGTTTTGTTGTGCTAAGTGTCCTTTCAGTTAAATAAACATGTATAATTTGTCTTCATCTGTTTGTTTAAGGAATGAGAGTTTTAACCATGAAAATTAGATGAATTAGTGAACTTTAAGCATGTAAATAAGCCTTAAAAACACAGAACAACAGTGCATAACAGAGAAAAACATTCACTCATAATTTTTACACAGTAGGCATGATGAAGCAGTTCACTCGTCTTGGGCTATATCTGCTGGTCCAACTCCCAATGGCATGTCCCGCTTTGTCATTATGCTCAAAATTGTAAATTACATATGTTTGCAAGCCTCTAATGGCTGTTTTCTCTGCACCAATGGCTCCATAATGCTCCAATTAGTCTAGGTAGACTCTTTTTTCACCAAATTTGTTAAAAATTGACCTCCCAATGCATTTTTTTTCCAATGACAGCTAGAAAAGCTCCACTAAATGTGGAGAAAAAGCAATTAGCTGTAGTTAAATTTAATAAATCCCATAAAAATAGGGGTGCGTTCCAAATAAGGTCAGGCAGTTTAACTCAGCATTAAATGTGAGTGGCGGGGTGGTCACATGCCAACCCCTCCATAATCTCTGCTCAAATGGTTTAAACCCCACCGAATACGTTGGAACCAGGAGTAATGGTTCCGCAGCATTTAACCATCACATTAAACATTGAAAACCCGCCATGTGAACAAACTTTTCAAAACCCGTTGGCGGTTACTGTTATACAACTGTCCAAATGAACCATTACCAAACTCCACCATGTGAACGACTTCGCCGTCGGGTTTAATTTGATGTTGCGGTTAACGTGGAGGCCACGGTTCTGGTGCTAGGGCCACATGTGAGGGGGGGCTGGCCTCCCAAGCCCTCAACGCAATCCTTAATAAAATTTTAATATGAGTAGTGCCCTATAGGGATAAGAAACCATTGGCCCCCTAATAATCTCATCAACGACCCATATTACTCCGTACCATGAACATCCAACGACCTAGATTGAGCCACGTGGCGCCATACTATTAGTTGTGGAGAAAAAAATAGAATATTCCAAGTATATTTTGTTGACTATACCTGCATGTTGACTGGGCATCCAGTCACCAAATTTTTGTTGTTTGGGAAAACAAACAAAACACGATATCTTCCTCATACGACATTGATTTTTCGAATCATTCGCGGCATCAGAATTGCAACGACGAGACCTTTCCGGTCACTCAAGTTCGGACCTGTTTCGAGTACTTTCATTTTTTAGAATAAGACATGATCTCCTTATCACCAACCACCTCTACGAATAGAGGTGATCCCTCTAGCCCTAGGATGGGTCTACCAACAAGGGAACGTCCTGATTTCTAAATTGCTAGTTCATAAATGAAATTTTGATTGGAATAGATGTCCTACCTCAATCCAACCCTCTTGATGTAATATGTTGCAGTGGTCCCTTGATATTTTTTCTTCAAGTCTTGCACTCTGTTGGTAGCGATATCCACACACCTATACAAATATCAAGAAAACAGTGAAAGCATATGAGCATACATATTCATTTACGACTACATAACTAGTTAAGGAGAGTCAAAAAATTTGGATATTAATATAGACAAAGATGGAACTAAAAATCAGTCATGTCATATTAATGTATAAAAGGGAGTTTACAACCTATGCCTTGAAATTTTAGACCTCCTTTGACGGGTTTTTTTTGGCACGTATCCAAAGCATTCATTCATCGATTTGACTCAAAGAGGAAAAAAGCTCAAACTCTCTCTCACAATTATGAACTATTCTCTGCTATCTTCTGCACACTAGCTCTTGGTCTATTCTAACTAGAAAAATAAATGGGATGAAGAGGAATTTATGGGAGTGCAGGAAGAGCTTTAGGATCCAATTATGGTGGAGGAAAGTTCTATCCATTTGGGAAGTTGCATTTTTGTAGGAACTAGAAGGCCAAAGGGAGAAACTCGACCACATCCAGTCGAACAAACATCCATGATTACTCTCACGAAACTGTTAGATCTTAGAAGCTTTGTTTCCATATTAAAAAAACTTTCAAAAGTAGTTCGGCGCGGGGGCTCTTCATAGACAGAGTTACCACGGCGTGAGGCCTAGTGCAAATCTGGCCATGGGCGCAAGGACATAACCACACCACAGCACCGACCCAAAATTACATGTTTTTAAGGGTCTACTTTAGGAATGGTCCACAGAGATTTTTTTTTTGGCATGTTCAAGGATGCAATGACATTCATTATAATGTGTGACAGTACACAGGGGTCACCATGATGGTCCTCCAGTATTCATAATAGGGAATGCAGGGATGGTGACAAAATGTTGTGTAACACACTCCTGAAACTCTCAAGATAGAAGGACATGTCAAGAAGAAAAATGTCATAGTTTTGATTGATTCAGGTAGTAACCATAATTTTGTTCATTGTAAGGTACCAAGGAATTGAATTGCTTCCTATACGCAGCACCAGAGTGTCAAGTTATGGTTGCAAATGGAGGAACTATAAATTTCTCTGGAAAATGCCATAATATCAAGCTAACCATGGGGGAATATGTATTGAATAGTCCAATTCTTTCCATTCTAATGGGAGGTGTTGATATTGTACTAGGAGTACAATGGTTACAATATTTGGAGACTAAAGATTTCAATTTAAAAAAAAAAATCTTGATTTTTTTATTTTTTTTCGAAAGGAAAGAAAGTTGAATTATGGGGTATTGCAGGGAATCCGGGTAAGAAAATAAGCTCTAGTGGCATGAAAAAGATTCTGAAGAAAGAACAAGGAGGCTTAATTGCACAATTATTCTAACTAGAATTTCCAACATCAAAATCATCTATTTCTCCATATCTCCAAAAAGTCTTGGAAAATCATTCCAAGGTGTTTGAAAATCCCAAAGGACTCCCACCTATTCATGATGATGATCATGCTATTCATTTGATTCCAGGAAGTGTTCCTCCAAACATTAGGCCTTAAAGTTATCATTATGTCCAAAAGAGCGAAATTGAACGTATGATTGCAGAAATGTTAGAGGCTGGTATAATTCAACCTAGTCAAAGTTTTTTCTCTGCTCCAACAGTATTGGTGCACAAGAAGGATGGATCATGGTGCATGTGTCCATATTATAGGGATATCAATAATAGCACTATTAAAGTTAATTTTCCCATTCCCGTGATTGATGAATTATTGGATGAATTACATGGAGAAAATTATTTTACCAAGTTGGATCTTCGTTCAAGATATCATCAAATTAGAATGAAGACTAAAGATATTCCGAAAAACAACATTTCGAACTCATGAGGGTAATTATGAATTTTTGTTCATGCCTTTTGGCCTTACCAATAAACCTTCTACATTTAAAGGGTTGATGAATTCCATTTTCAAACCCTTCCTTAGAAAATTTGTGTTATTATTTTTTGATGATATACTAATATACAACAAGTCTTGGAAGGATCATGCTCAACATGTTGACAAGGTGCTAAAACTATTGGGGGAGAAACAAATATATGAAAAAACCTCCAAATGTTTCTTTGGAGTACAAGAAGTGGAATATCTAGGTCATATTGTATCTCAAGAGGGTGTTAAGGTAGGCCCAAAAAAATTAAACCCATTAAGGAATGGAAAGTCCCCACAACCATAAAGTAGTTGCGAGGATTTCTTGGGTTAACAGGGTATTGTCGCAAGTTTGTTAATAATTATGGGAGAATAGCAACACATCTAACAAAATTATTGAAGAAATATGCATTTTCATGGACTCTTGAAGAGACTAAGGCCTTTGAACATCTTAAAGAGGCAATGTGCCTAGCACCGGTCTTAGCTACGCCAGACTTCACAAAATCCTTTATTATGGAATGCGATGCCTCAGGAAATAGAATTGGTGTTGTTTTAAAGAAAGAAGGAAGACCCATTTCTTTTGAAAGTCATCCAATCAAAGGAAAGTATTTACAGAAAGATATTTATGAGAAGGAAATGTTGGAAATAGTACGCGCATTAAAGAAATGGCGACCTTACCTAATGGGAAGACACTTCAAGGTAAAAACTGATCATGATAGTCTTAAATACTTTTTGGAACAAAGGCTATCTTCAGAAGAGAAAAAAAAATGGGTCACAAAGATTTTGGGTTATGACTTTGAAATAATGTACAAAAAGGGAAGCCAAATTTTGTTGCAGATGCACTCTCAAGAAAGGATGAGGAGGTGGAAGCATTGCTTTTTGCCATTTCTATGATCCAGAAAGATTAGATAACCAAAGCAAGGGAGGAATGGAATAATGACGAAGAAGTGTGGACACTCATTCAAAAGTTGCAGCAAGATCCCATTACATCTGATACATTTAGTTGGAAAAATGATTCCTTATGGTACAAAGATCACTTATATCTTTGTAAGAATTTCCAACTAAAAAAAATATTCTTTTGGAATTTCACACCTCTCCCTTAGGAGGACACTCAGGATTTTTAAAAACTTACCACAGGGTGAAGAAATATTTTTTTTGGGATGGCCTTAAGTTGGATATTCAAAATTTTGTTGCAGAATGTTTGGTTTTCCAGCAAAACAAAGTTGAGACAATTAAGACCTCGGGTCTGCTACAACCTTTATCCATTCCCAGTCAATGTTGGGAGGAGGTTTCAATGGATTTCATCACATGTTTACCTAAGTCCGAAGGAAAGAGTGTCATCATGGTGGTAGTTGATATATTTACCAAGTATGCACACTTTTGTGCATTATCTCATCCATTTAAAGCAAGTACAATTTCTACTACATTTATGGAAATAATTCAAAATATACATGGAAACCCAAAGATTATTGTAAGCGATAAAGATCCCATTTTCACTGAAATTTTTTTGGACGAAATTATTTTCTTTTTTTGGTACTCAACTAGCTCACAGATCACCTTATCATCCTCAATCCGATGGGAAAACTGAGATAGTGAACAAATTTTTGGAAGGATATCTTCGTTGTTTTGTATCTGATAAACAAACACAATGGGTCAAGTGGTTACATATGGTTGAATGGTGGTATAACACTTTTGTCCATAATGCAACAAAAATGACCCCATGTTGGCCGGATAAATCGATCTTGCGGACAAGACCAATCTCCCTAGTATCAGAAGATAGTCTAGCAACAAACAGACAATTAAATCTATCTTTCTCTAGATATATCATGATTTATAAGTAAATTCTACAAAGGTGTTATGATTCTACCTTGATCCAACGCTTGTTTGTAGTAGTCGTCCTTCAGTCGCCCGAAAGAGTTATCTTTGAAGATCTGCAATCACAAACAAAAAAATATCAAATAGCACCTGCATAGCATTTATTCATAAATCATATCTATTATGGTGATCAAGGAATCCATAAAATAAACAATCAATTGACAGCTTATTGAGAAAAACATACTTATTTGTATTAACTTTGAAATAGTTGAAGAACCTTACAACCTTTTCAGCCTTGAAGTTGAACAGGTCTTCTCGGGGTCCAAAGCAGGAATTTCCTTTACTCTGACAAGCCTTGCACTCTTCCAACTGAGATATATACAATTATGTAATCTTTCCTCATAAAATCTCAGCCAAAGGAGTCTAAGTTCCAATAGAACTTTACCTCAAATAATACTAAAGCTTGATCTCATCAATTATTTTGTAACCCTTTCAAGCTGCCCTATGCCTCTTTTTATAGTGCAAAAAGAGGAGGTTACAGTTCCACCTATGAAGGGATAGAATCCTCCTTCAAAGGGATAAGCTCCTCACATCAAGGGGTCAGCTCCTTAAGGCATGGGATACATGAACCTGAAAAGAGCGGACTTTCCACCGCAATATTCCTTCCAGAAGCTTCTAGAAATGACTGAAAGTGAGATTTTTAGAGTTTACTTGCACCCTTTTTACCTTTTATAGGGGTCTGCACCCTTAACACAGAGAAAGTGCGGTCAAGTACGCAGGAGACATGACCATTAGGTGCGTGACCGCAGGTAAGACAAAGAGAAAGTGCAATACCAGAGTTTTAGAGACTTTTGAGAGATTTTCTCTTATTTTCAAGGCTTGATATGAGGAAATGATGTTTTTAGACTTGCAAAGGAGGAAATTATGAGTGATAATGAGCTCATATGGACAACGAAATGTCAAGGTGACAATTTTTAGTACAACAGATTGCCCCCTAAAGTGCGAAGTCTGTAATAGATGAAGATAGAGTCTGTCATGTATGAAGAGTGAAGTACTTTATCATTTCAAGGATAATCCTGTGGACACCCCAGTCGGAACCTGTAAAAACATTCAATGCAAAATATATATATGTAGACATATCATCGCTGAGGTAGGAATTCCCATACTCAGATCAAAAACTAACTAAACTTGTTCTGATACAGAAATGATTTTAATATTACATCAATATTGTAGACACAGCATGGACGCAGCCATCTGTATTGAATAGTCTACTGCATAATGAATAATAAAACTCCTCGCAGCCTGGATGGTGGAAACTAGATCCAGGGTCTTGATTTGTGCTTCCCAAACTAGTACGATTCTATCCATGTGATTAAATGTGTTGAAGTCGAACATGGTAGAACCCACTTGATTACCAATCAATGATGTGAACTGTTAACAAGTGTGAGAGAAACCACTAATAATGTCAATGGCTCTCAAAGTATTCAGTACAATCCATGAAATGTGAATGAATGAGATGAAGTCAAACATGTCACAGAATCATTCGATCGAAGGTCAATGATGCAACCTATCGTCGAAGGTGAGAAACCTACCATTGAGGCATGCAGATTCCAAGGTACTGACGATTTCTAGATCAACTTCCTAGATAATGAGCTGTCGTCGATAGAAAGCGATCCGTCGTAGGCAAGCCCACAACACGAAATCATAGATCAAGTTTTAAATAAATATCTTGGCAAGGACTGACTCAGGGATGGTCAAAATGGATGACAGATATTCTGTAGATGAATGGTTTGTTTGAACTGTCCTCTTGAACACATAACGACACTGTAGATGGCTTGGTGACAATTGACCCAAAGCTAATACCCAGAAACCGGCTGAAGACTTTCAATATGGTTTGATTAACTATTAGGCAAAGGATTTTCCCAACCCAGGTGAACAAAAGTGTCATGTTCAAGAGTGGTTAACAGCTTTTCAAATAATCAAAATGTAACAAACAGGTTCGTTTTTCTCTCTTTTCCCCCACCATTTTTGCCAAGTACCTCTTTATTTTTTACAAGCTTGAGGAGGATAACATTTTCTTGTTTATAAGCTCATCCTTCGGATGAGTCCAACTTAGTTTAAAATTCGAACCCTAAGAAGGAGTGGTTCGTTCCTACTTGAAATTGAACAGGTCCTTTATGGTTAAATTTTAACGAGTCCAGTATAGGAGAAACTCGGTGTTTTTCAATTTTAGGGAGTCAGAATAAAAAACTTAAGAAAACTCCATGGGTGTAATTTTTCGTAAATTTAGTCTCTTAGGCCCGAAAAAGGATAAAATAATGCAAGAGAGAACTCTATTGACCATGATTAGTCAACGTATACCTTTTTCGTAAATAGTCCATTTCAGTCTGGAAAAGGGGTAAACTTATATTGAAGGGACGACTGTTCATTTACTTTAACGAGTTCGAATAGTCAAGTACTCGGAAATATTTTCATTTTTAGAGAGTCTGAAAAGGGCTTAAAAGAGAACTCCAAGGTTTCACTTTTTCGTAAGTTTTAACGAGTTTGAAAAAGGGATAAAAATGTACTCATGGTTTCCACTTTTTCGTAAGTTTTAACGAGTTCGAAAAAGAGATAAAAATATACTCCTGTGGCTGACTTTCAATTTAATTTACGAGTAGGAAAAGATGGAAAGAACTCGTAATTTTCATGTGTTTTACGAGAATGAAAGATAGCAAAATAATCTCGGGATTTTCATGAGTTTAAAAAGTCTTGAAAATAATAACCGAAATTGAGTCAAGATAGGTTTCACTTTTACAAAAGCTTGAAACAGAGAAAAACTATGCTTCAGATAGGTTTTAATGCCCCCTAAGCGTAATCTGTTAGAGCGCATGCCCCCCCAACTTCATTTCATTCAACTAAATAGACTACTGGTAATTAATAGCTGGATGTAATGAAGGTTCATTTATGAGATCATATGAAAGACCTGACTTAAAACTATAAGAAAATTATGCAAAAACTGAAATAACTAACCTAAATATATGACTTAACATTTACGAGATCTAGTCAAAGACTCGACTCAAATAGGGGAGGATTTGTTTCATTTTTTAACGAGCATGACACAGGAAAATAACTATGCTCATGGAAACGTGTTTCATTTTTTAACGAGGTTGACACAGTAACAGGAACTATCCTCACCTACATGTTTCATTTTTTAACGAGGTTGACACAGTAAAAGAAACTATCCTCGCCTACATGTTTCATTTTTTTAACGAGGTTGACACAGTAAAAGGAACTTTCCTCATACCTGATTCATTTTTTTATCAGGTTGACTCAGTAAAAGGAACTTTCCTCAAAAACTACTTATTTCTAATCTATCAATCTACTCTCTACAATCTTCCTACTTATTCATTTTTTAATGAGTTTGACACAGGAAAAGAACTGTCCTCATACCTGATTCATTTTTTAACGAGGTTGACTCAGTAACAGGAACTATTTTCTGACCAATTGATTCATTTTTTAACGAGGTTGACACAGTAAAAGGAACTATCCTCGTAAGAATCTGTTTCATTTTTTAACGAGGTTGACACAGGAAAAGAACTTTCCTCTTGGAAGCTTGTTTCATTTTTTTTAACGAGCTTGACACAAGAAAAGGAACTATGCTCTTGACTAACTGATTCATTTTTTAATGAGGTTGACACAGTAAAAGGAACTATCCTCACACTCACTGATTCATTTTTTAACAAGGTTGACATAGTAAAAGGAACTCTCCTCACGGGCCACTGATTCATTTTTTAACGAGGTTGACACAGTAAAAGGAACTATCCTCGGAGTGACCTTGTCATGGTCTCCAACTGGAAGAAATACATGTCAAGGGACACTCGATCATGGCTTCCAAGAGGTCTTCATCAGATGGAATAATAATTCTCTGGAAGGAACACATGTCAAGGGACTCAAAAGGGATAAGAACATCGTGTTCAAATAATCCCATAGAGTTTTCCATGTCAATTACCAGATCTAAGTTAAAGGAATATGAGTAAACAGTGAGAGGCTCGCTTGCATCGGTAACTGAAAACATGGGACTAGTTGCCACATAATTAACCTGGGGCGGGGTAGATACCACTTTCTTATCAGGAACATTTAGGGGTGTCAAATTATTGGTAGTTGAATCAAGATTAGCACATGAAAGTTGGTCTACAGTCACAATGTTTCCATTGTGAGGGAAAGACATCACGCGAAAGAGTGTTGATACGACAACTTTCATCGCATAGACATAGTCTCGCCCAAGGATTAAATTGAAATCCAAGGGGCCGCGAACTACCATAAGATCAATACAGACAGTTTTACCCTCCAAAGTAATAGAAAACTTAGGAAGGATCCCTAAAGTTTCACTAATGGTTCTGTTAAAAGCTTTTAGATTCTACGTAACAGGCATAAGCTGAGGGGGACCCAAAGCTTTCCAAATAGTTGAGGATAAAATACTAACATAAGCACCTTCATCTACATGTGTGTGGTGTATGCTCCTACCACCAGCCTTCAAAATGATTTGGAAAGGGATGGAGGAAGGAAGACGAGGTTCTATCAGTCTATTCCAATCAAAGGAAAAGACCTCAGTGCTTGGAGGGGGTTTTGTAGAAACAGGTGAAATGCCCCCTGGCGTAGAAGAATCTGATGTAACAAGAAGAACCTGAGCGGTATGAAGTTCACTCTCTTCAGGGAGAGTGGGATCGACCGAATGTGAAATCAAATCGACCATTTGATCAACTAATGGATCATCAACCTGAGTGATATGAGTTTCACTCTCCAATGGAAGAGTGAGATCGACTGTACTTGAAATTAGATCAATCACTCCATCAATTGACAGTAGGTTGGGAGAACGTTGACGGTAACCAGTTGGAAGTTCTTGCTGTGGAATAGTAAGGTTTTCCAAAAAATTTGAGGCTTCATTCATGTGAGGGAAAATGTGAGTTTGATGACTCGCTTTGCATAACTTACAAGGAAACCTAACTTTACCCTTTTTCCTAGGAACCTGACTATCACTGGTTGATGGATCAACGGAAAGTTGATGGGATTTTTCTGACCATACTTCCAAGACCTTTGGAATACCAGGACAATTGATAAGGAAGTGGTCATCCTTACAAAGCCTACAAGGGTATTTGGGTTTACGATGCATGTTGGAGGTTTCCTCAACACTACTAACATTTACAGCCATGGTTGGTTGGTTGAATTCTTTCTTATCTTGCTTCTTCTTCATCTTCTTCCCTTTATTCTTCTTCTTAGTCACCTGGTTACTAGTTTCAAGGCTTTTACCAAGTGAAGAGGGAGAAAGGGAGGAAGACATATTGGGCGAAGAAGGTAAAGGGTCAACAGAAGGTTGGTGATGCTGAGATGGTGAACTCTGTTGAGGTGAAGCATCTGGTTGAGGTGGAATAATTGGAGTGTTCGGGACCAACGAAGTTGAAAATAACCATATCGGTAAACCTATTGTAAATCCAAGTAATGAAAATGTAACCATATAAGGAGGACCAACATTTCCAAAGCAAGGAAAAGTACTAGGATTCTCATTAAGAGGGGTTCCTTGGTTGGTAAACTTCGGAATAGTTGCCATTATATTAAATGTCAGTGAATTTTATTAAAAATTTAAAACTAAAATTAAAAATTCACAATTCACACCAAACAATTAAAATTCATAATTCACACCTATGGTCTCAAAGAGTTAAAAAAAACAAATGAACACGCGCTATCAAATCTAGGAGTCAAACCACACACAAGCAGTAGATTCCCACACTAAAAACACTAGTTGGTGATGAAATCCAACATCGTAGAATTTTAATGTAGAAATGGCAGTTGGAACAGTTACCCCGACAACCTGCTTAATGAAACAGATCGGTGGAAGTTTCTCCACTATACCATCTCGAGTGAAGATAACCCTCCAGAGAGTCCAAGTGAGTCTAGCCGATGTCTGTTCTAGGTACAGTGGGATCTTCCCTCCACCGTCACCTTGGGAAATAATCCTATAGATTATGGCCACTAAGGTCACCGACAAGAACAAATATACTTGGGGGAACAATCTACGATCCGATACACACGCAAGGGAAGAGTAACAAAGCTCAATCCCCTTGAAGGCTCCTTGAAATAATCCAAGGTTTACCGACAAGTGACCCTAGGCTCCTCGAAAATGGTCAATCCGAGGTTTACCATTGTTAATACGTGTATATTTTCTATCGTTCCCAATGAAGAAAGATTGATTACCTCACTGGTTCGGATATGATCTCGTGCTTGACTCCTTTAGGAGGAGCTTCCCAGAGCATACATGCAACTATTGGAATTTTCCTGCCGCAAGATCGACTACTTTTTTGTTTTAGTTGCTTTGGAAAGTTAACTACAACCTATTCCAAAGCACTAATACTGAGCTAGATTGGTGGAAAGAGCCCTAAAAATGTAAAAATTACTAGATGAATTTTAATTAAGCGCTGTGTTATTTAGGCTGTTATTACTCAAAGGGTAAATGGATATGAAACCAATGGTGTTATGACCCGACCCAAAACTGAACGCAATCGAATATGATAATGTAATCTTTTCAATTTGATGAATCCTAATTAAAGTAGGGAGAGAGTTTCCATTCACTTCCAACAATGCAAAAATTGATCAATAAGAGAAAATATAACAAATTCTCTAATGCACTAATTTCATCAAGAAAAACTAATAATAATCAATTCCATATTTTTTATTTTTGTGTTTTAAAACAAGCATAAAAACATGTAAATTCGAATCAAAGAAACTAATCTAAATCTACGATTGATTTTTCATAATGTAAACTATGCTGTTGTAATCTATGCACAATTCACTTGAAAAGTATGCAAATGTAATCTATGCACATTTTTCACTCTTATTTTGAAAATGAGAATTCTAATTATGCAAATGTGATCTATGCAACAGAATTTTCAAACACAAGATGATTGTAATGTAATCTAAGAACCAATCAAGTGTAAGTAAAGAAAATTGGGTGAGAGTTCCAAAGATCAAAAATAAAAATATTCAAAGGCGATTAACACTCATACACAATTTAGCCCCCCCCCCCCAAGCGAATGAGGGGAAATTTTTTTGCAAAAAAAAAAAAGCAAAAAGATACAAAATTGTGAAAACTCTGAGACAAACCTCCAAGTAATGACCAAAGGAAATCAAATTAAAAATTTCTCAAAAAAGAGACTCAAAACACCCAATTAACTTAACGGAGATTGACGAGATAAAAAATTTGCCGCAAGAAACTCATAAACAGGGCTTTTTGACAGCAAAATACAGATCTGGGTAGATGCTAAGAATCCTAAATCAAATCTAAACTCAAACTGGAAGGAGAAATCTTTAAGTTTTTCAAAAATTTGATAGGGTCCGCAGGCTCCAGAGCAAACAGGTGCGGTCCCGCACTAGTTACTCAAGGAAAGTGCAGAGATGCCCGCACTGTGTGTGAAGACAAAGTGTGGTCCCCAGAAAACTTCAAGCAAAACAAAAAAAAATTCTTAAAACTTCTGAAATCAAAGTAAAACTAAGCTACCCAAGCCAGCATACATCAATCAAAAACCAGAAAAAACTGTTTTCTCAAGTCAAAATAAAAGAAAAACCAAAAATCAAATTCTTTCCCCAGCGGAGTCGCCAATTTGTTGGCCAGATAAATCGATCTTGTGGACAAGACCGATCTCCCTAGTATCAAAAGATATTCTAGCAACAAATATATAATTAAATCTATCTTTTTCTAGATATATCACGATTTATAAGTAAATGCTACAAAGGTGTTACGATCCTACCTTGATCCAACGCTTGTTTGTAGTAGTCGTCCTTCAGTCGCTCGAAAGAGTTATCTTTGAAGATCTGCAATCACAAACAAACAAACATCAAATAGGACCTGCATAGCATATATTCATAAATCATATCTATTATGGTGATCAAGGAATCCATAAAATAAACAATCAATTGACAGCTTATTGAGAAAAAAAAACTTACTTGTATTAACTTTGAAATAGTAGAAAAACCTTACAACCTTTTCAGCCTTGATGTTGAACAGGTCTTCCTGGGGTCTGAAGTAGGAATTTCCTTTACTCTGACAAGCCTTGCACTCTTCCAACCGAGATGCATACAGGTATGTAATCTTTCCTCATAAAATCTCAGCTAAAGGAGTCTAAGTTCCAACACCACTTTACCTCAAATAATACTAAAGCTTGAACTCATCAATTGTTTTGTAACCCTTTAAGGCTGCCCTATGCCTCTTTTTATAGTGCAAAAAGAGGAGGTTACAGTTCCACCTATGAAGGGATAGAATCCTCCTTCAAAGGGATAAGCTCCTCACATCAAGGGGTTAGCTCCTTAAGGCATGGGATACATGAACCTGAAAAGAACGGACTTGCCACCACGAGATTCCTTCCAGAAGCTTCTAGAAATGACTGAAAGTGAGCTTTTTAGAGTTTACTTGCACCCATTTTACCTTTTACAGGGGTCTGCACCCTTAACATAGAGAAAGTGCAGTCAGGTACGCAAGAGACATAACCATTAGGTGCGGGACTGCAGGTAAGACAAAGAGAGAGTGCGATACCAGAGTTTTAGAGACTTTTGAGAGCTTTTCTCTTATTTTCAAGGCTTGATATGAGGAACTGATTTTTTTAGACTTGCAAAGGAGGAAAGTATGAGTGATAACGAGCTCATACGAACAATGAAATGTCAAGGTGACAATTTTTAGTGAAACACCCCATTTATGGCATTTTATGGATATCATCCACTATCCATCAAATCATCTTTAAGATAAAATTCTAAGATTCAAGCAGTGGAATATCACATCAATCATCAACAAAAATTTCTCCATCTCTTAAAGTGTAACCTAAATTTGGCACAAAATCGAATGAAACAACAGGCATATCAACATCGCAACGAGAGAAGTTTTGATGTAGGAGATTGGGTATTTTTACGCCTACAACCATACAAAAAAATGTCCCTCAAGAAATCTAAGAAGGAAAATAAATTATCACCAAAGTATTATGGTGCTTACAAGGTGTTGCAAAATATTGGTACTATGGCATACAAATTGGAGCTTCCTGCTTCTTCTCGAGTGCACCCAATTTTCCATGTTTCATGCTTAAAGAAGGTTATAGGTGACAAAATTCCAGTTCAAACAATATTGCTAGAACTTGACGACGAATGAAAAATCATATTGGAACCTGAAGCAGTCACGGAAACAAGAACTCGACAACTACGAACTCGATCAATTTCAGTGTATCTCATCAAGTGGAAGAACTTACCCATGGAAAATTCCACATGGGAGGATGAGAATTTTATACAGAAGCATCCAGAGCTACTCAAGCATTGAGGAAAACACTTTTTTGAATGAGAGGGGAATGTTAGCTCCCTATATTAATAGTGTAGTCCCTTATTGTTAGTGTAGCCCCCTTATTGCTATTGGTGTACCCTTGTAGTCCCCATATTGTTATTATTGTGCCCCATAAAATCCCACTATTGTTATTGTTTTTCCCTTACATTATTATTGTTAGGTCAACTAGGATTATATTATGACCCCATGGACTCCTATATATAGAAAGGAGGTTTTTTCATTTGTATCATCCAAGAATTTTCCATTTATGTAATGTAAAGGAGGTTTCCCCCTCGAAGTGGCTGATTTATAAGGCGTTTATCTCTCTTTTCTTCTATTTTTGGAGATGGTTTCATAACATTGTGTCGGATAGTCAGGAATGATAGCAACCTGTGGTGGTATGCATTACTTTTGTTATTTTATGTTAGATAACTTATATGTTGTTGATGATCATGATATGGGTTAACTTGTTGTTGTTGTATGATAGTTATTTTGATGATTAGGTTACATGTTGTTGATGATCATGCTATATAGCTTGTTTTTACATGCTATTGACTTGAGGATTAGGGTTATTTCCTTAGCATATTGATGTTATATGTATTTTCGCCCATGTATATGGTTAGGGTTATGAAATTCAAGCAGGATTCGACCTAATTATGATAGTGTGTTGCAATATGTCTATATTGACCGTGCATATGTAATGGTATGCATGAACGACAATTGTTTATGAGTTTAGGGTCTGAACGTGTTAGCTAGATACTGTTATGGATATCTCGATCTTGTTTTGCTGGTTATTTTCATATATGAAGATATGGATCATTATACTCTCTTTTTCTTAATCATATCATGACAATCTAAGAAGAATAACTTGCAAGGGTTTTCCCCAAAGTGGGTTTTTCCCTGGCCTCCAACCAATCTTAGGGTCTCTATGTGTGCATGCATTTCTTCTATTGTTCCCTTATGTTCCACTACAGTGATGATGATGATATTTTTATTTCTAAAGAGTTTCATATGCTGATGAATAATGATGTAAATATGAATAATGGTATGTTTTATGGGGTGAAATTAATTGTTAATGAAGAAATGAAATTATCAAAGAAAAGAACAATATATCCCTATGAAAAATTAACAAAAGGTAAGGTTGCAGGTTGGTTAGAGTTAGTTGTTATGATATGTATTTCTACTTGTAGGAAATACATTTTATTTCTTGTGCAAGTTATTCAAGTTATTATCTTCTCTTTTGCACATTATTATAAATCAATTTTAATTGCTTGTATATTTGTGATTGCAGGTTGGGAACAAATTCATTGGATGCATTGGAAATTCCATTACACTTGACCTTGACCTTGTATCTAGTTAGGTTAGGAGTAGGTCTAGCTGCATTCTAGTTTCCTTTTCCACTCATCCTACACTTGCTCTCCTTTAGTATTTCTTTTGTTTTCTTATTTTTGTCTTGCATGATGCCTTATATTTAAATCCTCCATTTTCTTTGTTATTTTGATCTTTTTCTTTTGTTTCCTTTGATTTTTCATGTCTTTTATTTTGTGTTTGGTTTAAAAACAATCTACATGAAAGTTGTTACTTTGGCTTGAAAGAAAATGTGGCAAAACTTGGAAATGAAAATTGTGATGATGAACAATGATTAGATAATATGTCACCCTCTTCTCTTTTGGCGTTTACGTATATTTAAAGTCAATGAGGTCTGAATGGAAAATACAATTTGTTTTAGACAAAAATCCTTTGGTCAGACTACGAATCCTGTATCTTTATTAAGATCTTCATTAATTACTCAGCCTTGTATTGAATGGTTTTTTACCTGTTGACTCAACCGAGTATAGAAGGGAAATGAGAAAACGTAAAACAAGCATAGTAACTTCATTTATCTTTAAAATCCCTCAAGCAAGGAACAACCTCTCTTGCAAGTAAATAATATGTGATCCCTCTTGCACCTTCAAATAAATAAGTGTCTTTTCGCATTCTATTAATAACTAAATACATAGGTAAAGAAGAGAAAGGATTACTACGCAGATAGGTGAAGCAAGAAAATTCACCGAGGTACTGACCAAGCCTATTGGAAGTGAAACAATGCTTGTGATTCCTTGAGGTGACTTCTCTAGGGTGTTGAACAAGCTTTCTTGTAGCAAAGAAACATTGAGGAATGTGCTTAGCTCTACTTATCCAAAGCTCAATATGCTTACTATCCTTCTCCCCTAATTGAAACAATTGAGGGATGAATAGTCTTGTAAATGTGTTTGAAGCTGAGAAACAAGGAGAAGGTCCTACATATTTAACTAGGATAAGTGGAAAATCTGGTGTAATCTACATGGAGAATCAATACTTCCTGAAAGACTGAAACCTTTCACTTGAGGGTAAACCTAAACAGAGAAGTTGGATTTCTACCACTGTGTCGCCAAGTGTTGTCGCTGCAATAAACACCCTCCAAAATTTCGCCTACACTTTAATTTTGGAGCCTTATAAGGATCTTGTATTGATCTATCATCACTTCGTGGTTAGTTAATGTTGTGCAAAGTGTTTAAGTCTTCTTCTTGGGATCTAAGTGTGAAAGTCACTTTCTCACACATGCTTAGTCCTTGATGAATCCATAAGCGCACCTCTCTTTTGCAAGCTTATACATGCATTGCACAATTCCTGAAGGTAAGACTTGCACATTCTCTAGGAATATATCTTGCACAGTTCCCAATTACATATTCCATGAGAATAATGCCTGCATAATTTTCAACCCATATCGACAGTTAGTGAGCATTCTTCATTGACAATCCCTCTCACTTTGGTTGCAATTGTACTTTTATTTTGATGAGTTGTCCCAATTGTTTCTTTTCCGCACATTTGTTTTTCAGAAGTGTTGCTTTCACTTTTTTTACTTTCATTTTCATTTTCTTTCAATTTAACAAGTGTTCTTTTCATGTTTTCTTCACTCTGGCATGTTTCACTTTCAATTTGTTTAGCTTTTTCAAGTGTAATTTTCATGTTTTCTTACTATTGCAAATATTTCTTTTAAATTCTTGAACTCTTTTATGTGTCACATCTTCGCACATCACTAGAGGCCACTCTAGCATTTTTGTCTACATTATATGTGATCAGGAGATCATGTCCAAGTTAAAAAATTGCTCAAAAATGGAAGTGCTAAAAAATGGTTGCAATCTAAACAACCGGAAAGGTCTCACTGCTGAGATTCTGGCACTGTGAACAGTTCTCAAAACCGAGTTTGTATGAGAAAGTTACTGAGTTTTGAAATCATCCTGTGAACTCCAAAACAAGACTTTTTGACTAATTGATTATGCCAATTTTTTAAGAAAATTATATTGGCAAAGTTGATTTTTTATTAATGTTTTTGGGCCTACCAGTGGGTGCCACGTGGCCTGCCCAGAGGTTTCCACGTGGCCCCAGGCCATTGGTTAAAAGGGTACATGAAAATTTTGGTGGGCATGGGTATTGAACCCTCGACCCTGCTCCTCGGGTAGGGCGATCCGACCGACACGCTGTGGCAGATGTTCGTTGAACGTTCGGACGGGTGTGAATGCATATTCGGGTCGACCTATCATTTCGTAGGTAGAGAAATGGTTGGGGGGCCAACCCCTTAGGGCCAGCCCTGTAGCGACGTGACGAGGCTCGAGACCGTGGGCGTAAACAAATGAACCGGTAGAGAATTTTAAAGGGGCTAGACCTCAGAGCTAGCTCCGACCTCAATGTGACTTGTGGCAGAGACCGGGGGCTACCGCCCGGTAGTTACAGTGGCTATTAATGCCACATATGTGACCACTCCGAAGTTTAATGCGATGGTGTAAACCTTATCCGCCCACCAAACAATTATCGCATTTTCGCATGTGAGCGCGCCAAACACAAATAGTTAAATTTAATTTCACCCCCAGATTTAGAGCGTGGTTCCGCCAATTATGGAGAATCCTCCTTTTTAGTCAATCTAATTGGAGTTCTCCCACTTTTAGTGGGGTTTTTGGGGGACATTGGGCATTTTTTTTGCAGAAGTCATAACTCTCTCAATTTCCGACCAAACAAGATGAAATTTTAGTCAATTTTGGGTCTCTTGAGCATTCTGAGCATTTTGGGATAGGTTAAAGAGCGAACAGAGGTGGTCTACAATATATTTTGCTTCAGGTAAGAGGAAAGAGCCATCAAGGCCATCATGGAGAAGGCACTGTATTGCGTTGTATTTCACTGTTTGAGGTGAAAAAAAAGCCATTTCTATCTATTTTCTATCTTCTGAAGTCAAATTTACAGTTGGTTTGGCCTGTTTAGGCATATTTTTCACTGTATAACTATTTTGAGCAAATTAATAGAGCAAGGACATGCCATTGGGGAGCCTTGGACCGGTAGATGTAGCCCAGGAGGGGTGAACTGCCTCAAAATTTCGCTGTGTTATGTTATGGTGAATTTTAATTGTTGTGTATTTCTGTTGTGATAGGTTAAATAGTAAATTTAATTAAAAAATCCTCACACCTAAAACAAAAACATTACCAAAACTACTTTGTTTAACTTGCAAGTCACAGAGAACACTTTGCACACTAAATTATATCAGAATGGATACTTTTCATAACATTACAAATAGTTCCATTTTCAGATCAGTTGATATCAGAGCTAGAGTTTTGCTCTGCATATTTTCTTGTGCAAAGATATAGTTGACTGTTTGCAATTTTTTATGCTTACTAGGCTTAAGCTCAAGAGAGGGGAACGGCAATTGGTTAGAGCACAAAGTAATCCTCAACCAAGGAGGGCCAGAGTTCCATTAACTCCACCTTATAATTCACCTCCAAGAGCCACTGAAGAAGCCATAAGCATGTCTTCAAGAGAAGGAGAAGTTCCTAAAGACATTGATCCCAAAGAAGAAGAACAGGTATTCCGAAAGGCTTTCCTAGACATGATGGAGATGGTGAGGATACTCTACCAAGAAAGGAATGAAAGGCTTGTAGGAGAAGGGTCTAAAAATCACAAGGAAGGAGAGGGCTCTTCAGGAGGAAATAAAAGTGATGAAAAGTCAAAGAAAGGACATGGAGGAAATGGTGATCCACCATCCCCATCTTCATCCTCTTCCTCTACATCGTCATCCTCTACTTCGGTGAATCAATATCACAAGTCCAAAACCACTGGTAAAAGTCCATTTTTAAAGCTTGACGTTAAATTTGAGTTTCCCGTGTTTAATGGTCAAGTCAATGCAAAGAAACTTGATAATTGGATAAGGCAGTTGGAGGTTTACTTGAGGATACAGAACCTTCATGATGACGACACCAAGATTCGGTTAGCCTCTTTGAGAATGGATGGAGTGGCATTGGTATGGTGGGAAGCCAATACCAAGGATGAAATTAAAAAACATGGTAAGATCACTTTATCATGGGTTGAATTTATTACTTCAATTAAAAAGAAATTTTATCCATTAGCTCATTTACAAAAGGCTATCATGAACTCGCAAAACTTCATACAACTTAAGGGACAAAATGTACAATACTACACCCAATAGTTTAGGAGAAGAGCACTCTTATTCGGGGTAGACTTACAAAGTCAAGATACTTTGCTGAAATATATAGGTGGCTTGCACAGCTACCTTAGACATACTATCCTTATGTTCAATCCTACTAGTCTAGACGAGGTTTGTGTACAAGCCACACATTTAGAGGCTAGAGGGAAACATACTTTTGATGAGGGTAGAAACAAGCATTTTAAGGGGAAAAACAAAGATAAAAACTCTAAGGGAAAAGGAAAAAAGAATGCATCTGTCAAAAAAGAGGGTGAGAAAGTGATATGTAAACACTTTCAAGAGAAGGCCATGAAGAGAAAAACTGTTGGAAATTTCATCCTGAACAAAGAACTCAGTTTAACAAAAACAAAGAGAAGAAGAATACTGCAGCTACTACAACTACACAACATGACTTAGGATATGATTCAGGTGACGAAACCAAAATTACAGCCATGGGTTTGAAAATTATGAAGGGTAAAGAAACTAAAACTAAGCCAAGCACTAGTACTTCAAACTGTCATGTACAAGCTCCAAATGAGGAAGAAAGAATTGAATTGTTCCATGTGAGGGTAATATCAAAACATACAAAAATTGACACATTGTTTGACAGTGGGTCACAAGAAAATATCATATCAGAATACTTGGTAAAACAGATTAAACTTGAGACCATTCCACATCCAAAGCCATATCCACTTGGATGGATATGCAAGGATGCAAACTTACAAGTCTCAAGAAAGTGCATATTGCGTTTTGCAATCACTGCACACTTTACTGACACAGTTGAACTTGATGTAGTGCCGCTTGATATATCAAGAATTGTTTTGGGAAGTCCTTACTTATTTGATAGGAAAGTGATCTTCCATCGCCATGAAAATAAGTATCATCATTTTAAATATGGCAAGGAGTTTATTTTCAGAGCACATCGCAAAAAGACAAATATAGCGATGGTAAATGTGGGACAGGTAAAAAGGCTAGTAAATTCTAGTAAGAGTTTTGTACTTCTTATGGTTAAGCCTAAGGTTGATGTGAATCATGATTCATTTGAAAATTGTGATTCCAAGTTAAAATCAGATTTATATGATGTATTTGATACACATCATGAGATGTTTCAGGAACCGACAGGTTTGCCTCCTAAAAGGGAGATTCAACATGAAATACAGTTGCAACAAGATTGTCCGCTTCCTAACATAAGCATGTACCGCATGTCTATCATGGAGAATGATGAAATAAAGAGGAAAATTAAGGACTTGTTGGACATAAGACCAAGCACTTCGCCATGTGGGTCACCGATAGTGTTGATTCCAAAGAAAGATGGGACATGGCGCATGTGTGTGGACTTCAGGGCATTGAACAAGATAACGGTAAAGAATCGTTACCCACTCCCAAGGATAGATTATTTGTTAGATTATCTAAAAGATGCTAAATATTTCACTAAGTTAGACTTACGTAGTGGTTATCATCAACTTAGAATTGTAGAAAGTGACATTTGGAAGACAGCATTTAAAACCAAACAGGGACTCTTTGAGTGGCTTGTTATGCCATTTGGTTAATGCAATGCACCTGCAACTTTCATGCGGGTAATGGATGATGTCTTACGTCCTTTTCTTGATTATTTCATTATTGTCTACTTAGATGACATCTTAATTTTCAGCAAGGCTAGAGAAAAGCATGTCATGCATGTTAAGAAAGTACTTGATATTTTGAAGAAAAATCAGTTGTTTCTTAAAATGTCAAAGTGTGAATTTGGAAAGACTTCCTTGGTTTATTTGGGACACATAGTAGGAGGAGGTGCTTTGAGAATTGATCCTTATAAGGTAGAAGCTATTGTGAATTGGCCTACTCCCAAATCCATTACAGAGGTAAGAATTTTTTTGGGTGCAGCTCAGTATTGGAGGAAGTTTATTTCTAACTTCTCTGCCATAGCAGCTCCTATGCATGCAGTGACAAGTGTGAAGTGTGCTTTCCAATGGGGAGGCAAGAAACAGAAAGATTTTGAGTCTTTGAAAGAGAAGATAAGTTCAACTCCAGTCCTTGCATTACCAGACTTAAGACAACCATTCGAGATTCAAACCGATGCTAGTGATTACACCATGGTTGCAGTTCTCTTACATCATGATAAGCCTATCACATTTCATTCTGAGACATTTAATGGTGTTGTTGTGAATTATCCTATATATGATAAGGAGTTATATGCATTGGTACAAAGCGTCAAAAATTAGAAACATTATTTAATGGGCAAAGAAACAGTTGTTCATACCGACCATCAGCCTTTACAGTACTTACGGTCGCAAAGTAAATTATAGCAGTCACGACATTTCAGATGGATGGGTTTCATACAACAATTTCACTTGGTAATAAGGTACAAGAAAGGTATTTTCAATAAAGTTTCTGATATGCTTCCAAGGCATATTATTAGTGCTACTACTTTACTTAAGAATGATTCTATTGTGCATGAGAGTTACATAGAACAGTATGCATCAGATGTTGATTTTAAGGATGTGTATGCTAACTTGAGTGAATGGAATCATGTTGAGGAGAATGATTATAACTTGTATAATAATTTGTTTTTTGATATGGGCAAGCTATGTATACCATAGGGAAAGAGACTAAGTGTCATGAGAGAATCTCATTCTTCTCTTATTGCAGGACATTTTCGGGTAAGCAAAATGGTCGCACATTTACAGAGGTATTGTTATTGGCCTCGCATGGTAGATAGTGTTTCATGTTTCATTAGAGGTTGTTCATTATGTGCTAAAATAAAGCCTAGAAATAGGAATTTTGGTTTATATACACCATTTTCAGTACCTTCTAGACCATGGGAAATTATTTCTATGGATTTTGTTGGAGGTCTACCATTGTCTAGAAAGCAGAATTATTATCTTTATGTAGTAGTTGATAGATTCAGCAAGATGTGTATTCTTATGCCATGTAAGAAATATATAACTGCTGAAAAAACTGCTGATTTATATTTTCAACATGTATCGGTTCATTATGGCTTGCCTACTTCTATTGTTAGTGACAGGGATTCCAGATTTGTTGGGAATTTTTGGTCCAATTTATGGAAGATGATGGACACCAAGTTGAAGAAGAGTACGGATTTTCATCCGCAAACAGATGGCCAAACAGAGGTAGTGAACAGAACCATTGTACATATTTTGAGAGGTTATTGCAGCAAGCATCCCAAGCTTTGGGATGATCATTTGCATTACATTCATCATGCTTACAACCGGGCCAAGCACTCTTCTACAAATACTTCACCTTTTGAAGCTTGTTTTGGGTATTTGCCTAAGTCACCTTTAGATTTCATTCTTGAGAAGGATGTTGCCATTGATGGGCATAGTGACATTTACAAAGCTCGCATGTTCATTGAAATAATTCAGCTCATACATCAGCAGGTTCAAGAAAAACTTGAAAAAAGTCGAGGCAAGTACAAGGAGAGGTATGACAAACACAGAATTGATCATAAGTTTCAAGAAGGAGATGAGGTATGGCTGCATATTAGTAAGGAAAAAATGCAAGGAGAAAGTAAAAAGCTGAAGCCTATTCATTATGTTCCATTCAATATTCTTAAACAAGTTGGAAATAATTCTTTTCAACTAGATTTGCCTTCATATATGCAAATGTATTCCGTTGTGAATGTGGAAAATTTACGTTTGTATGAACCTCCTTTAATTGTTGATCAAGAAAGTGACATTCAACTGCCATCCATAGAGGATTTCTCACCAGAATATTTGGATGAGCTGAAAGAGGATGCTATACTTGACAGAAGGACACACACTTCGAGGAGGGGAAGTGTTGATTATCTTCGGATTGGTCTTAAAGGCAGTAAACCGAGTAAGGAAAAATGGATGGAGGTGGAAAATGTGAGGGGTCTGTACCCTCATCTTCTAAACAGGTAATTGAAGGCTTTTGGGGTCCAAAAGCTTCCCAATGGGGAGGTGTGATCAGGAGATCATGTCCAAGTTAAAAAATTGCTCAAAAATGGAATTTCTCAGAAATGGTTGCAATCTGAATGACTGGAAAGGTATCGTCGCTGTGATTCTAGCACCATGAATGGTTCTCAAAACCGAGTTCGTATGAGAAAGTTACTAAGGTTTGAAATCATCCAGTGAACTCCAAAACAAGACTTTTTGACTAATTGATTATGCCAATTTTTTAAAAAAAATTATATTGGCAAAGTTGATTTTTTATTAATGTTTTGGGCCTATTAGTGGGTGCCACGTGGCCTGCTCGGAGGCTACCATGTGGCCCCAGGCCATTGGTTAAAAAGGCACATGAAAATTTTGGTGGGCATGGGTATTGAACCCTCGACCTGACTCCTCAGGCAGGGCGACCCGACCGGCATGCTGTGGCAGATGTTCGTTGAATGTTCGGGTGGGTGTGAACACATATTCAAGTCGGCCTATCATTTCGTTGGCAGAGAAATGGTTGGGGGGCCAACCTCGTAGCGACGTGACTAGGCTCGAGACCATGGGCGTAAACAAATGAACCAGTGGATAATTTTAAATGGGATAGCCCTCAGAGCTATCCCCAACCTCAATGTGACTTGTGACAGAGACTGGGGGCTACTGCCTGGTGATTACAGTGGCATTTAATGCCACATATGTGACCACTCTGAAGTTTAATGCGGCGTTGAAAACCTTATTCGCTCACCAAATAGTTACCACATTTTTCGCATGTGAACGTGCCAAACACAAATAATTAAATTTAATGTCAACCCCAGATTTAGCGCGCGGTTCCGCCAGTTATGGAGAATCCACCTTTTTAGTCAATCTAACTAGAGTTCTCCCACTTTTAGTGGGGTTTTTGGGGGACATTGGGCATTTTTTTTGCAAAAGTCATAACTCTCTCAATTTTCAACCAAACAAGATGAAGTTTTAGTCAATTTTGGGTCTCTTGAGTATTCTGAGCAGTTTGGGATAGGTTGTAGAGTGAACAGAGGTGATCCACATCAAATTTTTCTTCACGGAAGAGGAAGGAGCCATCAAGGCCATCATGGAGAAGGCACTGTATTGGGTTGTATTTCACTGTTTGAGGTGAAACAAAAGCCATTTCTAGCTATTTTCTATCTTATGAAGTCGAATTTATATTTTTTTTTGCCTGTTTAGGCATATTTTTCACTGTGTAACAATTTTGAGAAAATTAATAGAGCAAGGACATGCCATTAGGGAGCCTTGGACCGGCAGATGTAGCCCAGGAGGGGTGAACTGCCTCAAAATTTTGCTGTGTTATGTTATGGTGAATTTTACTTGCTGTGTATTTATGTTGTGATATGTTAAACAGTAAATTTAATTTACAAATCCTCACACCTAAAACTCAGAAACATTACCAAAACTACTTTGTTTAACCCGCAAGTCGTGGAGAACACTTTGCACACTAAATTATATTAGAATGGATACTTTGCATAGCATTACAAATAGTTCCATTTTCAGTTCAATATGGTCATATATATCATAATAATACATTCTAGACACATTCCAACAACTTAGCGCACTTTCTATTCACAATCAGAACTTATGTCGCAACTTGTGTTGTAAGTGTTGCATTGCTATTTTTCAATTGTCACACTTAAAAATATGTATCACATTTTCATCGTATTAAGGAGTGATTGTTGTTTATGAGTCCTGTGCATTCCCCAAGCTTGTATTGATGGCATTCCTGTGTGTGATCCATGCATTAGAGAACTTTTGAGGTCAAAAATGGTCCTTAAAATAAAAATGTACAACCAAAATCAAATTTATAAGAATCAATAGGATTCAAGATGATGATGTCAACCATGGGAATGTTTCATCATTTTTGGACTAAAAAGGTAAAAATATTAAAACAATAAAAAAATAAAAAATAAAAACTACTTTTTCAATTCATATTTTCAACTTATCTCCCTACTATTTTACTCAAATTTCGAGTGGGAGCACTCGTTGGATGCAAAATTTTATTCCTAATCCAAGGAGTACCCATGATGCATGCATTCGATGCACCCTACGAAATGAAAAATGAGAAATAGATGAAGACATGATTGCTATCATGATTTTCATGTATTTCTCATTTTTCATGTAGTAGGGTCCATCAAAAGTATGCAACATGGGTACTCCTTGGATGAGGAATTAAATTCCACGTCCAAGGAGTGCTCCCATTCGAAATTTGAGTAAAAATATATGGATTTAAGTTGAAAAAATGAGTTAAAAAAGTAGTTTTTTTTCCCTTTAAAATTTGATGATGTAATCTAATCTTATTTTATTATTTCAACTATTATTTTATAATATTCCTTAGGAGGCCCATTTTATACCTCAAAATATATCTAATGTTTCAGTCTCTTTCGAATTATTTTCCCTCTCTTACTCTACTGGTCCCACACTTAGCCATTATGGAACTCTTCTTGGTCCTCTTTCCTAGTGAAAGTTGTGATATGCACGAACCCTCTTTCAGGTGATGAGAACTGCCTATCCATGAGCCTCATTGATGAAATATATGTATCCCATACTTGTAAATTGTATCTTTCTTAAGGTTATCTTCTATGATTGCACATTGATAATATTCAAGGCATAATCACCCAACCATTATTGTATGCACTGACTCACTGCACTGAGTTTTAATCAATTCTTCCTTCTATAGCGCATGGAGCATTTATAGTGGCCCTCTGAAAATTAAAACTATGAAATAGAGGTTATCTTTTATTTCACATTGTAGTGACACCTTTCTAGCTAAGTGACTTGATCTTCTAGTGCTTTCCTTATCCAACTATGTAATATTCCTCCCTAGTGAGCCTCCCTGAGCACATGTCATAGTACTAGTGGATAATCAGTCCATGTCTCAGCGATTGCAGCCCTCAACAACAATATAATTGGATTCTTCCCCTCAAGTACTATGCATGTTTTAGTTGTAGTGCCTAGCATTTCCTTCTCTGCTGACTACAACCCCTCACTACACCAAATACTTTCTTTGTCTACCTTCCTAGCGCATGTCATGATTATAGTGGACAGTGTAATCTCTATTAGATCACTACTAGAGAAAACAATGTTCTTCCTAAATTCTACCTCTGAGTCATAGCACATATCGTAGAAGTTAATCAACAATCCATCAACCCTTGTCCACTAGACTCCATCATTGTGTAGTCACTGAATCCCAATCTACCTCCCTATTTCATTTCGTAGCTGTAGTCCATAGTGAGGTCCTCTCTTAGTCACTTTGAAGATAAACTGTGTCATTATTGTCTCATCTCCCTTCAAATCTGAGCACTACACATTTTCAGTCAATAAGCTCATCACATAGTCTATTTCACTTTCCCACTGCATTGGACCCTAAAGAGGCCCCCCTCATATTGCATGGAACAATTTTATTTGACAATGGTGCCTTCCTCAGCCACAAGTAAACTCAATTGTGCCATACCCATCAAGCCTCTCCCTCTCAGGTCTTTAACATGCCCATCACAATTAACTTCTTCCATGAGCAAAGTAGGGGTAGGATCGATGATTTATAGACTGATATTGCCTTGTCATGAGTGAACTTCATTTGCATGTGTATGACTTCAACATGACAAGGTGATGCTCAAGAAATATTCTAAAGAGAAGAAGCCCAAAGCCACTTGTAAATAATTAACACAAAGAAAAACCATAATAGAGACATGGAGAGATCCTGAACCATGAAAGAATGAATAAAATTCATTATGACTCAAAAGGTTCCAATATTGATCCAATACCCTTTGGAGGGTGGATATTAGGTACAAATCTGATCTATCATCAAGAATGAAAGATAAAGTATCAAGGAAAGCATCTTGGCATTGCCACATCACCAAGAAGTTCCATGTCATCATTGCCAAGCTATAGATTGTAAAAGTTTCATCATAATTTCATATATGTCAATGTGTCTTGCCACATAATTTGTGGATGTAATTATGTATTATAAAAAGGAAAATGAAAAAATTTAAATGTGTGGAAGTCCAAGAGTTGGATGTGGAATATGAAAATTCACATGTGGACCAAAGAGTCTTATATAAGTTCAAATCTCACTTAGGAGTCCAAGAGTCATGGGGGTAACTCAAGAGTCATTGGGGATATGAAATTTCATTCCTCTTGTTATAAAAGAAACCTCATAACTCAAGCAAAGGGATTTTGGAGGCTTAGGCTTTGGAGAGGTAGCTCGTCTTGTATAGCTTGCCATAGGAGATAAGATCATTCATTACAGAAGCAAGAAGTGACTTAATGTTCCACTATTAGAGCTAGGGACTCACCTTTTTAACTATGTACTTGGATCTTTCACTTAATTATCAGAATCTTATTGATCCAACACAATTTCATGAATGTATCTTGAATTTTATAAAACTATTCTTTAGATATTGATGGTTTATGTTATGTTCATATGTACTAAAGAAATTGAACTACTTCATTGGATTTGGTGTTTATCTTGTTGGATGTGTGGTGTATTTAATTTAAGATAGTTGCGTCTATGGGAAATATTTCACTAGATAAATAATTAATATTTCCTTTCTCTCATGTTCCTCTCTTAGGATATTACTATTACTTTCCTTCTAGAGACTCACTATTGTCTCCCTTCTCGTGAAGGCCTACTTTTACACATTGCAATTGGTGTTTCACAGTGTCAACTTACTTGTTGTTTTCAAAGGTTATGTGAATACTATCTTCTATTCTTCATTATATCCAAGGAAAACCTTAAGTTATTGAGGTTTGATCGATACTCTAAATGGGGCTCCTACTCTAAACGATGTGAGGTCTAATTGGGATTTCACATCAGAGAGAGCCCCTGTATATTGGAAGTATCCATTACTGTCAATAAAGGGGTGGAATTGTTTTTTGGGGGGTAAATCATGTACCATGATTCCTCCCTCATACATATATACACCCAAAATGTGGGCTTCCCTCATTACAACTACCCTTGTACCATGGCATGTGACTTGGAACCTTCCTTATTTCCCCATTCCATTCCACCATCATTTCACATGATACCTTCCATTTGACGAATGTACCATGGACCTGTTACTCCCTTAGAGGTTGGAACCACTTAATAAGATCTTTTATTAACCTCTCTTTTTGAGCTTGGGGACACCTGTACACTCTAAAGACTATTTGGAAGGGCATGCCACTATGAGGTGTCCACTTTTTCCCTTAGTTTGCAAGATTATTTAATCAATTACACTAATGAATTGTTGTACTGAAAGGTAAGGAGATGCATTGGATCTTATACAATATTTTAAGTGAGTCTCCATTTGGACTTGGTCTTCCTATACGAGGTATAAGACATCTAGAGGGCCATAATGGTGCTTATAGGGCGAGCATTGAGAGCCATGGGCCTCCATCATAACATAGCATTGATTTCCATGCCATGGGCTTCTTTAGCACAACATATTACTTTTTTGTGCCCCAACCATACCGAGATGATGATACACTTGGACCATGTGGCCCAGCTGACCAAAAATTTGCACATGACACTTAGAAGTTGATCTAGGGCCAAGACAGGGTATTACCTCATCCAGAGAGACATGGGAGAGCTTGTGTAATCAAGATTATCCCTTATTTATGTATCATTGACATGTTTGATCCAGTTTGAGACCTATGAGACCATTCATTGTGCCCCATAGCCACTTGGGAGCACCATATATGTTTTTCATGGAAACCAAGGGGCCACCCCCTTGGTAATTAGTTTGAGAGGCCTCCACTTCATATTGGCACATGGAGGACTTATCTTGACCTTCCAAAGTCCCTTATGCACCATTGTTTTATCATTTCATCCTCATCGGGGAGGATTTGTTAGTACTTTTGAGTTATTTGGTGGGCTTTTCACCTATAAGGTTGTTATTTTTCACATTAAAGTCATTTTTAGGGGCTTATTAGAATAATTAGACTAAATAGAACTCATAAAGGCTTATATAAATATAATATGAGCCTCATTTGTAACTCGTCATCATTTCGATTAGGTTTTTTCTTCTAAAAATAATTCAAACATGTAATTGATGGACGAAATTGGTAGTTTTTAATGCATTTCAATGTTTGGATCTTCTTTATCTTGCCTTGGAGCTTATATATTTCAATTATGATGGATGGATATACTCGCATTTCCTTGTAAGTGTATTTTTGATGCTATATATTTATATCTTTGCATGTATAATGTATAGAATATATTGACATAATCTTGTTCATGCCCTAATTTGATGTGAATTATTCAAAGCAATCGATTATTAAAGCATTGCATGCATTACTCATTAGGTAATGTGAATGGATGTTCCTAAAGGTTTTTCTTACTTGCAATACTTGAAAACCATATCAATTCTTACCCTTCAAAGTATAAATTCCTTTTGCAGTTAAATTGCTGCCTCCAAGGGTTAACAAAGGCTACTTAGGACTCCTTGGTAGAATGAAAATCCTTCATAAAAGCTAATATTGACTCCATTTCTTCCAATGTTCTAGGCACTAGTCCTTATCATTGTTGATCAACCCTAAAATACTCTCTTTTTCTCTTCCTATTTTTTTGTCCCTGGCCTTATAAGGCCAACTAGGGCCTAGTGTGAAATGCATTAGGGATATGTTCTTCAAGTGTGAGTTAGTAGGTGTTGATGGTGTTGGAAATCTATCAACCAAGGTAGTCCCCTCGATGAAAAGTCCCAATTAGACTTCACATCATCTAGTGTAGGAGACCCTCCAGGAATAAGGCCCGAATGTCGTATATTCTTAGAGATATGCCTTAGCTACAATGTTCAACACGAGAGAGTAATGTACAGGTAATTTCTGATTAGAAATTGAGTATGCCTTGTGGAATTTTCAATTGTGGAATGTATCAATTTTATTCTACTGAAAGGGGAAAGAAAAGTGAGGCTTTTAAAAACAAGTAATAAAACTAATCTAGAAAATACACACGAGCATATATATATGAATGAATTGTTGGAAAACTAGCGAAATAGTTCACTTAGAAGCAACAATTTTTAAAACACATACAACACACCTTCAATAATATAAGTACCAAATCCACCAAAATAGTTCATTTTCCTTAGCACAAATGAAAACAAAATATATTGCAAAAATTCAAAGAATAGTCTTACAATATTTATGACATACACATGAAAGTGTGTTGGCTCAACAAGCTTCTGAATTAAGCAAAAGTTCCAAGATCAAGAGTGAACACCACTAGCCCCAATAGTGGAGCATTAGAGCAGTCACTTACTCCTCCAAAAGAACTATCTTACTCTCTAATTCTTGGTAGTAGGAGCTAAGGTGAAAATTCCTTTGCATGAGCTATGAGGGTGTATATGTAACAATTGGGGTGATCCATCACCTCCCTCATGACTTTTGGAATACCCTCATGAATGTTTGACTTCTCAATGACCTTTAAACTTCCTATATGAATTTTCACATTACATGGATGACTCTTGGACTTCCACTTTACATTACATCTCTCCAATACTAAATTTAGATAATCCACTAATGATGTGGAAAATGATGACTCATGAAAGGACATGACATGACATTGATGACATGGAATGCATGATGATGTGGTGGGTTGAAGCTTCCCTTATTATTGCTTTGTTTTCAGTAAAAGATGTATCCAATACTTTTTCTTCATGAGAGATATGGTTTTTTATTCATATCCACCCTCCAAAGGGTTGTGAATCGATATGGAGTCTTCATATGGTCCATACCTTTGATCTTTTGTTGTGCTCTGGTGTTCCTTTGTATTCTCACCTAATAATCATCTTATCTCTTTAGCTCTATAGGTTTCTTCAGCATGGTATCCTTCTCCTTTCCCCCCATCATCATCTTTTCATGATAAGATAGAGTACCTGCAACTGAAAACCACTCATAACAAGCTACCATCAATCTGAAACTCATAATCTAACATGTTTCATGAAATCACTTGTTACGACTGTGACTGGGTGACTGATTGAGTTCTTGAATGAGGTATTGCGTAGTTCCAAAGGAAAATTCATGGGATTGAGACTTGATATTATGAAATGTGTAGTTAAGGATGGACATGGTCAAAGGATTTCACAATTAAGGG
This sequence comes from Pinus albicaulis, assembly GCA_034641835.2. Taxonomy (NCBI): domain Eukaryota; kingdom Viridiplantae; phylum Streptophyta; class Pinopsida; order Pinales; family Pinaceae; genus Pinus; species Pinus albicaulis. Next base: position 288,406,786 of record CM076583.1, read on the forward strand.
TATCAAGAGCTTAAGGTTTAGGCTTGAGGCTTTAGGTTTCCTTATACACAGTTCTAGAAGGACAGACTTAAGGGAATGTGAATTTGAGGGACTAAGAAGGTCAAGCTTGAGGCTTGAGACTTAAATTTTCCCAATGCAAATTTATAAGAGGAAAAAATAGGTTACTACGCAGTTTAGGGGATCAAAAGATAAATGTTGAGGCTTGAGGCTTGCATTTTCCCAATGCACAGTTCTGTCAGGAGAAAAAGTTCAAATATTGCATAGTTGAGGGGTTCAAGGGCTCAATATTGATTCTTGAGGCTTGAAGTTTCCCAATGTGAAATTATGGAGGGAGAACAGTCTCAAGGATTGTGTAGTTGCACAACTCAAGGTCTCGGGATGGAAGCTTGAGGCTTGACATTGCGTAGTGCGCAGTTGTCATTGATGATCAATTATGGAGCTCAAGGGTCAAGGTTGAGCACTATGAATACTCATTGTGTAGTTCCAAGAGGCAAGGTCGAGGCTTGATATATGATACTGTGCAATGTGCAGTTCAGGAGGGCTAATGAGGTCAAGTTTCTTGGGAAGGAACTTTTCTAGATAAGGCTAAGTGTGGGATCAGTGAGACCAAAGTGAGTAGTAGAAAACTTGAACATGATCACACACTTAGAGCAGTTTATGAAAAAACATTGATAACGGCAAACACATGAACAACATACTTTCCTCAATGCGATGACATTGCAACAACTTTTCCTAGGTGAGACACTAAAAGTACACTTTGTGATGACATTGATGACACTTGTGCGACAATGCTCGAAAATTTGTGAATGAGTTTGATACATGTCTACATGGTAATAACGACTCATTAGCAACAATTTTACCCCTTTGAAACAATCCAAAACTCCAGTTTACATGATAGGTGACACTTCCCATGCCAAAAGACGACATTTTCTATATGAAGAGAAAAGTGCAATCGACACTTGTGATATGGGAACAACAGTGGAAGAGGCACATGCCAGAGTAAAGATAACATGAAAAGGACACTAATTAAAGTGAAAGCAGGACAAATTGACATTCAAGAACATGAAAGTGACACTCACAAAAGTGAAGACACACAAAAGTGACAGTTTGGAAAACATATCGAAATAGAATTACAATCACAACCAAAAGTGAGATACTGTTAATGAAAGTGTGCACTAATTGTCGACATAGGTTTAATAGTACATAGGTATTATATTGATGGACTCTATTATTCCTATTCAATCTCATGAAAAATAATGTTTTCATGAACATGCTAAATATTGAACACATCTATGAAAGTGACTTCTACACTTATTGATTGACCATAAAGTGACTATGGAACAAATGATGGAAATATCCACAATAGTCTCCAAAATTCAGATGTAGACCAAATTTTGGAGGGTGTTTGTCATAGCGTAAAAACTTAGTGAGACACTAGTAGACCTCCAACTTCTCTATCTTGGTAAAATATTTCGTTCAAGGTCTATTTCCTCAGGGAGTATTGATTCATTTTTCAAATTACTTTGGCTTCCCCACTTACCCCATGTATAAACGTAGTCCCCTTCATCCTTTCTCGTTTGAAGACAATCATAAATTTTTCAATATCGTAATTTTTTAAATAAGGATAAGGTTAATGTTATTCGAAAGCTTTATATTTTTATACTAGGGTTTTTTCATCTATGGTGTTGCTCCACTGCCAGCAGACCTAGATAGAACCCCGACATAGTCACTTCGGGAACATAAACATTGCTCCTATGCCAGTGAGCCTCGACAGTACCCCGACAAAGTTTCTTTCTTCTCCTCCCTACGCACGAAGAATTTCTCTTCTTTCACCCTAGGATTGTTTATCAACACTTATTCATTTCATGGGGCGGAAGAGCGATCCCAACTTATTGGGAGAATAAGAGGTTTTTCCTTCATAAGAGAATATAGAAACCCTCTGATTTTTTCTCTACTTGAATGGATAAGCGTGGCAAACACTGAAACATAAATAACAGAGTGTAGGAATGAGGTTTATAGAATAGACACGTATATCACAGTTTGACACAAATTTTGCCTTACGCATGAGGGTATTATTTTTTGTTTGAACATCATCGACCAAAAGGTGTAATTAAGATCAAGAAGAAGTACTAAATTTTAGCCAAATTTTCTAGTGTCCCAGAGCCATTTTCTATTTTTCCATATTATCTTTCGATTCAAGGGTAACATCCTTAATGTAAAGTCTTGTTAAACAAAACAAAAAATAAAATACACAACAAGAAGAAAAAACTAGAAAGAAAAAACAAAAAGGAAGCTAAACTTAAAACATAATGCAAGAAAAAAGTAAGAAAACACAAGGAAGACTATGAAAATGAGTGCAAGATGAAGGTGAAATGGAAACTAATATGAAGCTAGACGTACTCCTAACCTAACCAGCTACAAGGTTAGGGTCATGTATAATGAAATTTCCAACGTAGCCACTGTAGTTTCCCCTGACCTGCATACACAAAATATAAACAATTAGAACAAATATAAAACAATTTGCAATAGAAAAGATAAGAGCTTGAATAAATTGCACAAAAAATTGAAGGTCTTTCATGTTAGTAAAAAAAATGTGTCGTAACCACTACTTCTAACCAACTCTTACTCTTACATTTTCAATGAAAACAATTATTAAACAAACCTCATAAGATTCTTTTGAATGTATCTTCACATGTACTTTTCACCTTAGAAAGCATGAGAAAATATCAAAACTTGTTATCAGCGACAAATCTTTCTAGGTAATATTTCCCCAACCATTCAATGATTGGATCACGGAATTCAATAAAATCCTCTTGAAAACACTAAAACCCTTGAAAAATATGAAATTTCAATTAAAAGCACAAGATCATGATGAGAATATTGCAAGGGAAAATGAGTTTTCTTATATTTAGAAAGCTTGTCAATATAGTGACGGCCTGACGTAACCATCAACGAAGGCTGAAGTGCCTCAACTACTTGACAAGCATCTGAATGGTGAGATAAACCATAAACATTAATCAATACGAAACAACTATCATCATATATTCTGGTCGAAAAATAATAAAGCGAATGACGATTAACATGATAATCATAAGGACCATTTATGGCATGAGATTATTGACTAGAAAAAATCAAAGATAGATAATTTTGAATAGATTCACAAATGCTTTGAATGATAAGATCATCTTGAGTCGCATGATTAATGTAACAAACCATTTTCTTGTATCTGGTTACACACTACACTAGCATCGTAATCATCGAAATAAGTGAAAAGGAATGCTAGTATAGAAAACACATGAAACCAGTCAGGATATAATGAGTTAAGAATAACTTGATTCGCCAAATAATTGATGCATTCACTAACACTTAAGATGATTTCAGGTATGAAGAAGAAAAATATTAATATTATAACATTTACAAGAAAAACTAGGAGTTGAATATTCTGGAATGCATCTGATAGACATGGTTCCTTCGCCCAAAGATAATTTTTGAAATGATCAACTTTGCAGTTCCATGATCCTATGAGGGCTACAGACTCCAAAACCGAGTTAATTACAATATCATTTAATGGAAAAGAATCAACTAAAACTGAATCTTGAAAACGATTAGAAATCGAATTTTGAAAGTTCAAAAGACTATATCCAAAATACCACACAAATTTCAAGAAGGAATTTACATCCAATGAAACCATGTGAAGAAAATATTTTTGCAAGATCTGACTTAGTTCATAGATCTTACAAGATTCATGAGATCCTGACATAACCATAAAAAAAATTGAAGTGCCTCGACTTCCTAACTAGTCCCTAAAATTTTAAGAATTATAAAATTTCATTATGAGGATTGAATCAGATCATGCATGTTGTGAGGATATGCTCTTTCACTGATTTCAATGAGGCCACTACTAAATGGATGGAAACCATCCATGTCATTGATTTGATCATATTTACAAATTCAAAAACCAAATTACTCAAATCGAAAGATTATTCAGATCACAAATCTAGAGATGTATGAATCAAACAAATTTTATGAGCAAGATGATTTGAAGAGTTGTCCTCATGAAAAACAAGATATGATGAGGGATGGAAAGAATACTCAATGATTTGATTGTTTCCTTTTTCATCATATATAACCTCACTTACCTTGTGTCAATTGAGAAGTCAACTCATCACATGAAGAGCTTGAAGAGCATGTAATATCATCATCACAAGTTGATGCATCACAAATGGTAGAACACAAGGGATAATGATACAGAGAGGAAGTTTCCATAAGAACATATTCTTTGAAAAAATCATATTCTATAATGAAATCTTTCAAATCGAAATATTCTCAAGAAACCAAAATAACAACTGGTGCACTTAGAAATTCATTTTCGCATACATCAACAGAGTCATTATCATCATAGTGATTGTTTCCCAAGGATACGGATCTAAAAAAATCAATCTCATTTGATTCACCACTAAGATTAGAAAATTAAAAAATCATCCAAGAATGGAAGAGCATGATATTGAAATGGAAAATGTTTAAAGAGGGAAGAGAGACCAAAATTCTCTTCACTTTCCTGCTCCTCTACCTCTGTAATGTGACTGCCTTGTACCTGATCACAATTTGAACCAACAACTTGCAAATCGAGAGAGTGTGAAGAACTAGTTGGTGGAGCAGATTTATTAAGCATATCATGATATCAAGAGTCATGGAATGTATATGATAGAAGATGACAAATTTCCCTTAAAGAAGTAATACTTTCAGTGGAACAATATTTGGGATTGAGGTTAAGAATTTCAGTATCATCTTGATGAGTGGAATAATTAGCCTTCACGTAGGCTCCATGAACCATTCCAAGGTTTTCTATATCAAATCTGGATCATACGAAGTGGATGAATTTTTAAGAGATGGATCAACCATTTGATTTCATAATCCCCAACCTCGACATAATCATAAGGAGGCACCCACATCAAAACTAAAAAAGGAGGAGGGAAAGGAACAGAATGAATATTAGGTTCCTCCTCAAAAATTAGACGTGTATCATGATTTACAAAGGTTGGGGAATTACAAAATATCATTTGTTTCATATTCACCATGTAAAGAGATATGAACAAAATGCTCAATTTTTTTTTAAATAACTCCCAACCTATCTATTTTTCAAGAAATTCATAACAAAGATGAATGAACGAATCAGAGAAATCCTCAATTGATTCATCAAGCTTCATTCTTAGTTGATTAAGAGCATCTTGGTAATCTGTTGTGAAACCAGCTCCAAAATAGAAGAAAAGAGATATCAACGCCTTAGAAATAAGCCACTTCGAGGGGGCAACCTCCAATACATTACATGAATGAACAATTCTTGTATGAATCAAATTGAAAAACCTCCTTTCTATATATAGGAGTCCATGGAGCCACAATGTAATCCTAGTGGGGCCACAATGTAATCCTAGCCAACCTAACAATAATAATTTGAGGGAACAATAATAACAATAAGGGGGTTACAACAATAAGGGACTATACTAGTAATATAGGGACCTAACATGCCCCTCTCCTTCAAAAAAGTGTTGTCCTTAACACTTGAGTAGCTCTGGGTGCTTCTGTATAAAATTCTCATCCTCCCATGTAGAATCTTCAGTGGGTAAGTTCTTCCACTTGATGAGATACTCTGAAATTGATCGATTCCGTAGTTGTCGAGTTCTTGTTTCCATGACCGCTTCAGGTTCTAATATGATTTTTCCTTCCTCATCAAGTTCTGGTAATATTGTTTGAACTGGAAGATTTTCACCTATAACCTTCTTTAAGCATGAAACATGGAAAACTGGATGCACTCGTGAAGAAGCAGGAAGCTCCAATTTGTATGCCACAGTACCAATCTTTTGCAACACCTTGTAAGGACCATAGTACTTTGGCGATAATTTATTATCCTTCTTAGCTTGCTTGAGGGACATTTGTTTGTATGGTTGTAGCCGTAAAAATACCCAATCCCCTACATCAAAACTTCTCTTGCTGCGATGTTGATCTGCCTGTTGTTTCATTCGATTTTGTGCCAAATTCAGGTTATCCTTTAAGAGTTGGAGAACTTCTTGCTGATGCTCGATGTGATCTTCCACTGTTTGAACCTTCAAATTTTCCCTTAAAGATGATGTGATCGATGGTGGATGATATCCATAAAGTGCCATAAATGGGGTCATTTTTGCTGCAGTATGGAAGGAAATGTTATACCACCATTCAGCGAGAGGTAACCACTTGACCCATTGTGTTTGTTTATCAGATACAAAACAACGAAGATATCCTTCCAAACATTTATTTACTATCTCAGTTTGACCATCAGATTGAGGATGATAAGATGAGCTATGAGCTAATTGAGTACCCAACAAGAAAATAACTCCGTCCAAAAATTTCCAGTAAAAATGGGATCTCTGTCGCTCACAATAACCCTTGGGCTTCCATGTAGCTTTTGAATTCTGTCCATAAATGTAGTAGCAATCGTACTTGCTTTAAATGGATGAGATAATGCACAAAAATGTGCATACTTGGTAAGTCTATCAACTACCACCATGATGACACTCTTTCCTTCAGACTTAGGTAAACCTGTGATAAAATCCATTGAAATATCCTCCCAACTTTGACTTGGAATGGATAAAGGTTGTAGAAGTCATGGGGTCTTAATTGTTTCCACTTTATTCTGTTGGCAAACCAAACATTCCGCAACAAACTTTTGAATATCAGATTTAAGGCCATCCCAAAAAAATTCTTTCTTCACCCTGTGGTAAGTTTTTAAAAATCCTGAGTGTCCTCCTAAAGGAGAAGTGTGCAATTCCAAGAGAATCTTTTGTTTTAGTTGGGAATTCTTACAAAGATATAAGCGATCTTTGTACCATAAGGAATCATTTTTCCAACTAAATGTATCAGATGTACTAGGATCTTGCTGCAACTTTTGAATGAGTGTCCACACTTCTTCATCCTTCTTCCATTCATCTCTTGCTTCGGTTATCCAATCTGGTTGTATAATAGAAATGGCACAAAGCAATGTTTCCACTTGTACTCCAAAGAAACATTTGGATGGTTTTGCATATAATTGTTTCTCCTGCAATAGTTTGAGCACTCTGTCAACATGTTGAACATGATCCTTCCAAGACCTACTGTAGATTAGTATATCATCAAAAAATACTAGCACAAATTTTCTAAGGAAGGGTTTGAAAATGGAATTCATCAACCCTTGAAATGTAGAAGGTGCATTGGTAAGGCCAAAAGGCATGACCAAAAATTCATAATGACCCTCATGATTTCGAAATGATGTTTTTGGAATATCTTCAGTCTTCATTCTAATTTGATGATATCCTGAACAAAGATCCAACTTGGTAAAATAAATTGATCCATGTAATTCATCCAATAATTCATCAATCACAGGAATGGGAAATTTATCTTTAATGGTGAGTTTATTGAGCTCCCTATAATCCGGACACATTCGCCATGATCCATCCTTCTTGTGTACCAATACTACAGGAGCAGAGAAAGAACTTTGACTAGGTTGAATTATACCTGCCTCTAACATTTCTGCAATCATACGCTCAATTTCGCTCTTTTGGAAGTAAGGATATCTATAAGGCCTGATGTTTGGAGGAACACTTCCTGGAATCAAATGAATAGCATGATCATGATCACGAATAGGTGGGAGTCCTTTGGGAGTTTCAAACACCTTGGAACGATTGTCCAAGACTTGTTGGAGATCTGCAGAAATAGATGATTTTGATGTTGGAACTTCTAGTGAGCATAATTGTGCAATTACGCCTCGCTGTTCTTTCTTTAGAAGCTTTGTCATGACATTAGAGCTTATTATCCTTCCTGGCTTCCCTGCAATACCCCGTAATTCGAATTCCTTTCCTTCTGAAGAAAATTTCAAGAAAAGTTCTTGAAAATTAAAAGCTACCGTCCCCAAAGATTGTAACCATTGTACTCCTAGTACAACATCAGCACCTCCCATAGGAATGGAAAACATTGGACTAGTCAATACATATTCCCCCATGGTTAGCTTGATATTATGGCATTTTCCAGAGCAATTTATAGTTCCTCCATTTGCAACCATCACTTGGAATTCTGGTGCTGGGTATAGGAAACAATTTAATTCCTTGGCTACCTTACAATGAATAAAATTATGGGTGCTACCTGAATCAATCAACACTATTACCTTTTTCTTCTTGATATGTCCTTCTATCTTGAGAGTTTGAGGAGTAGTAATTCCTGCCAATGCATTACACGATATGGTCGGACTCATTTCTTCCTCTTCTTGGGTTGGTTCCTGGTGTATATCCTCTTCTTGTTCATTTTCTTCTTCCTCTTCACAATCTATGTAAAATAATTTCTTCTCAACACACTTATGACATTTAGTGTATTTTCTATCACAACTGGAGCAAAGCCCTTTTTCTCTTTTTTCTTCCAATTGTTGTGGCGTCAACCTTGTAGGTTGTGGAAATCTAGGAGTAGCAACACTTCCCTCTTTATAAAAGTGAGTGGTAGGCTTCCTTGTCTCCATAATTTTACATTCAATTTTTCTTGCCAACCTGAATGCCTTCTCCAATGAATCAGGTTCCAAAACGCGAACTTCATGTTGAATGTTATCCTTTAAAGTACCTATGAAGAGATCAATCATGTGTTCCTCTGGAATATCAGTTACCCTTATATTCAATTTTTGAAAGTCCTCAATGTGATCCCCCACTAAACCCTTTTGTTTGAGATTTATCAATTGGCTAAAGAAGGTGTTGCTCTTTGTATCCTCATAATGTGCTATCATTTCCTCCGTAAAAATTGACCAAGTGACAATTTTTTTACGGGAGCAAAGCCATCGATATCATACAAATGTATTTTGTTCTAAATGTAAAGTTGCAATGCGTACCTTTTGTGTGTTTTTCACGTTATGGAGATCAAAATATTGCTCCATATGTAGTATCCATGTTACAGGATCCTTTCCATCAAACTTCCTCATATCCATTTTTGGAATATGGTGGTTCTTCCCGCCAACATTAGATTTTATGAAATCACGATTAACATTTATTTTATTCTCATCACGAGTTTCCTCTACTATATTTTCACCATTAGGAAAACATTTCTTGTATCAACTTTGTCAAACCTTCCATGTCTACTTTTAGATCATTCTTCATGTTTTCCATTTTCTCATCGATCTTAGCTTCCATGTCATCCATATTAGATTCCATGCCAGCTTCCATGCCATCTATCTTATATTCCATGCCATATACCTTAGATTCAATGCCATTCTTCAAACCATCCATCTTATATTACACGCATTTCTTCAAACCATCCATCTTAGTTTCCATGCCTTTCTTCAAAACTTCCATGTCATTTTTTGTTGCTATTTGCGAGAGGAAAATTTGTTGCACTTACTCTCGTAATTTTTATATGTCATGTTTCCATTATTCGTCTTCATGAGTCATACTAGAGCCTTCTAAAGGCTTAATGGGTGTTGAATTATTTTTAGGGGCCATTTTATAATCCAATACTGATATCTATTCTACAATATGCCCTTGGAATCAATTCAACTTGATTCTTCAAACAAGACTTATGCAATTCGGGAAAAAAAATACACACCTTTTACTTGCTTTGAGGAGCTCTATATTGAAATTGAATTATCTATATAATTTCAGATCTTCAATATCTAAAATTCAGCCTTGTATTATCCCTCTGAAGCTTCTTTCAAATTTCACAGGTCTTACCTGATTTGGATTCTTCAAGGAAAAGATATGTCTAATCTCCCACAATGACACAATTATGGACTAGTTGAGTAGAGCGAACTTGTACGACTTGCCACTTCTTCCTGTTTCCTCCTTTGGCTCTAAAATTAATATACAAGAAACTAGAGTATGTTTACTTGTGGCCACTTTTTACAGCATTCCAATCCAATGCTCAGAGAGAGAGATATGAATATTTTCCCACAATAACCTCTTTGAGATGAAATTCATGAGCCTGAAAACTACCTAACTTCCAAAGATCATATCTCCAAAAATATTGTGAACCAAGCTCTGACATTTTGTGACGATGTTCTTCAGAATTTCGGCTTCGCTCTCCAAAAATTTTAGCTTCTGAATCTTGATAGAAAAAATTTATAGTGAAAATACCGCGATGACCTGTTTAGGTTAAATTTAGAAGCCTGCAAAAATCCCTAACTTCCACAGATCATATCTCTGAAAATATTGTGAACCAAGCTCTGAAATTTTGCGACAATGTTCCTCAGGAATTCGGCTTCACACTCTACAAATTTCAGCTTCTGAACCTTCGTAGAAAAAATGTTATAGCGAAAATGCCACGATGACTAGTTTGGAGCAGCGAAAACCCTAGAATCCAAAGCTCTGATACCAAATGTTGCGAAACCAACTCCAAAAATAGAAGAAAAGAGATATCAACGCCTTAGAAATAAGCCACTTCGAGGGGGAAACCTCCAATACATTACATGAATGAACAATTCTGGGATGATACAAATTACAAAACCTCCTTTCTATATATAGGAGTCCATGGGGCCATAATGTAATCCTAGTGGGCCATAATGTAATCCTAGCTGACCTAACAATAATAATTTAAGGGCACAATAATAACAATAAGGGGGTTACAACAATAAGGGACTATACTAGTAATATAGGGACCTAACATAATCATACCTATCAAATGCTAAATGAAGCTACTTGATGAGGTGTTAAAAAGAATGAATGGAAGAAGGTGGTAGGGTGTGACACCATCAACTAACTCAAACTTCAAGAAAAAAAGAATACAAGCCTCATATTCACAATTAATTTCATATTATTCACAAAAATTAAGAAAAAAATATGCATGCTCGGTAATAATGTATCACCCTCACTATCAAACTTAAATTGTGACAAGTTGTCAATTTTTTCCACATAGATGAAAAGTTTACTAGGGGATAGGTTAGAGAAACAATTTGGGATTATGATTTGGGGAAGATCCATTTCAGATAAGAGGTTCAAAATAAACTCAATGGGCACAACTTGTCATCTGACCCTCCTTCTAGTGCCATTTGTTGATGGTGCTGGAAATTATTCAACCAAGGGGGTATCCCCGATGAAAATTCCCATTTAGACTTAGCACCATTTGGTGTAGGAGCCCCTTCAAGAATACAACCCGATTTGTGTATATTCTTATAGATATGAATTGGCTACAATGTTCAACACGAGAGAGTAATTCATAGGTAATTTTGGATTAGAAAGTGAGTATGCCTTGTTGAATTTTCAACTATGGAATGTATCAAGGTTATTTTATCAAAAGGGTAAATAAAAGTGACCCTTTTAAAGACAAGTAGTAGTACTAATCTGGAAAAGACACAAGCATATACATATGAATGAATCATTGGAAAACTAGATAAATAATTCACTTGGAAGCAACGATTATTAAAGCACATACAACACACCTTCAACAAGATAAGTACCAAAGCCACCAAAATAATTCAATTTCCTTAGCACGGATGAAAACAACATACATTGCAAACATTCAAATAATAGTCTTAGAATATTGACGACATACACATGAAAGTGTGTTGGGTTAGAGAGCTCCTGAATTAAGTAAAATTTCCAAGACACATCAAGACAGTGAACACCACTAGCCCCAATAGTGGAGCATTAGAGCAGTCACTTACTCCCCCAAAAGAACTATATTCCTTTCTAATTGCAAGTAGGAGGAGCCAAGGTGAAAATCCATTTGCATGAGCTATTAGGGTGTATATATAACAAATGGGTGGATCCATCACCTCCCTCGTGACTCTTGGACTAACCTCATGACTACTTGACTTTTCAATGAAATTTTGACTTCCTACATGACTTTTCACATTACATGGATGAATCTTGGACTTCCACTTTACATTAAATCTCTTCAATATTTAATTTTCATAATCCACTAATGACATGGAAAATGATGAATTGTGACAGGACATGAAATAACATTGATGACATGGACTACATGATGATGTGGCAGAGTGAAGTTTCCCTTCTTACTTATTTTTCTTCAGTAAAATATGTATCCAATAATTCTTCATCGCGAGAGATATGTTTTTTTATTCATATCCACTCTCCAAAGGGTTGTGAATCAATATGGAGTCTTCATGTGGTCCATACCTTTAATCTTCTTTTTTACTCTAGTGTTCCTTCGTCTTCTCACCTAATAATCATCCTATATCTTCATCTCTATAGGTGTCTTCTAGAATAGTATCCTTCTCATTTTCCTCCATCATCATCTTGTCATGATAAGATAGAGTACCTACAACTGAAAAACACTCATGACAAGCCGACATGAGTTCAAGAAATCCTAATCTGACATGCTTCATGATATCACTTGTTAGGATTGGGATCAGGTTACAGGTTGAGTGATTGGATTAGGCATTGTGCAGTTACAGAGGCTAAGGTATAGGACTGAGGCTTGAGACTACGCAATGTGTATTTCAGGATGTCCATGGTCAAAGGATTGTGCAATTGAGGGGTTCAAGAGCTCAAAGTTGGGGCTTGAGGCTTGAGGTTTCCCAATGCACAGTTTTGGAAGGAAAAACTTAAGGTACTACACAGTTGAGGGACTCAGAATGTCAAGCATGAGGCTTGAGCCTTGAATTTTCCCTATGTGGAGTTCTGAGAGGCCAAGCTAGGTTATTGAACAGTTAAGGAGCTCAAGAGCTCAAGGTTGAGGCTTGAGGGTTGGAGTTTCCTAATGCACATTTCTGGCAGAAGAAAAAGCTAGAATATTGCGTATTTTATGGGTTCTAGGGCTCAAGCTTGAGGCTTGAGGGTTGAATTTTCCCAATACGCAGCTCTAGAGGGAGAATAGTCTGATGGATTGTGTATTTTCGCAGCTCAAGGTGCCAAGCTGGAAGCTTGAGGCTTGACACTACTTAGTGCACAGTTCTGGTTGACTGGGGGTATAAATTTTGTAGCTATGTAGCTTAAAGGTCAAGGCTAGGGACTGTGACTGCACAATTCCAAGAGGAAAGGTTGAAATTTTAGGGTTGAGACTATGTAATGCATAGTTCAAGAGGGTTGAGTGAGGTCAAATTTCTTGGGAAGGCACTTTTCCAGATAAGTCTAAGCATGGGATCAGTGAGACCAAAGTGAGCAGTAGAAAAAATTGAATATCATCACACACTTAGAGAATTTGATGACACAAGATTGATCACTTAGAACACATGAAAAACATTATTTCCTCAATGCAATGACATTATGACATATTTTCCCAAGTGTGACACTAAAAGTACACTTTGTGATGACAATGAAACTTTGGAAATAATTGTGATACATGTATACATGGTAAGAGTGACTCATTATAACCAAGGTTACCCCTTTGAAACAAGAATGTTTTTTAGTTTACATGATAGGCAACACTTCCCATGCCAAAAGACGACATTTGCGATATAAAGAGAAAAGTGCGAGTGACGCTTGCAATATGCGAACGACGATGAAAGTGAAACATGCCAGAGAAAATATAGCATTAAAAAGACACTAATAAAGGTGAAAGCAGGAAAAATAAATAGTTGAGAACATGAAAGTGACACTCGTGAAATCGAAGACACGCAAAAGAGACAGTTTGAAAAATTCACCGAAATAGAAGTACAATCACAAATAAAAGTGAGAGTGTGTCAATGAAAACATGCAGTGACTGTCGAAATATGTTGAACATAATATATTTACTGTCTTAATTGATTGTGCTATGCATGTCCAAGCTCTTGAAAAGGAATGTGGTCATAAGCATGCTACAGATTGAACACGTGTATGCAAGTAACTTCGACACTTATCGATTGACCTTGAAAGTGACTATGGAAAAAACGATCGCAAGGCCCATAATAGGCTCCAAAATTAAAATGTAAACAAAATTTTGGAGGGTTTTTATCACAAAAAAAAAAATAGGCTATTGTGTTGGGGTTTTATCTAGGTGTCATCAAATTTTTAAGCATTTCCCTTGGCTAGATTAAGAGAAATATTAAGCCCTAGATCCAACATAAAATTTTCCCTTAAACTTATTTGGTTAGTGGCATTGCTAAGGTCATATGCTCTTGAAACATTTATGGAAGTTAATTATTATTTGACCTCTTTCTCCTTGCTTGACCTAGGTATCTCCTTGAATATTATTTTTTCAATCCAAACCTCGATTGGCTTCCCCTGGGTCTCTCTCTCGTGGTCCCAAACCATTATATGGTCGCTATATTACATAACCCTAAAAGAGGTCTTTCTCATTCCCTTAAGAAGCATTGATTTAGGTGTATTCCTTGTATTTAAATGTCCTTTCCTCCTAAGTCTAGGTCTCCTCATAAGCCTTTCCTAGAGATCCATTGTCTTTCTCTTGAAGAAACCAAGCCATTGTTTAAGTCTCTCCTTTAGATGGGCCTTGGAAATCACACTATACCTATCCATTGAAGTTAACATCCTAGTGATTTCCTTTATACCAGGAATCCATTAGGGGAATTTTTGAGGTCTAAAAATGGGCATCCTAAGGAAATTATAAAATAATAGTTGAAATAATAAAACAATATTATATTACATCATCAAATTTTAGAGGGAAAGATGAAAAAACTACCTTTTCAACTGGTATTTTCAACTTGTCTCCCTATGGGTTTACTCAAATTTTGAGTGGGAACACTTATTGGATGTAGAATATGATTCCTTATACAAGGAGTACCCATGTTTCATAATTTTGATGGACCCTGCAAAACTAAAAATGAGAAATACATTAAAAACATGATTGCAATCATGTTTTTTCATGTATTTCTCATTTTTCATGTAGTGGGTTACATTGAAAGTATGAAACACGGGTACTCCTTGGATGAAGAATTAAATTTTACATCCAATGTGTAATATTCCTTTTTCGGGAATTTCTGCTAAATGGTCCTCAAGGACGCTATATAAGGAAGGAAGTGTAAAAAAAAGTTAAACTGGGACTTGGATCCCTCTATTTACCCTTCATATATTACTCTCCCAGAAGATAAGCTCAAAGAAATAAGCCTAGAGGGCTTATACAGATCTCCCCAAACTAGATCTCTCAGAAAATGCTCAATGAGAGATCTTACAGCAATACATGAACATAACCATGAAAATTTGAAAATTTGTACACATAAATAAATGGAATATAATACAACCATCATTTATATTAATATATGAGTTACAATATACAAAAATATCTTTAGGGAAAAGCCACTCAAGCTATCGGAATCAATCTCCGATGATCAACACATGAGATATAAGAGTTGCTGCAACTGCACAAAATATCGGAGAGCAGTGACAGCGTTGCCTATATTAGAGTAGCTGCTGCTATAGATGCATGTACATGATAAATGGCTGATATATATAAAGAAATTCCCAGAAATAGAAGGATGGGCTCTAATACAAGATTTCTAGCCAATCTAGGAGAGATTTCTAGAAATGCCGGAAAATGTACAATGTGACAAATAAATTGTCACTGCAACTGAATCAAAATATAAATGAGGCTGTAGTAGATATTATATGATAATTCCCTCCTCTGATAGTAAATCTAAGCAAAAGGCTAGTCCCTTTACTTAGAAACAACTCCTCCTGATAAGCACAAATGGCTCTCCCAACAACTGCCTCTGAAAATAACGCAGTTTCTACCCTAGGCTGCACTGTGAGAGATGGTGAGTGTTTGGCCTGGTGCCAAAGATCTGAAAATAAGCCCGGGAGTCATTCTCACTGATCCTCCAATGAATAGCTAAGCCCTCCACTGGAAAACAAGCCAAAGAATAACCCAATGAGTTCCTCTGTTTCTACTTCCAGCAACACAACGTTAATCTGCTGTAGAAATAACGCTGCAGATGCAAAGATAAGCTTGGAAAAATGCCGAAATGAGGAAATTAATTCCAAACCCTATCCTTCCTTGAGGATGAGGTATGGATTCTCGACCGGGAACACCCTTGGGTGAAGAACTCTAAAACCCTGCTAAACAGCCCGGGGATGCAAGTCTTTGCAAACCAAATTAAAATAATAAGCTAATGCATAATGAAAATGGGCTGCCATCTCCTCCTTATAAATAAAATGAACTCATCTCACCATGGGTCCCATTCACACTTGCTTCTAGCTCAAGCAAGTGGAGCCTCCACTAAAACTGTCATGTCCAAGTAGGTTCATTGTATCTAGACAGTTTTAGTTGAGTTGGTCAAAATGACTAGACCAAGCATGATCCCGATCATGTTCACACCCTTAGGTGCTTAATATAGCTGCTTATTCATCCTCCTTTCACACAAGGAGTTTTATCTCTTCATCAAAAGGAGTTAAGGGGTCTCCTTACCCATTTTATTTAAAAAAATAAAAAGATGCTAACTATAATGTTCCTTTTAGCTTGAGACTAAAAATTGGGAAAATTATAGTCCTCCCCTCCCACATGTTGCTTGTCCTCAAGAAAATGCATAGAGAGAACAAAATTCCTCCCCCTTCTCTCTTTTGGCCTCCTCATCAACAAACTCCACCACTGCTCAAAATATCCTGCAACAAATCTGTCCTCCAATGCTCCCTCCCAAGTATGCAAACCGGAATGGTGCACATCATGAAAAGATAGAAGGTGTAGGTGGAAACCTTCTTGCTGTGCTATGGCCTCCTCAAGGTAGGAGTGATGACATGCATGGGAAAAATTTATTCCCAATGATGATCCACTCATCCATGCTATCATCTAAATAAAAGTCTCAACCCCTGGTATATGCAATGTGTTGGGGCGGAATGAAGAGTTGGACTTTTGATTCCCATGGTGTTTCTCTCTCCATTTGTGGTACACATGGGGCTGCCTTTGTCCTTGGGCTGAAATGGTATGGCCTCCAAGAATGGCCCAAGCTTCCCCATCAAGAAAATCAGCCATGAAGTGCCTCCTCAAGTTCTCCAAGTGGTTTTTCCCACAAGAAGAGAAAAGTAGCAATGTGGCAATCATGGTTTGCCCATGGTGTCTCCTACAATATGAAGCATGTATAATGGGGAGAATAATACTCCCAATGGGCTGTCCCCATACCTCCAACACTCTCCAAGTAGCGTTCCCTATGAATGTACAACCATCAGCAACAAAAGGAAGCAATATGCAATGAAAACAACTTGTCATAAGACAACTAGAGAGTGGGTCACTGCTATACTCATGGGACCAATGCAGTGAACCTCCTGCTTACATCAAAACTAAAAACAACAAGTGCTTTCCCAGCCACTTTTTTTCTGCCGCAAACATCTGATAAGATGAAAACATGAAAATGCAAATTGGTGCCAATGATGCACACCGAGAAATATGTGGCTTCCCCCACAAACCATCATGAAAATAACCACTCCCATTGCTGCAATGTGCCACAAGTACATCACAATAAAGAGCATAAGGAGGTGTGATCATCCTTATCTCATCAAGCTACTCATATAAAGTAAATAAAGTTAAATCAAAATGAGAGTATATACCTCCTTTACCATGTACTTCGGTCCTTGAGCTGAAATGGCTCATCTGAATGCTCTCCCTCACCTCAAATGAGTAAGGAAATGGTTGTGCCAACCTCTCCATTAACATCCGGGCTATGAATCTATCCATATGTTGATATAGATCATGCTGAATGCCCTCCCAAATGAACTCCTCTAGCAAAGCAGAATATGCATCTAAGTGCATAGCTAGAAAGTCCTCACGTGTTGCATGTAATAGTTTCTCCTTGAGACTAGAAACTCTAGTCAAGAAGATCTTGCCATAACAATAGATGGCCATATCATCCACCATGTATCTTTCATCTCCCTCCTGGCCATCAAGAATCATGCATGCACCAAGATCCTGGGAATACTCTACCAAAATTTGAGACCTCCCATACGAATCAATCATCCTCATAGACAGCGCTGGTAATCTACAATGTGATGCTCCCCTCATGTTGTTGCCTGCTACTTTGACATCCCCCATGCCAAATTCATCCTCCAAAATTCTACCATGCCCATCATGCAGCTGCTCATGCTCAAATAATAATGGTGATCCTGGGAAGTTAGCCTCCCCTAAGAAGCTATCATCCAAAAAGAATCTCCCAATCATGGTCAATGTAAGCATGAGTAACCTCCATCTACTCCCATGTGTGAAAGAGTCCTCCCTCAAAGGAAGTATCCTCTTCCTCTCCAAATCTGTGGAGCAGTCAACCTGCATCATGAATATGCAATCCTCCATCCCTACAGCAAACTCTATCAGCATAGTATAATTGATGAGAGTGGGTGATGCTAAAAATGAGAGAGTGTCTCTCTCCTCCTTGGGTCTATCCCAAACTCTCTGCGCTGTGCTGGACTCCTCCAAAGTCTTAACCTCTCTAGAATCCAAGAGTGGTGAACCAACTGACAAGATGCCTCTCATCAAATCTAGATCAGGTGGCCTCCCAGGTGGAATGCCTCCATATAGTGAGACATCAAGCTCGGAAGTGGACTATATGTATAAGAGGACTGATTTGTCCCTCTCCTCACTGCATTGTACAGTCTCTCTCCCATGTTAAAAGACTTTATGGAATGGATAAGGGTGTATCAACCCTTGCTGCTGATCCTTCTCTTCTTCCTCCATCTCACAATCCCCAAATGTTGTTGTAAATGGCTCCAGAATTGTGCTTTGGTTCCCACATGTTGAATCTCTTGGAATCCCTTGCATAAAAACAAGGACTCCTCCCATGGAAGCAATGGCTCCCCTCTCGTCTCCATGTGGTGATGGCTCTTCTTCCCATGATACAACGCTGTGGATTCTCCCATGCACATACTCTTCATCAATATGTGAGTATGCCTCCCCTTCAATGAGAGACCATGGATTTCGGTCTTCCTCTAAAAGAGGGATCTCCATGTTATCACAAATGGAAGAGTGCCCTTCATACAATGGGGATATTTCCTCTAGCAAGTCATCATTCCAGTTTTCTTCCCCTTTAGAAATGTGGAGTGGAGTTTGTTTCATGTTTCCTTCTAATGCATGCAAAGTGTTTGAAGATATGATGCATGATGATTCACATTGATTCCCATCAAATTTCTTCACCAAACCCTTAGTGAATTCATCATAAGTTTTTACATTTGCATGATAACATGAAACAGAAATTTTAAACCACTAATCATGGGCCATACCTCTGAGATGCAGTGCTACTATAGTGATGGCCTCCTTGGCTGCAACTTGGTGTAGCTGAAAATATGCATCAAGATCCTCCACCCAAGCTGTGGCTTTGCACCTTGCTGATCCATCGAAAGTGGATAGAAAGAATTTATCTTCCTTTCTCCCTTTTTAGCTGCTGGACATTGCTCCCTTGAGTCTGCAAAACTCTTGGAAGTCCAAGTGCACTTCGAATCTCCATGATTGAGATTGATACTCCCAAAGAAAATCACTCAAGGTCTCCTCCCTTGGTGACTCATCTTCCTCCATTCTCCCTGCAGTAGATATGGGCGATGTACTGCGCTGTGGATCTGCATGTGTGGCTGAATGCTCACACCCATCATAAGAATAGCTAGGGCTTGCTTCATCCACAAACCCTCTCAGAAAATCTCTCCAATTTTCCCTTTCTTTCTCCTCAAGGTCTTCAATGATACCCTCCAGGGTCTAGAAAAGAAGAAGGGAAACCTCCTCTTTCGTCATTCCTCTTTTGTTGTTTTTTCTATACATATCCTCTTCCAAATGAGGAGCTTCTCCTTCTAATGGCATTTTATCTTGGGCTGCATAGCTGTAAAGCTCCCTTCTCAAGAATATCAAAATTCTATTCTAGAGATTGACTGCAGGGGCATTTACTGGATATGTCACCTTTGAAAAAAGGATGATATCCAGAGGCTACCTAGCCATATACAGACTCTATATATAGATCTTGAAATATTCCCCTTCAGGGATTCATCACTTTGGCTTGAAGCCACAGGCTGAGCCAAAGATCATGCTCGGATACCACTGTAATATTCCTTTTTCGGGAATTTCTGCTAAATGGTCCTCAAGGAAACTGTATAAGGAAGGCAGTGTAAAAAAAAGTTAAAATGGGACTTGGATCCCTCTATTTACCATTCATACATTACTCTCCCAGAAGATAAGCTCAAATAAATAGGCCTAGAGGGCTTATACAAATCTCCCCCAACTAGATCTCTCATAAAATGCTCAATGAGAGAGCTTACAACAATACATGAACATAACCATGAAACTCTGCAAATCTGTACACATAAATAAATAGAATATAATACAGAAATCATGCCTATTAATCTATGAGCTACAATATACAAAAATATCTTGAGGGACAAGCCACTCAAGTTATCAGAATCAATCTCCGATGATCAACACATGAGATACAAGAGTTGTTGCAACTGCACAAAATTTCGGAGAGTAGTGACAGTGCTGCCTATATCAAAGTAGCAGCTGCTATAGAAGCATGTAAATGAGAAATGGCTGATATATATAAAGAAATTCCCAGAAATAGAAGGATGGGCTCTAACACAATATTTCTAGCCAATCTAGGAGAGATTGCTAGAAATGCTGGAAAATGTACAATGTGACAAATAAATTGTCACTGCAAATGAATCAAGAAATAAATGAGGTTGTAGTAGATCTGATATGATAATTCCCTCCTCTAATAGTGAATCTAAGAAAAATGTTGGTCCCTTTACTTAGAAACAACTCCTCCTTATAAGAACAAATGGCTCTCCCAGCAACTGCCTCTGAAAATAACGCAGTTTCTGCCCTAGACTGTGCTGTGAGAGATGGTGAGTGTTTGGCCTGGTGCCAAAGATCTTAAAATAAGCTTGTGAGTCCTCCTCACGGATCCTCCAATGAATAGTTGAGCCCTCCACTGGAAAACAAGCCAAAGAATGACTCAATGAGTTCCTCTGTTGCTGCTCCCACCAACACAACGTTAATCTGCTACAGAAATAACGTTGTAGCTACAAAGATAAGCTTGGCCAAATGCTGGAATGAGGAAATGAAGTCCAAACCCTCTCCTTCCTTGAGGATGAGGTTGGGATTCCCGACCGGGAACACCCTTGGGTCAAGAACACTACATC
Organism: Pinus albicaulis; assembly: GCA_034641835.2. Taxonomy (NCBI): domain Eukaryota; kingdom Viridiplantae; phylum Streptophyta; class Pinopsida; order Pinales; family Pinaceae; genus Pinus; species Pinus albicaulis. Next base: position 288,427,752 of record CM076583.1, read on the forward strand.
CCTGCTAAACAGCCTGGGGATGCAAGTCTTTGTAGACCCAACGAAAATAACAAGCTAATGCATAATGAAAATAGGCTGCCATCTCCTCCTTATAAAGCAAATGAACTCATCTTACCATGGGTCCCATTCACACTTGCTTCTAGCTCAAGCAAGTGGAGCCTCCACTAAAACTGTGATGTCCAAGTAGGTTCATTGTATCTAGACAGTTTTAGTTGACTTGGTCAAAATGATTAGACCAAGCATGTTCCCGATCATGTTCACACCCTTAGGTGCTTAATCCAGCTGCTTATTCATCCTCCTTTCATACAAGGAGTTTTATTTCTTCATCAAAAGGGGTTAAGGGGTCTCCTTACCCATTTTATTTAACAAAATAAAAAGATGCTAACTATAATGTTCCTTTTAGCTTGAGGCTAAAAATTGGGAACATTACACAATGAGTAATCCCACTCAAAATTTGAGTAAATTCTTAGGGAGATAAGTTGAAAATACGAGTTGAAAAAGTAGTTTTATTATTTTATTATTTTTTAATATGTTTACTTTTTTACTCCAAAAATGGTGAATCATCCCCCATGGTTGACATCCTCATATTGAATATTATTAGTTCTTATAAATTTTATTTTTGTTGTATATTTTTCTTTGGAGGCCCATTTTACACCTCAAAATTCCCCTAATGCTCCCATTGGTGAAAATATGTGAAGAGTAGGGGACACTAACAAATGTGATAGTGGGCCTTTGTCCCATTGTTGTCATTTGGTCTAGTATTTGTCCCCTAGGTACCCCTCCTAGAACCCTTGCAATATCATGTGGAAACAGGGTCTTCGATCCTCTCTCTATCAGTGGAAATTAGTCGTTCTTCCTTCTGGGTGCTCTCCCAACCTTCAAAAACTAAAACGATCTCCTTCTGACACTTCTGTTGGGGTTTCTGGCTCACCACTCAAATTTGATGACTTTCCTGCAAAAAATTTCATCTTCCTCTTCTGTTGCCTCTTTGGAATTGGAAATAGCTAAGAAATTCCTCTGAAATTACTCTATTTATTCTCCCTCTCACTATTTCTTTGGCTCGAGCTCTTCTACCTACCGAATTACCACACTAGATAACTCAATCTTCCCAAGGAACTCACTCTCCCTCTCACTCAATGTGTCTATCTCCATCACCATCATATTTCTCTTATAATCTCTCATTGGATCACGAATTATGATGCAGGAGCATCGAGTTAAATTTTCATTATTCAATTGTGTAATTAAGGGGGTGAGATATTTTAATTATTTTTTGTTCATTTTTAATAAATTAGGAGAGAAATTATAAATGTGAGGATTATTGTAAATATTCCTTAAATAATTAAGGATATGAGTGGAGTTGAATTAGGTAGATAAACTAGGGATTAGGAATTCCATAAATGGGACTTAGTTGAGCCCAAAAAAAGATAAATCTAAATTACATTTTAGTTTAGATTTGTGTGGAGAAATTTATGGAGTGGAATAAATTCATATTTATGTATAAATAAGAGGGTTGTGTGAGGAAGAAAAACACGGGAGGAAGTGAGGAATATAGAGAGAGCAAGAGAAATGGATTGATATTTTTGTAAAGGGCCAGGAGCCCAAGAGGCTTCCGTTGTAATATTTGGCCATATGTTTTGAATTTTGAGTTTCTTATATTATTATATATCAGCATTTTTGTTTATATAAGCTCTCTTTCCGTTATGTATAATTGAGTTGTATCAAATGTGTTTTTTTACGAAGAAAAAATTGAGATTTTAAATGAAGAAGAAAGCACTAACGTTTTAATATGTTGGGATCTTATTTAACCCAGTATCCTGGCATCATTTTGGTATCAGAGCCTTAGAAGTGTGTGTTGATTAAATTGTGATTAATTCCCAAGCTATATGAATGCATTGAGTTATCTGTAAAGTATAAGAATGGTGTTGTAGTAGCCAAATTGAAAGTGTGTGGAGACTGCGTGATTAAGAAAGCAACGTCAAGGGCGTGCTGCAGAAATTAGTCTGAAACCGTGGCAACATGAAATATTAGCCGTGCAACATATATGAAAGAGTGGAACTCATGAAGAAACAGTGTGGAGCTGACCCTACCTGCGTATATGTATTAACCCAGAGATGAGAAACGAGCCTGAAGTAAAGGTTCAATCCAGCATATGGAAGGAGAGTGTTGTTATATACTCAGAGAAGTTCGAACAGAGTAGGAACCGATTTGGAGAATTCAACAACTAACGTGTTGAAGTTGCGTGGGGGAAGCAGCTTAGCCTAGAAGAGCTGGAGTGCTGTGAGCTTTTCACGCTATGCAACCAGTTGAAAGGGCACATATCAATTTAATTCTACGTGTTGGCTAACGTGCAGTGGGTGCATCTCAAAATTGTGGTATGTTGCCATACGTGAAAACACTTCAGTAAAATACTCATATAGTTGTGTATTAATTACTGGGTGTATATCCATTTAACTCTGCGAGTAGGTGCATGTCAATTTTTTGGTAAAATACTCATATGCTTATGTGAATTTAACTTCATAAGTAAATGAGAGCGGTACGTGAGTTTTATGGTAATATGGTAATAGTGTGATGGTTTTTTTGTGAAATTTTATTAATATATGGATTATAAAAGCATTCTATTTTCAAGAGAAGAAGGAATCGAATCAGAGTTAAGTCTCTAGTTATTTAAAGCATGGAAGATTGATTTTTGGATTAATTTCACAAAGAATTGCATCAGCCAAAGGGTAAGTGGTCATGGAAACAAGCGAGGAGATTGAAAAGTTTGGGTGAAATGGTATTTTGGTAAAAGGGATTGTATTGCGTTGGAGGTATGGTTAGTTTCCTGAATATATTTTACGTGAGTTTCTTATTCAAATTCATTTTACAAGAAGCTATTCATTTAAACTCACAAGAAGCCACTAATTTACTTTCACATAAAATTTGCATGGTTAAACTCATAAGTGACTATTGAATGAGGTGAAAGTAAATAATAGAGGTAAAGGTGAAAGAAAATTGATTTTGTAAAGCATGGTGGGGAAAAATGGTGAGTTGTTGCACACGGTTTTGAGTGGGTAATATATGGTTTCATAAAACCATGTGTGGGTTTTGAGAATGCATAACTTCATAGTTTAATTTTATATTTTTAAGTAGGAGAGTTGTGAGAAGAATGATTTATAAAGTGTGAAAAGGAGTTTCTATTATTTTGGGGTTTTTTTGTAAGAAGTGGATTGTATGGTATAAGAAGTGGGATAATTAATGTACTAGTGTCAAAGTTGAATTCAAGGTCTGTATATCATGAAGTAAAATGAGTCTAGTACATTATGTTAAGGTCAACTTCAATTTATTTTTTCAGAATATTTTTTTCAAAATTGAAGAAAAACTCGATAGATTGAGATCAGGAAATTTGGCTTAAGCTAAGAGGGGAGATTGTGCGCACTTTGAAGGTTTCTAACATTTTGCTAGGAAGAGATTTATTTGATGGGGAGAAAATGGACCTTGCGCGTTCAAAGTAAGTCTGTAGAGGCTTGAATGTATTCCTAAAATAAAACGCGAGAGAAGGGTTGGATCATTTCAACCATAAGAAGATTCAAGGTAAGTGCTCATTGAATGAATCAATATTCATTGAGTAGAGGTATTTTAAAATTTGGATGATTAAATTTCCTTACTCGAGAATTTGATCTTTTGTAAATGTTATGAAAAAGTGAAAATGTTGTAAATGCAGAGGTATAAGGTTTTTTCACCACAGTAGCTTTAAAGAAATTTAATTTTCACTTAAATAAATGGAAAAGGAGAATACACTATCCTAGGTGATATAAAAAGAAGTATGCATTTTATATGAGGTGGTTTATTATGCATAGTGTGGGTTCTTCACAGTTTTGGTTAAGTCATTTTGGATCAAAGCTTGTAGTTGGAAGTGGGAGAATTCTTTTGATTTGTGTTTAAGGTTGAAAACACAAATGCTTGATGTTGTAGAATATTTATTTTACCATCATGTGGCGGCATCTAAGGAGGTGTTATTCAAGAGGGACACAATGTATGAATTGTACATTATTCATCAAAGAGGTTAAAAACATGTTCTCTGTACACAGGTGAAGAGATGTGAATTGATATTGTATGGTGCATAAAAGTGCAAGGAAATGTTTGCATTAATATGACGAGCTTATGGGCATGCGAGTATTTCAAGTGACAAAGATAGCACAGAAGATTGGAAACTAGATAATTGAGATTGCAGAAAATAAGGTTCATTAATAACCTTAACAAGAGCATGAGGTATGATAATTCAGGAAGGTATTTTTGAATGTTGAAGATTGAATGGTTTATTTATTTTCACCTTAAAATAAATCTTGGAAAACTTGAATTTCAATCGACTAAAGACTTCAGTATCATGTGAAATGATAATGGGGAACTTGTTGGTGTCCCTTGTTTTGATAGTTTGGCAAATCAAAATACAAGGCAACATCAGAACCAATCTTTAGAGTTACAGGATCTAGTCCTCCTGTTCTCAGAGAGGGATCTCTCAAATGTTTGTTTGCAAAGGTTTATCTTGTGTGCTTAGAGTATGGATTTTAGACTAGTTATTAAGGGCAGGTGTTTTTTTGTTTGTTTGGTTGGATTGATATAGCAGAATATGAAAGACCTAGGAAAGATATATAGAATGGAGAAACATCTGGTTCATTGGGCAATGGAGTCAAAAAGAGTTCATAACATACTTATCAATGGATGTGGGATATCATAGGGCAAATCTAACTTGGCCACAGGATCCTTTGGTTTTTGGAATGAGATGGACATCAATGATTTAGAAAGAGAAGATTAATTCTCAACAAAGGGAATTTGAAAGCACAATTTGAACAATAAAGAGCTTTTTGATAGACAAGGCTAATCATGAATTCTACAAATCACACCTTTAAGAAAACAATGATTTCAAAACAACTTTTAAAATGAAATCTAAGATTCGGGGAACACCCTATTTCCTCAAAAAATTTATTTCAAATGACTTATAAGAAAACATGAAAGATTCACTAATAATTGCAGTCATAGAAGAGGGAACACCTAACACATCTATGATTATAGCTATAAAGACCTTTAAGACCACTGTTTAAGCAAGGACAAAGGGCAAGATCATAACAGACCTCCTTGATTCGTTGTAAACAAGAAAATTCAAAGAGAGACTTCAATAACAATTTTTAAGTGGAAGCAAAAAAGCAGGGAGAACCATAAAATCATGCTGAAACCAACTATTCAAACCATTAAAGAAATAAACAAGCATGAAGATTAAAGAGAGAGATTAAAGACTCTAAAATACTTCAGCAGAAGAAAAAATAAAACAGTGAAGGATGAATAGGTCTAAGGTGCTTCCAGGAGTCATTTATTAGCCTAAAACTTTCAACCTATTGTAGTAAGAAATTATGAAACAGAATGATAACAGGAGAAAACGTTAAACAGTTTAGAATACTTCACCAACAGCCAAGCTCATGGATCCAATGATAGAGCCTTCTCAAGAAAAAGCATGCAACAACATCATCAGGGCTATCAAGACTTCAATTTCTTCTTCAACTTCAATAGAATATGTATTATTTCAGAGAGTTCCAAAATTACAACTAGTGATCAACCAACCCCTCACTCATCTTCTGCAGAAGTATTTATAGAAGAATGAGGAGGTGAGATCTGATAAAAGATCTCAAAAACTAATTAATACAGACTTAAATGGCTTCTTGGCCTTTGGAGGGCTCAATGAAGAATCTTACATAGGTGTCCTCTGTATTAAATTATTTACATTAAAGATTAAGTTCGGTGGGAGATTTTGTTTGACCTTTGAGGCTCTGTGTGATGTCGAAGTTACTTTGCTGATATTTTTTCATTAGTTTGTTAGCAGAATTTATCCTCTGGATGCGTAGTGAGGCAGATATTTGGTCCTGATCAATAACTTCGGCCTTTGATCGAACACTTTGAGGCACAGGTGGCATTTCGGTAGCTGGGAGGAATCAATTTTCCTCAGGTGTGGCGGTGGGGGCTTTCCGTTTGATGATCCTTTATGATTTTTCTTTAAACTGTGTTTATTCAGGAGGATTAGGCTTCTGCTAACCCATCTTAGCCATAATACCATAGATCTATCTTCAATTTTCTGTCCTGGTACATTTTTTCTTCGGCACTGATACTCTCTGACTGTGCTTGATTCACTGTGTTTTTCGCTATTGTGCAGGGTTGCGTAGGGATTATATGGCATCAACGCCTGATGAAACACTGATGAAACGTGAGTTTTAGATCCTGCAAAGGATTTTCTTTGCTGAATCGGAGGCGGGAGGATCGTCACCCTCTGCCTCTGAAAAAACTTTATTCATGGCGGAAAAACCATTAACCCTGCAAAATACGAGTAAATATTATGAAATCCTGCATGTATGGACTAACTGCTTCAGAAGGCATGTGGAGGGAGCATGGCCATTGGATGGCATCATCCAATGGTCGAGATTGATCAGAGGAGGTTGAAGGAGATAGGGGGAAGACATTAAATCGGAACCGTCAATCGCACAGAGATCAACAATCGGGAGCGGAGGCGAAAAGTCAAAGAGAAACGGAGAAATGATTTAAAACCTTTGTTTGGACAAAAATGGTCACAAAATCATGTTCGGGGTTCAGGAGAAACGTGGGTTTTTGGATGAGATCGGCCCACGCGATCAACGGCGAAGGACGGGCACCAATAAACCTTAGAAAACATGCCCGGTCATCAAACCTTTTAATAAAACCATGCTGCATAATTTTCTCGGGTTCGGATTTGCTGACTGGACGAGGAATCAGGGTGATAAATTTTGGAAGGACCGCACTATTCCTTGGTTATATCTCGGGCATCTTCGTAGAGCGACTACCGTCCGATGAGCGGCCTTAGATCGGACGGCGCGCATCAATATTGCGTCGGGTCCACGTCCGATATTTAATGTGCGATGAGCGGCGGTTTTCTGAACAGTGCTCAAGACACGTGTCGGGCGATGTATGGAATCGCTACCGATCAGGAAAAAACCACCCCCCACTTGAAGGCGGTGCGATGGATACCGCGTGGTTTTGCAACGACGAGTGGATGGCGGGGACCACTGGGTGATGGATTGCGCGCCATCGATCTATGGATCAGATCGACGGTGGAGATTGATTGAACTTTGGACTAGTGGAAAATTTATAATATAATAAAAGCCGGCGGATTTAATATATAACCAAAGGTTTTAAACTTTGGGCGGACATAATTAATATTCAAAATGGCTTGGCGCCCGATTGCAGGGCCTTTGGGCGCATGGAGAAACATATGACCGAGGGTTAAAAAGGAGGGGCTAATCGCAATTGGGCAACGCGATAAGCGCTTGGAGGGCTAGCGCCTGGTTCTGGCATCAGGACGTATGGAAGGGAGGGTGTAAAGACTTAGCCCAAGGGGGCTTAAGTCTATAACATAAAAAATGTGCTTTTTATGTATTTTCAATGGTTTTCAAAGGAATTTGAAGGTTCCGATAAGGCAAGAAAGGGCCTTAAAACCTTATCAAAAGGATTTCAATGAAGGGGAAAGGGGAACAGACATGAAAATGAGGGATTTTCATGGGAAATGGAGGGGTAAAATGATGTTAGTTTTGGAAGAAGGGGAAAAAAGGAAAAAGGTGCTTGCAGCAGTTTTCTTTCTTGGGAATCAGCAGGATTTCTGAGCGTAGAGTGGGCACAGAAGTGAAGATGGGACAGAGGCATGAGGCCTTTAAGAGTCTTCAAGAGCCAACATTTTTTAGCAATAAAAATTTTTCCTTGAAGGCTCAAAAAAGTTTTAGCCACCTTTTGCTATAACAAATTTATAGGTGGCTAACAGTGGCTCCACTTGGGGATGGTGCCTTCTTGAAGGCATCAAGAACTTCAGACTTGCATTCTCTGGGAGGCTAACTTGTGCCTTATCCATTGGGCTGCCCTTTCTTTGTTGGGATGATCTTTCTCTGAAAACATATTAGCAACCATAAAAACAATGGATCTTTCATCAACAAGCTTTCTACCTACCCAATCCTACAGATCTAACATTTTTTCTTCATTAGAGTGCACTTGGATTGGCAAACTCTTTTCACAACATTTTATTCTTTTGAAAGTAGGAAATCTAATCTACTTCTACTCCTTATTTCTCCATGGACTCAGTTTAAACAGTTGATTCCATATGATTCTCTACCTAATCTACTAATCTGTTAGGATTAAACAGTCTAACAGATTTTTATTCACTAATTTCTAAAAAAGAAATTTAAAAAACATTCAAGTCAAGATTGAACAATCTAACTTGATGATGGTCTATGGCATAAAAACAAGCTGCACATAGACATTTATTTTGCAGAAAATTTAAAACAAAAATGGAAGGTTTGAGATCTATTATTTCAAAGCATTTCCTCCCTCTTCTTACAGCTCTATTTTAACTTTTTTTTGAGCTGTCTTTCCTTTGCTAACTGGTTCAGAATTTGAGCTGATTAGAACTAGATTTTTTACATCCTTTGACTCAATATTTGAAACAGATTTGAGTCATTCTTTTGCTTGAAAATTTAGGTTCAGATTTTGAGCATGTTTGAACCTTTAATTTCTATCCTAAACTATCTACTGATAAGCCAAGATTAAACAGTTTGGAAAATCAAATTCATTATCCTATCAGCAGAAAATTTAAAGCTAATTAGTCAATATTAGGCTGTTTGACTAACTAGAAGTGTGTTCTTCAGGAGTGGAATTTGAGCTTGCACACTTTCATATTTTTTTCTCTTTTTTGGTATGGGGCTATACCTTTCTTGTTTTCACAATCTGCCCTCTTTTCTTTCTTTTCATTGTTTTTGGATTTTTATTTTTTCTTTCAAGACAAAAATCAACAACTAACTAACTGCTCAAAGCTAAGCTTTATTGACATTCCTATCTAACCTAATCTAACTTGGAGTATTTACTTTATCATATGATACAAAAATGCTAATGCAGCCAGTTGAGTAATTTCATAAAGAAGAAGAAACTATGGCTGCTTGTCAGGGGTATCCATAGTATATTTTGAAGATTAATCTTCAAAATAAAAACTATCACAGAAGGTGACAACTTTTCATGTCTCTGGCTCTTGCAAAGGATCAATGCATGATAATTTGAGCCAATCGGGATCTCCACACACTCTTCCAAAGGATCAACAAAGAAAAGATGAAGGTTCTCTTCTTTTCGGTCCCCCATGTCTGGTAGATTGTCTGCTTCCAAGACTTCAGCTTTGAGGAGCATATCCTTAGAAATTTGCTTGGAAGATTCATCATTCTTAACAGAAAAGGAAGAAGATTCTTCTTGATAATATGGTATATCCTCAGTAGGACAGTCTTCTATTTTTTTCTCTCCCTCTTCTTCATCATCATCTGAACTAGAGGACTCATCATATTTGGTAGTGTTGTCCTCTTGTAGCCCTGGTAAGCTCTGGTTTAGTGGACTGTACTTTATTAGGGGGTTATTATATTCTTGAGCAGGGGTATGTTCAATTATTTCCTCTTTTTCAAGAGAAAGCTCCTTGATTTCTACCTACCAAAAAATTTCTTCGTTTCTTTCCTCCTCATCCTTTGAGCCAAAAGTCTGCTGATTCCCAATCACATGGAAACTATTACTGATGATCTGAAATGAAACAGAGAAAATATCCAATGAATCTTCACTCACTTATAGACTTTGAAAACTTTCATCATCAGTATCATAAATAGTATGCACTGGCTCATTACTTCTTAGAAGGAGCTGATCTTCCTCGCATAAATTTGCTAATGATGATCCTACAAAATTAAGTTTTGTTTGGGAAGCATAATCACTAGATAGATCAAAGTTAGGAGAATCATGAATATAAGTAATACTACCAATCAAACATACTGGGTTATTAGCAGGTCCTTCTTCGTTCTGATCTACAAAAGAACTTTATAAATATGTACAACAAAATTCTCTATGTGAATGGGCAAGAGTGTTTGTTTTGTAAAAAGTTTCAGAGATTGATTGTTTATAAATAGTCTGATCTATTTCCTTTTCTGTCAAAGGGGAAGATGTTTCCATGTCCCTTTGAATAGAAGTACAACAGTTCTCTGTCTCTTGTGAAGACTGATTTTGAGGCTGAATGTCTTCTTGAGCCTCATCTATAAGGGATGATGCATCAATATTTGAGTTTTCAGGGATATCTTGAGGGATGTTCTTTATTTCTTGGATCATCTCTTCCTCAACTGATTCATCCATGTTCTTGTGATAGCTAAGATGCATATGAAATTCTTGAATGGCTGTTAATAGATCTTCAGGATGCATACTAACCAAATCCTCATCAATATCTAATAGGTACTGTATGATATTCTGAGATTGATCACAACAATCCCATGATAAGGATGGAGAGTTTCCTTTATAATTTTTGTAAAATACTTGGTGCATGTCTTTTAAAGAAAACAAACTTTTGGGTTCTAACCATTCATACCAATTTCTAGTTTTTCCTTCTAATGTTGCCATAAACATTTTCATTAGGCAGTCTTCATGCCATTCAACTTTAAATCTCCACACATGTATATGAAACTTGATGATATGTAGCAAGGGGTCATCAACATTTTCACCCTGAAAGGTAGGTAGGTTTTCTAGCCAGTCTACTTCAGGGATTTTGTGTGGGAATCTAGTGATATGCTCCCTACTCATTGGGGCATATCTTCGTTGTATTCTTGGAATCATGTTTGTAAATAAAGAAAAGGTCACTATATATTTTCAACCAGTTCAGAGTCTTTTACCAGTGGAGTCATTAGGTTTTTTAGGAGTGTGGAGTCGCCAGGTGGAAGATTTTGAACTTTTTTGTCCACCAACAGCATGATTGGGTTTTCTTAATGCATTCCCAGGATATTTTACAAGGACTGGAAGGATAATAGGCCCTTTGGAGGCCAATGGAGTCACCAGGTGGAAAATTTTTAGCTTTTGTAAAGGTAAAATGTTTTATGGTTCCACCACCATGTTTATTATGAAGCCAAACTAAATATTTTAGGTTTTTCTGAGTTTTTATGGTTGTTTGAAAGACTAATGAGTTTATAAGATCTTGCTAGGCAACTATGAACTCAGTGGTCCCACCGTGATCGCCATTATGTTGGTGTGAGAGTGTTTTGATAGTTTGGCAAATCAAAAGACAAGGCAACATCAGAACCAATCTTTAGAGTTACAAGATCTAGTCCTCCTGTTCTCAGAGAGGGATCTCTCAAATGTTTGTTTGCAAAGGTTTATCTTGTGTGCTTAGAGTATGGATTTTAGACTAGTTATTAAGTGCAGGCGTTTGTTTGTTTGTTTGGTTGGATTGATATAGCAGAATATGAAAGATATAGGAAAGATATATAGAATGGAGAAAAATATGGTTCATTGGGAAATGGAGTCAAAAAGAGGTCATAACATACTTATCAATGGATGTGGGATATCAGAGGGAAAATCTAACTTGGCCACAGGATCCTTTGGTTTTTGGAATGAGATGGACATCAATGATTTAGAGAGATGTTTAATTCTCAACAAAGGGAATTTGAAAGCACAATTTGAACAATAAAGAGCTTTTTGATAGATAGGGCTAACCATGAATTCTACAAATCACACCTTTAAGAAAAAAATGATTTCAAAACAACTTTTAAAATGAAATATAAGATTCGGGGAACACCCTATTTCCTCAAATATTTTATTTCAAATGACTTAGAAAACATGAAAGATTCATTGATAATTGCAGTCATAGAAGAGGGAACACCTAACACATCTATGATTACATCTATAAAGACCTTTAAGACCACTGTTTAAGAAAGGATAAAGGGCAAGATCAGAATAGACCTCCTTGACTCGTTGTAAACAATAAAATTCAAAGGGAGACTTCAATAACAATTTTTAAGTGGCAGCAAACAAGCAGGGAGAACCATAAATCATGCTGAAACCAACTATTCGAACCATTAAGGAAATAAACAAGCATGAAGATTAAAGAGAGAGATTGAAGACTCTAAAATACTTCAGCAGAAGAAAACATAAAACAGTGAAGGATGAACAGGTCTAAGGTGCTTCTAGGAGTCATTTCTTAGCCTAAAACTTTCAACCTACTGTAGTAAGAAATTATGAAACAGAATGATAACAGGAGAAAACGTTAAACATTTTAGAATACTTCACCAACAGCCAAGCTCATGGATCCAATGATAGAGCCTTCTCAAGAACAAGCATGCAACAACATCATCAGGGCTATCAAGACTTCAATTTCTTCTTCAACTTCAACAGACTATGTATTATTTTAGAGAGTTCCAAAATTACAACTAGTGATCAACCAACCCCTCACTCATCTTCTGCAGAAGTATTTATAGAAGAATGAGGAGGTGAGATCTGATAAAAGATCTCAAAAACTAATTAATACAGACTTAAATGGCTTCTTGGCCTTTGGAGGGCTCAATGAAGAATCTTACATAGGTGTCCTTTGTATTAAATGATTTACATCAAAGATTAAGCTCGGTGGGAGCTTTTGTTTGACCTTTGAGGCTCTGTGTGATGTCGAAGTTACTCTGCTAATATTTTTTCATTAGTTTGTCAGCATAATTTATCCTCTGGTTGTGTAGTGAGGCAGTTATTTGGTCCTAATCAATAACTTCGGCCTTTGATCGAATACTTTGAGGCACAGGTGGCATTTCGGTAGCTAGGAGGAATCAATTTGCCTCACGTGTGGTGGTGGGGGCTTTCATTTTGATGATCCTTTATGATTTTTCTTTAAACTGTGTTTATTCAGGAGGATTAGGCTTCTGATAACCCGTCTTAGCCATAATCCCATAGATCTATCTTCAATTTTCTATCCTGGTGCATTTTTGTCTTTGGCACTGATACTCTTTGACTGTGCCTGATTCACTGTGTTTTTCGCTGGTGTGCAGGGTTGTGTAGGGATTATATGGCATCAATGCCTAATGAAACACCGATGAAACATGATTTTTAGATCCTGCGAAGGATTTTCTTTGTTGAATCGGAGGCGGGAGGATCGCCACCCTCTACCTCTAAAAAAAACTTCAGTCATGGCAGAAAAACCATTAACCCTGCAAAATACGAGTAAATATTATAAAATCCTACATGTATGGACTAACTAATTCAGAAGGCACGTGGAGGGAGCATGGCCGTTGGATGGCATCATCCAACGGTCGAGATTGATTAGAGGAGGTTGTTACACTAAAAACTGTCATCCTGACATTTTACTATGAGTATGAGCTCATTATTACTCATACTTCCTCCTTTTGCAAGTCTAACATATCAGCTCCTCATGTCAAGCTTTCAAAATCAGAGAAAAGTTCCTAAAATCCCCTAAACATTGGTATCGCACTTTCTCTATACATTCCCTGTGGTCCCGCACCTAAAGTTCAGCCTTCTTGCGGAACCATACCGCACGTTCTTTGTGTTATGGGTGCGGACCTCTGTAAAATTCAAAAAGGCGAGAAAGTAAAGATAAAAAGTGAATTTCAGATGAATTCTAGAAGATTCTAGATGGGAATTTTTGGGAATGGATACGCTTTGAGAAGGTTCATGCATCCCTCACTTGATGGAGCTAACCCCTTGATGTAAGGAGCTAATCCCTTTGAAGGATGATTCTATCCCTTCATATTTGGAACAAGAAACCTCCTCTTTTCCACTATAAAAAGAGGCCTTGGGTAGCCTCAAAGGGAGTTCAAGCTTAAGATATTTGAAGTTAAATGCTGTTGAGATTCAGACTCAGTTAAATAAGACTTTATGTGAGGTTAAATCACTCATCTCTATCTGTCTTGGTTCAAAGAGTGCAATGCTTGTCAAATTAGAAGAGATTCCTGCTTCGGACCCCGGGAGGACCTGCACAACATCAAGGCACAGGTTGTAAAGGTTTTCTTTATTTGAATTTAATACAAATATACTCATTTCTCTCATTAAACTGTCGATTCATGGTTTATTTCATAAATTCCTTGATCATTATGATAAGTATGGTTTATAATAATGTCTATACAGGTGTTGTGTAATCTTTTTGCTTGTTTGTGACTGCAGATTCACGAGGAACGTTCTTTCAGTGCACGGGAAGGACTTCAACGAGATCAAGCAAGCGTTGGATATAAGGTAGGCCTTACACCTATATAGTGTTTTTATGAATCTTATATGCTTAGAGAGAGATTAGTATAATTGGCTGTTTGTTGCTAGTTACTTTTAGTACTAGAGAGATCGGTCTTGTCCGCAAGACGGATTAACCTACACAACAAAATGGCGACTCCACTGGGGAAAAACTTATTGTTTTTGGTTCTCTTTTATTTTTGATTTGAGGAAACATTTTTTCCTGGTTTTTGATTGATACATATTTGTCTGGGTAATTTAGATTTTCCCTGTTTTTGAAAATTTAGAAATATTTTAAGTTTTTCTATAATTTTTCCTAGGACCGCACTCTGCCTTACTTCGACAGTGCGGGCAAGTTCGCACCTTCTGTAAAGGATACAGTGCGGGACCGCACCTGTCAATACTGGTTACCTGCGGACCCCGTAAAAATTTTAGAAAATCTCTAGATTTCTTTTTCTAGTTCATTTTTAGATCTTTGGTTTCTTCCCAGGCTGATAATTGTTTCTGTCAAGAATTTTTTGTGAATGAACTCCAACAATGTTGATGTTTTGATGATTTTCTAGAAGATTTTTCAGTTTGGATTGCTTTTCCACTTGGTCTTTGTAGCGATTCGAAACTTTTGACAATTTGCAGTATCTCAGATTACATTGATCTCTTTTTGTCTTTTGAATCCGACCTGATTGTGAAAACATCCTATATTGAGAAATTAAGCCTTTTGTTTCTTTGCAAATCTTCGAAAAAACTTGATTGAAAGTTTTGAATTTCATTTTTATAAAAAAAAAACATATTTTGAGTGTTTTTCATCTGTTTGTTATTCTAAACGAATAGATTCTTAGTTTGCTGAACAACTAAGGAAAACATTCATAAAAAAATCTTAAAAGCTTTTACTCAATTTAGATTTTAGATCTCAAGATTAGATTTTGTAGTTTTGAGTAGTTTTAGTTTTTGTAGCTTTCTTTCGAAGGAAAATTGTTTTGTAGCTTCTACCTTGGAAAAGAAAAGGATTTTTCTTGTGAGCTTTGATAGTTTATTAAAAAGACAATACTTTCTTTCAATCATTTTTCATGTTTAAAGAAGAAATTAAAAGGATTGCATTCTCTAACTCTTTCTTTAGATAGCAAGTTCATTGAAAGAAAAAGAATTGAATATCATCATAGGTGCATTTTAGTGTTTTTTGGAAGTCGAAGTCGTCACATCATCCAAAGTTTCATTTCCGCACCCATTGACTTAAGAAACAACTCATAAAAATAACACTTAACTAAAATTCATCTAGTAATTTTTATTTCTAGGGCTCTTATCACCAACATAGCTCAGGCTAGTATCTTGGAGTAGGGAGTAATTAACTCTCCAAGATAGCTAAAACAAACAAGTAGACAAATCTTGCGGTAGGAAGAATTCCAGTTGTTGCATGTATGCTCTGGGAAGCTCCTCTTAAAGGAGTTAAACACGAGATCATATCTGAACCAGTGGGGTAATCAATCCTTCCTCATTGGGAACGATAGAAGATATACACGTATTAAAAATGGTAAACCTCGGATAGACCATTGTCGAGGAGCCAGGGGTCACTTGTCGGTAAACCTTGGATTATTTCAAAGGAGCCTTCAAGGGGATTGAGCTTTGTTACTCTACCCTTGCGTGTGTGTCAGATCGTAGACTGTTCCCCCAGGTATATTTGTTTCATTTGGTAACCTTAGAGGCCATAATCTTTAGGATTATTTCCTAAGGTGACGGTGGAGGGAAGATCCCACTGTACCTGGAACAGACGTCGACTAGACTCACTTGGACTCTCTGGGGGGTTCTCTTCACTCGAGATGGTTTTGTGAAGAAACTTGTGCCAGTCTGTTTCATTAAGCAGGTTGTCGGGGTAACTGTTCCAACCGCCCTTTTCGTGTTAAAATACTACTAAGTTTGATTTCATCACCAACTAGTGTTTTTAGTACGGAAAGTTACCTGTTTGTGTGTGGTTTGAACTCTTAGATTTTTTAAGCGAATGATTCAATTGTTTGTTTCTTAGAGACTTTAGGTGTTTTCATTGAAATTTTTCTTTGTTTGCGTGTGATTAGATAATTTTTAATCGTGGCGGAATTGCCGAGACAATCTCAGAGAATACAAGGGAAACCCCCTGAATATTCACCAAGTCAACTTGAAGGGCTTCGAGCTCTGGTACCACACAGTAGCCGTAGACTTAGGTCAACAGAAGTTGAAAGCTCCGCTATAGTTATACATCTTGATCATCAAATACCTACAACAGAATACATTCCAGAACCGATTTCAGTTTCTGAAGTTACTGAAAATATTTCTCCTTCTGGTGAATTATCTGACGAACCTGAAATCTCTGAACCTGAAACTGAATCTTCTGTGTTAGAAACATCCTCGGGATTTATCACACCAACTTCTAGCGATCCAGGTTCACCTAGGGTAAGAAATATCATTACAGAAAATCTTCCCTCTGGACTTATTTCTATTGAAGAACTTACTAATCCAGACGAAGACATATCTCTTCCCAACTCCCCTCAATCGTTAAATCTTGGGGAGCGTGAATCTATTTTCTACAGCCCCATTCGAACTAATTCTTGGTATCTCTCTTTAACAGATTTTTTAGAGAATCCGGGTCTTGCTTTTTATCCACCTCGAATTCCATTTCATCCTACACCCAGAGGTTATTATCCGTCATCTTTTATGGCTGGAGAGTCATCCATGTTTTCTCAAACACCTGAATCATTTTTACATGGTGGTCCTTCTGTTCCTTCGGGATATCAGTCTTTGTCTGGTACTTTCTCGGGAGCAGCTCCTCAACCCATCGAAAACGTGTTATCATCTGCTCTTGATGGACTTAAAATTGAAACGTCGAACGCAGAGCAAATTTTTATGATGTCTGGTAATATTCCCAATCCTCAAACTCAAGGCAGTTAGTTTCCTTCTGGGGGGCAACCTCAGGGAACTCAGTTACTGCCTGGGAGGCAACCTCAGGGTAGTCAGTTACCACCTGGGGGGCAACCTCAAGGTAGTCAGTTACCACCCGGGGCACGACCTCAAGGTAGCTTTTTCCCAGGACAAACTGTGGATTCATATTATTTTGGGGGGCAACCCCAAGGACAGTACATACCTCAAGGGTATCAACCTTCAGGACAGTACATACCTCAGGGACAACCCCAAACTCAATATGCTCCTCAGGGTCCTTATCAACCCCAGCTTCAGTACGCGCCTCAGGGTTATCAACCTCAAGGGCAGTACCCAATTCAAGGTTACCAACAGCCTTCTGGTCAACCATCTTTTACCGGAAATTTACCACTTACTAATAAACCCTACATTCAACCAGGTTTTGTTCCTTACGTTCAACCTTCTATGGGACAATACCCCAGAACTATGGTGTTGGATCCATCCCAATATCAACAGCTTTTGCAGCCTAATGTGCAGTTACCTTATCAACCTGGACAGCCATTAGTTTCTGATCCAACCCAGCAGCCTGTTCAGCCAGCTATTCAAACTTCTGTACCTATTTCAGTTCAGCAGGCTGGGCCTAGTACACCTCAGACTCTGCCTCAAACTGCTGCAACTGCTGCAACGTCTGTTCAACCTGTTACACCTGTTTCTGGAGTATCTGTAGCCCCGAGTTCGGCTACCCCTGTATCCGTGCAAATCCCTCAGGTCTCTGTACCTCAATCAGGACCTTCAGTTCAGACTTCGGTTCAGATACATATAGGACAAACCGGTACAAGTACAGTTGTTACAAGTCAACCTCAATTTACATATCAACCGTACCAGGGACAACCACAATTCGGTCCCTATGTACAGAATCCAAGCTATCAGTATCAACCGTACCCTGGTTATACTTATCAACAACCTCAGTATGGTCCGGTTCATCCTGGTTATCGAGGAGGTTACACAATACATAATGCTAATCCGATTCCTAGTTATCCTGGGTATCCGCCTCCTAGATCTGCTTTGGCTTCTCAAGGTTTTCGTGACCCTAACCGTCAATTACCGTTTATTGCAACTTTGGACTTACCTGATTTGACGCACCTTACAAATGATCCTATTTTTTATTATCAGAATTGGCCGCCAATGCCTCATAAGTTGCCCAGTGATATACCAAAATTCGAAGGTAAGTCAGGAGAGGATCCACCGAATCATGTTATGACTTATCACCTTTGGTGTGCATCTAATTCAATCGTTGATGATTCGATTCGCTTACGTCTTTTCCAAAGAACCCTTATAGGTCTTGCAGCCAAATGGTATATTGAGTTGCCACGAGGCTCGTTTCATAATTTCAGTCAGTTAGCAACAGCTTTCTTAACTCATTTCCAGTTGCCTGTCAGATACGACAATGGGACAGAATTATTAACTTCGCTAAAACAATCTACGTCCACGTATATTTATGATCATATTCATGAATGGCGACGTAGACGACGTTTGGTGAAAGTTTATATTCCGGATCAAATTTTGGCAGAATGGTTTGTTAAATCATTATTACCCAAGATCACTGAAGATTTAGCTAAGGCTAGTGTTGTTACTGAAGAGCAAGTAATTACTCATGCTCAGTACCTTGACCTCGTTTATACACAGTCAGGTACTCTACATGAAAAAATCCCAGACCTTCCAAAACAAGGTCAAATAGTTGCTGCTCCTTCAGGGTCTCATGCCGCTGACGGTATGATTGGTACAGTCAATTCTAAAAGCAAGAAGAAATCCTCAAAGAATTCTTCTCCAATTATAACTTTACCTGATTCCCCGAAAGGAGAATCCTCTCCCGAAGTTTCTGCCGATATTCATGTCGTTGAAACATCTACGACAAAATCAAAATCCGGTGGTAAAAAGAAGGGGAGGAACAAAAACAAAAAGAATTCGAAAGAGAAAACTGATAAAGATGAATCCAATGATGAAAAACGTAAACCTCGTTATCCTTGTTTCATTTGTGAACAAGATAATTTCACAAAAGAATGTCCATATCGAGACGAAGTTACGAAATTCGTTAAAGGATCGCAACAACCTGTTGTCTTGAAGGATCCTTTTCCAATTCAAGATAGTAAGATGATTGGTTCTTCCTCGACTACTTTAGAAGAGCCTATTATGATGATGTCTCATGTAAGGGTTGTGACACGATCGCAAGATTACGGTTTTAAGAATCCTGTCGATGGAAAAGAAGCAGAATCTTCTAATGCAAATACATCAACTACAACTCCTCCTGTTTCCGGTCCGCTATAGATCGAGAAACAAAATCCAGACTTTATAATCAAACCGCCTACTAAAGGTGTTCTTCATAAATCAGCTTTCAATCCACATGCGAGAGCTGCTCAGAATTACAACATTGTTGAAAACTTAGTTGTTTCTCCTTCAGCAATGTCGGCTTTGGAAGTGCTGCAATCGTGTCCAGCACAGCGTAAATTATTATTGTCTGCCATAGGAGCTGTCGATGTTCAGGATTCTAACCTTATAATCTTCGATTTAGAAAATAGTACACCACATCTTCCTCACCAAATGGCTTTCCAGATTCCAGTGTTAGTCAAAAACAGACCAATCTTTCGAACTGTGATTGATGAAGGAGCTTCAACGTGTATTATGTCGATTCAGTGTTGGAAATCGCTTGGATCTCCCACACTTAACCAATCTCCGACGATTCTAAAAGCTTTTGATGGTCGAGGTTTTCAACCTTTTGGTATTTTTCAGGATTTACCCATAGGGGTCGAAGGTAAAATCGTTAATCTAGATGTGGAAGTGGTTGATGCCCCTCTAGATTACAACCTTCTTCTGGGTCGTAGTTGGTCCTATGCTATGACTGTTGTTGTCTCTTCGGTCTTTAGACTCATAAAATTTCCATATCAAGGAAAGATCGTGACAATAGATCAGTTAACTTATTTCTCGTCCGACCCAGCCTCTACAGAAACAATCCAGCATGTTGGTAAAACGGCTATCCCTTATAAGGATGTTGGAGTAGGTTTGATTAAATATTCTGGTTTACTAGGAAATTTTTCCTTTCCTCCTCCTAACGTATCGCCTTCTACTGCAAATATTCACATGATTTCATCAGACACTATTATGTTTGATGATCCTTGGATCGTACCTTCCGAATCCGAGATAGATTCATTTGATGGCGTGATGCCTTTGAGTCCATTTGAAATTGCGTACCAAGCTGTACAGTCTTTTTCCGACCCCTCTTCAACCGAAATTGATCCAATGAATGGGATCGAAGAGGAATCACTTTCTATATCTAGTTCAGTTACAACGACATTTCCTGAACTTGTTCATACAGATGAGAAAATTCGTGAGTTTTTGTCTGTTGATGATTTACCATGGGAAGATCTACATCACTGATCTTCGTTTTTACCTGAATTAGATCATTTTGAAGATGATTTCGCTTCAATTTTTACTGCTGAATATGCCAAGGAACCTCAGAATCCATTGCAAAATCCTGATTCTGAGTTAAATTTGGAAAATATATCTAGAACGGTTCCAATTGACTTTTTAGTAAAACCAGGAATAATTGAAAACATTCATATAGGTGCTTGTTTTACTGATGAAGAAATTCAGACTTATAAAGCCCTATTTCAAGAATTCTGTGACGTGTTTGCCTGGTCTTATGAAGAAATGCCAGGAATTTATCCCTCGATCGTAGTTCATGAAATTAAGACTTACCCGGATGCTAAACCTGTTCGTCAACGATTATGTCAAATTCATCCTAGAAAAGATGCTGCTATAAAAGCTGAAGTTGAAAAATTACTTCGAGCAGGATTCATTTATCCAATTCCTTTAACGGATTGGGTATCGAATATTGTTCCTGTGACTAAAAAACAAGGAACGATAAGAGTATGTATCGATTATAGGGATATTAATCGAGCGTGTCCAAAAGATAATTATCCAACTCCCTATATCGATCAGATAATAGATGATTGTGCTGGCAGTGAATTTTTTTCCTTCATGGATGGCTTTTCCGACTACAATCAAATAAACATACTCCCTGCAGATCAACCCAAAACAGCTTTTATTTGTCTGTGGGGAACGTTTGCTTATTGTAAACTACCTTTTGGACTAAAGAACGCTGAAGCAAATTTTCAACGGGCTATGTCTTATGCATTTCATGACATTAAGCACATTGTCCAGCCATATCTCGATGATTTACCTGCTCATTCATTACGTAGGGCCGATCATCCCACTCATTTACGAGCAATTTTTATGAGATGTAGGCATTATCGGATAAGGCTGAATCCGCACAAATGTGTTTTCTGCGTAGAATCAGGTCGATTACTGGGATTTGTTGTCTCGAAAGCAGGCATTCGCGTCGATCCATCGAAGGTCGAAGCCATCGTTAAATTTCCTCCTCCTTCGACTTTACGCCAACTCCAAAGTTTGCAGGGGAAAGCAAACTTTTTACGTAGATTTATTCCTAACTATGCCGAGCTTACAAAGGGTTTTACCCGGTTGTTGAAACAGGACATTCCGTTCTTTTGGGACGAGATCGTTGATCGATCTTTTGATGCACTTAAACACGCGTTGACCCATGCACCGTTATTGCATCCTCCCAACTACAACCAAGATTACATTTTGTATCTCGCTGCTTCTCATTCCACTATTGGAATGGTACTAGTTCGGGAAGATGAATCTCACAACGAACATGTGATTTATTATCTTAGTCGAAATTTGAATCCGACTGAAATCAAATACACACATGTGGAGAAATTGGCCTTGGCAGCTGTTCAAGCTGTCCAACGTTTTAGACATTACATCTTGTTACGTAAAACCACGGTAATTTCTAATTGCAACCCTATGATGTATATTTTGACCAAACAATTGCTAGGGGGAAAATATTCCAAATGGATAGTTATCCTACAGGAATTTGACTTGGAATTTGAAAAATCTAAGGCAAAGAAATCTTTGGTATTTGCGGAACTGATGTGCGATTTCCCCTCTACTGATACTGAAACAGTGGCAGAAGAGTCCATTGCGAACGAATCTTTGTTTCTTATCAGTACACTTGATCCATGGTATGGAGATATTATTGTTTATCTCCAAACCCAATCTTTTCGGCCTAACATTTCACGAACTCAGCGACGGAAAATACGCTTCCAATCCCAACAATATAATATCATTGGTGATACTCTTTATCGACGTGGAGCAGATTCTGTTTTCCGACGTTGTCTAACTCATGAAGAAGCTGAAAAGGTGTTAAATGAATGTCATTCTAGAGCATGTGGCGGTCATATGTCTGGGTATGCCACAGCCCAAAATATATTGCGTGCAGGTTATTTCTGGCCAACGTTGTTCAAAGATTGCATTTATGCGGTTCGGAAATGCCACAACTGTCAAATTTTTGATCGGAAAATGCGCGCGCCACCCGCTCCTCTTCACCCTATAATTGCTGTTGGTCCTTTCGCAAAATGGGGTATCGATTTTATCACATGTAACCCTCACTCGGCCGGGGGGCATGCCTATATTATTCTAGCGGTAGATTATTTTACAAAATGGGCCGAGGCGATGCCTACATATTCAGCTGACGGCAAGACTGCTGCAAAATTCGTATTTAATCACATAATTGCTAGGTTCGATGTTCCTCAAGCTATTATTACGGATCATGGAAGTCATTTTCGGAACGTCATGATGACTGAACTGACAGAACAGCTTGGCTTGCGCCACGATAGTTCCACTCCGTATTATCCACAAGCCAATGGTCTGGTTGAAGCCATTAACAAAGTTTTAGTCACCATGATTAAACGAATCATTGGTATTCACAAGACGAATTGGCATTCCATGTTATTTTCAGCACTTTGGGCATATCGAACCTCAGTCAAAACATCAACAGGTTTCACTCCTTTTCAACTGGTTTACGGTTTGGAAGTTGTGTTACCGATTGAATGCGAAATTTCGTCACTAAAATTAGCCGTAGAATTACTTCCAGCTACGTCTGAAGAGGAGAAACGTTTCTTGTACTTAGATCAATTAGATGAGAATCGACGAAATGCTGCAATAGCAAACGAGGCTCATGTTAAAAGGATAAAAGCTCAGTATGATAGAAATGTGACCCCTCGAAATTTTTCAGAAGGAGACCTAGTTTTACTTTATGATCAAGCTAACGACAAGCTAGGAGCTGAGAAATTCGTGCCTATGTGGCATGGTCCTTACATTGTGAAACGAAAGCTAGCAAAAGGGGCCTATGAGTTGATAGATTTTGATGGTGTCCCTTTGGATAAACCCAGAAATGGGCTTTATCTAAAGCGATATTATGCTTAAATGAGGTGTGGAGATTTTTGTTAGTTTAGATTTCTTTACTGCTGGTGTGTTTTAGATTAGAAAGGTGTGCCTAGTTTAGAAGTGTGTTTTTGTCACTATTACTGCTTATCTGAGTTTTACTCTTGATATTGCAGATGTCGACGTCTCTTCAAACCTACATTGGTTTTGCTGATGGTGCTTGTCGTAGTACACGGAACATTTCTTCCGCAGCTTGGGTTATCTATTCACCCTCTGACGAGTTAGTGTCCATGCATGGGGTAAGCCTTGGTCAAACAACAAATAACATTGCCGAGTATAGTGCAGTGATTGAGTTATTATCTGAGTCCATATTATTTGGATTCAGATTTTGATTGTAAGGTTGGATTCTGAACTTGTTGTATTACAGCTTAACAGGGTTTATACCATTAGAAATCCAGTGTTATTAAGGTTGTTTTTGAGAGTTCGTCTCTTGGAACGTGAGTTTGATTACATTGAATATCAGCATATTCCAAGACATTTAAATACATTAGCAGATTCAATTGCTTCTAGTATGATAAATAGACATTTGCAATAATTAAAAGTAGTAAAACAAACAACATTCACATATGTACACAGATAGCCGTCAAAATAGTGATATATCATAGTATAGGAGTGTTTTCCAAAAATATACATCGTCTTCGATCATAGGTTGGAAACACCTTATGATCGGCAAAAATGATAATACAAAAGACAAAAATATGAGTCTACATGATCATCCCATCACTGATGGTGATCACGATACGAAACCACTGCCCGCGGTACCCTGCATAGGAACCTCCTGAAAGGTCCTGGGACTCCAATCACATATCTCTGTAGCCTGAGAGGAATGTCATCTATGCTGGTCTCTGGTATATCTAGAGTCAAGCGCTCTAGATGATGCTCCAAATCAATCAAAATCTCCGCTGATTGGCCTGCTGGGGCTGCTGCGGGCGCAACTGGTTGTCGTCTCTCGTAAGGTTGGAGATGAGCTGGTCGATGTGGACCCACATCTGCATTCGAAAAACTTTTGATTATTAGTTTTCAAAGACGATAAAAAATTAAAAAAAAATTAGGATTTAGCAAATGTTGAAAAATGTTTTTACCTGAATCATCCCACTGTTCCCCTGCAGGGAGAACCATCTCTCTGTCACCGCAGAAATCTATCCCGGCATACGGAAAATCCTCTATCACAAAAAGTTGGCGATCCAGCCAACAAAAATATGGAGGGAATCGCACAATCTCAGTACCCTCAATAGCATGATGGGCCATCAACGCGGACCAACGAACTATTCTTGGTTCTCGAAGTCGACCGGCATCAACGGCAATACTCTGTGGAGATAACATGGGGATCCTCTCCAGAGCAAAAGAAACGACGATGGATCCATATCCAAATTTTTTCAGTTTCCCATTTTTTTCTCTGGTAAGTTGGCCTTTTACATTGGCCAACACAGCTTCACACCAGTTAAATATGGTGCCGCGAAAACAATCCACGGCAACACGCATTTGGGAACCAGTAGCTACATGAAGCGCAGCACTCCCACACAGTTTGGTAACAGTAAAAGCAATAACTTTCAATTCAGGACGGATGATGTGTTTTATGTCAATCCGTTTGTCCCGAGGATTTGCCTGATCATTGCAGAATTCTAGTTGGAGATTAGCGACAGTCTGGCCACCTGGCCTAGTCCCAAACAAAGAAACTTGTTCGCCCCTCTTGGACAAACCAGTCAAAAAATATATATCCTCCAGCTCAATTTCGAGCTTGTGGCCACCAATGAAGAAGCACTGGTCCTCCACATTCCATCTGTCTACCAACCATGTCAAGAGTTCTACTTGTGCCCTCATGCCTGAGATGGCCCAAAATTTGTACAAGCCACATGCTTTTAATGCCCTTTGTGTGGGAAAATGAAGTATTGCAGCTTCATCCACTTCCTCATGCTCACGTTCTCGCCAGATAAGCATCTTGTTACTCCTACAATACATAAAAAGGCAAGTTAGAATAGTTTTATTTGAAAAATTTTGGCAAATAAATGAGAAATCCATGCTTTAAAACTAACCGCACGGGTACCGCACCCGCTCTTTGTAAACAGAGCGTAGGTCCGCACGCGCAGTGTGTGCCAGGTGCGGAACCCATGAATTTTTCCTTATAGGAAAAATTCGGGGTCCGCAGGTAGCGTGTGTCCCACCTGCGGACCCCGTGGGCGAAATTTTTAACCAATTTTTGCCCTAAAAATTCAAACTAAAGCCTAAAAAAAAATTTGAAACAGATGAAAAACAAGATAAGGAGGTCGTGGATTACCTGGGGCTGACGGTTTTCGATTCCAACGGTTGAATTTTCCAGAATCTTCACAGGAACTTTCTTACCCAAAAGCTTTTTACTTTTCACTCTGGAACTGAACGATAAAAATGAAATTGAAAAAGTCCTTTTTATAAGTTTTTTCGAATGAATGAATTTTTAATTTATTTATTTTTCACTTTAAAAAGGGTATTTTTGAAAGCATTTTTACTTATCTTAAACAGGTATGTGTAATGTTTCAATTTTTTGTGCAGAAACTGGATTTTTCAGGTGAATTGATCGTTTTTCAACAAAGAGCATACTTTTATCACTTTTTCGGACTCTTTCAAAATTTTTACGAAAAAGCGAAACCTTGGAGTCCTCTTTTAAGCCCTTTTCAGACTCTCTAAATATGAAAAGATTGCCGAGTACTTGACTATTCGAACTCGTTAAAGTAAATGAACAGTCGTCCTTTCAGTATAAGTTTACCCCTTTTACGGACTGAAATGGAATATTTACGAAAAAGGTATACGTTAACTAAATACGGTCAATAGAGTTCTCTCCCGCATTATTTTATTCTTTTTCGGGCTCGAGAGACTAAATTTACGAAAAAGAACACCCACGGAGTTTTCTTAAGTTTTTCTTCTGACTCCCTAAAACTGAAAAACACCGAGTTTCTCCTATACTGGACTCGTTAAAACTTAACAGTAAAGGACCTGTTTAATTTTCAACGGGAACGAACCACTCCTTCTTAGGGTTCGAATTTTAAACTAAGTTGGACTCATCCGAAGGATGAGCTTATAATCAAGCAAATGTTATCCTCCTCAAGCTTGTCAAAAATAAAGAGGTACTTGCCAGAAATGGTGGGGGAAAAGAGAGAAAAATGGGCGTGTTTGTTGTATTTTAAATCTTCGAAAACTCAGTCAACCACTCTTGGACACGACACTTTTTATTCACCTGGGTTGGGAAATCCTTTGCCTAACAGTTAATCAAACCACATTGAAATTTTTCAGCCGGTTTCTGGGTATTAGCTTTGGGTCAATTGTTACCAAGCCATCTGCAGTGTCGTTATGTGTTCAAGAGAACAGTTCAAATAAACCATTCATCTGAAAAATATCTGTCATCCATTTTTGACCATCCCTGAGTCAGTCCTTGCCAATATATTTTCAAGACTTGATCTATGATTTCGTGTTGTGGGCTTGCCTACGACAGATCACTTTCTATCGACATCAGCACATTATCTAGGAAGTTGATCCAAAAATCGTCAGTACCTTGAAATCTGCATGCCTCAATGGTAGGTTTCTCGCCTTCGACGACAGGTTGCATCATTGACCTTCGATCGAATGATTCCGTGACATGTTCGACTTCAGCTCATTCATTCACATTTCATGGATTGTATTGAGTACTTTGAGAGCCATTGACATTACTGGTGGTTTCTCTCACACTTGTTAATAGTTTACATCATTGACTGGTAATCAAGTGGTTTCTACCATGTTCGACTTCAACACATTTATTCACATGGATAGAATCGTACTAGTTCGAGATGCGGAAATCAAGACCCTGGATCTAGTTTCCACCATCCAGGCTACGAGGAATTTTGTTGTCATCTATACAGTAGACTATTTATAACAGATGGCTGCGTCCATACTGTGTCTACATATATCTATACTATGATGTATTCAAAATCGTTCCTGTATCAGAACGATTTGAGTTAGTTTCTAGTTAGTTTTAATCTGAGTATGGGAATGCCTACCTCAGTGATGACATATATATGTACATATTTTGCATTGAATGTTTTTACAGGTTCCGACTGGGGTGTCCACAGGATGATCTTTGAAATGATAAAGTACTGCACTCTTCATATATGACAGATTTCAGCTTCATCTATTCCAGACTTTGCACTTTAGGGGGCAATTTGTTACACTAAAAACTGTCATCCTGACATTTTACTATGAGTATGAGCTCATTATTACTCATACTTCCTCCTTTTGCAAGTCTAACATATCAGCTCCTCATGTCAAGCTTTCAAAATCAGAGAAAAGTTCCTAAAATCCCCTAAACATTGGTATCGCACTTTCTCTATACATTCCCTGTGGTCCCGCACCTAAAGTTCAGCCTTCTTGCGGAACCATACCGCACGTTCTTTGTGTTATGGGTGCGGACCTCTGTAAAATTCAAAAAGGCGAGAAAGTAAAGATAAAAAGTGAATTTCAGATGAATTCTAGAAGATTCTAGATGGGAATTTTTGGGAATGGATACGCTTTGAGAAGGTTCATGCATCCCTCACTTGATGGAGCTAACCCCTTGATGTAAGGAGCTAATCCCTTTGAAGGAGGGTTCTATCCCTTCATATTTGGAACAAGAAACCTCCTCTTTTCCACTATAAAAAGAGGCCTTGGGTAGCCTCAAAGGGAGTTCAAGCTTAAGATATTTGAAGTTAAATGCTGTTGAGATTCAGACTCAGTTAACTAAGACTTTCTGTGAAGTTAAATCACTCATCTCTATCTGTCTTGGTTCAAAGAGTGCAATGCTTGTCAAATTAGAAGAGATTCCTGCTTCGGACCCCGGGAGGACCTGCACAACATCAAGGCACAGGTTTTAAAGGTTTTATTTATTTGAAGTTAATACAAATATACTCATTTCTCTCATTAAACTGTCAATTCATGGTTTATTTCATAAATTCCTTGATCATTATGATAAGTATGGTTTATAATAATGTCTATACAGGTGTTGTGTAATCTTTTTGCTTTTTTGTGACTGCAGATTCACGAGGAACATTCTTTCAGTGCACGGGAAGGACTTCAACGAGATCAAGCAAGTGTTGGACATAAGGTAGGCCTTACACCTATATAGTGTTTTTATGAATCTTATATGCTTAGAGAGAGATTAGTATAATTGGTTGTTTGTTGCTAGTTACTTTTAGTACTAGAGAGATCGGTCTTGTCCGCAAGACGGATTAACCTACACAACAGAGGTTGAAGGAGATAGGGGGGAGACATTAAATCGGAACCGTCGATTGCATAGAGATCGACGGTCGGGAGCGGAGGCGAAAAGTCAAACCGAAACGGAGAAATGATTTAAAACCTCTGTTTGGACAAAAATGGTCACAAAATCATGTTCAGGGTTCGGGAGAAACATGGGCCATCGGATGAGATCGGCCCACGCGATCAACGGCGGAGGACGAGCTCCAATAAACCTTAGAAAACATGCCCGGTCATCAAACCTTTTAATAAAACCATGCTGCATAATTTTCCCGAGTTTGGATTTGCTGACTGGATGAGGAATTAGGGTGATGAATTTTGGGTCGTCGATCTGCAGATCAGTTCGATGGTAGATATGCCTTTAAGGACCACGTCGTTCCTTGGTTATAGCTCGGGCATCTTCATAGAGCGACTACCGTCCGATGAACGGCCTTAGATCGGACAGCACACATCAATATCGTGCCGAGTCCACGTCCGATCTTTAACGTGCGATGAGTGGCGGTTTTCTGAACAGTGCTCAAGACACGTGTCGGGCGGTGTATGGAATCGCTGCCGATCAGGAAAAAACCGCCCCCCGTTTGAAGGCGGTGCGATCGATACCGCGTGGTTTTGCAACGGCGAGTGGATGGCGGGGACCACTGGGCGATGGATTGCGCGCCGTCGATCTGTGGATCAGATCGACGGTGGAGATTGATTGAACTTTGGACTGGTGGAAAATTTATAATATAATAAAAGCCGACGGATTTAATATATAACCAAAGGTTTTAAACTTTGGGCGGACATAATTAATATTCAAAATGGCTTGGCGCCCAATTGCGGGGCCTTTGGGCGCATGGAGAAACATATGACCGAGGGTTAAAAAGGAGTGGCTAATTGCAATTGGGAAACACGATAAGCGCTTGGAGGGCTAGCGCCTGGTTCTAGCATCAGGATGTATGGAAGGGAGGGTGTAAAGACTTAGCTTAAGGGGGCTTAAGTCTATAACATAAAAAATATGTTTTTTATGGATTTTCAATGGTTTTCAAAGGAATTTGAAGGTTCCGATAAGGCAAGAAAGGGCCTTAAAACCTTAACAAAAGGATTTCGATGAAGGGGAAAGGAGAACAGACATGAAAATGAGGGATTTTCATGGGAAATGGAGGGGTAAAATGAGGTTAGTTTTGGAAGAAGGGAAAAAAGGAAACAAGGTGCTTGCAGCAGTTTTCTTTCTTGGGAATCAGCAGGATTTCTGAGCGTAGAGTGGGCACAGAAGTGAAGATGGGACAGAGGCATGAGGCCTTTAAGAGTCTTCAAGAGCCAACACTTTTTAGCAATAAATTTTTTTCCTTGAAGGCTCAAAAAATTTTTAGCCACCTTTTGCTATAACAAATTTATAGGTGGCTAACAGAACTAATGATTTTTTATAAGTATGAAAGGGAGTGAAGATTTTACATCCTAAAATGTATTAGGGGTGTATGTTTTTTGGAGGATTGTATAACTTGAATTAAGTCAAAATATCCACTATCATAATTATTGGGACAAGCCTTAAAGTCAAAACAGATGTTAGAGTCAAATGAAAGTTTGGATAGTTTGAGTTAAGATTGATTATTTTCATCCAAGATGAAGAATTGGTGTAAGTCTGAAGTCAAAGAGTCGTAAGCTAAGTCAAAAGTCTGAATGTAATTGGGTGCATGATTGGCAGAGCCCGACACCCAAAGAATTGGTCATTGTAACACATGAGTTACTAAAGTGTTTTTTGCAGCAAAGTGAAGCAAGAGGGTTGCCAGAGATTGGTTTCAAGGTAGAGAACGAAGAGAAGCCAAGCGCAGGAGGATAACTTGCAATTTTTTATGAATGGCAAGTGTGAAGGATAGAATGAAATCCACATGTGAACAGATGAAGTTCACCAAGGAGGGGAAGATGATTGTTGATAGTCATTTTCGACAATCTGATGAAGATCACAGAAGAGAAAATAAGGAAAATGCCAAGGTAAGTGGCATATGTGAGTAGTTGAAAGATCAAGATTATGAGCGGGAGAAGGCTGAGATAACAATTCACCTTGAATTGTTAATGGAATTTTTGTAGGAAAATGTGAAAGACCAGACACATGGTTGGACCATGAGAAAGAAAGTGAAGTGGCATAGACTACACGCAAAGAGGGAAAATCAGGTAAACATACAGTTGATAGAAGAGCTAAGGAAGCTCGAGTAGATTTTGAGGTGTGAAGAACTCAGAGAGGCTGAGTTAAAAATGGATGTTTCCATTTGTGACCCGGAACAGGGTGAAATTCTGGGTGAAGAGATCAATGAGGAAGATCTCATGAACTACTGGGATAGTTCAGAAGAAGCTGAAGATGTGTTGGCAAGAGAAGCAGACAAGTCTATGAAGCCTTACATTTTTAAATCTCACAATGTATGTATGTTTGTAGGATGTGCGAAAGATGATGGATAGTCTGATGGAACTGTCATAGAGATGAAGGAAACTTTTGAGGTGAAGTTTGGTGGAGAATGCCTTTCAGAGGAGGAAGGTACTAATTTGTTGTAACGGGAAGAAATCATCAATGAATTCTTGCTTGGGGTAAGATAGCAAGTTGAAGCTATTATGGAGCAGGAGCATAATGGAAATGCTGAAGAAATATTCCAAGGAGGTAAACAAATGTACTTGTTTAGTGAAATTGCTGACGGAATTTTACAATGTGATGATGTTGAAACCAGGAAAACTCAAGAAGATTACCAGAAGAAGAATGAAGTTGGGAATGAAGGTTGTGATGAAGTGCAGAAAATATTTCAAAGGGAAATCGAGTTCTTGGAACGATGGCTTAAGGAACCTGATGGAGAAGTAAAACTTGCAGAACCTGATCCAGAAGAAATTACAGTTACTATGCAGGATAGGGATGAAATGTTTTTAACATTTATATAGTTTAATGAATGTTATAACTTTTTAGATAATAATGTAACTATAGGTACGAAAACCGACATTAACAAATATGATGTCGAAATCAGAGAAATTGAGCTGAAATTATTTGACATTGAGATGGAAGATCAGAAGCAGCAAGAAAGTTATGTCCGTAAAGACATAAAGGAGATAAAATATTAATTCAACAGGATGAAGATGGAAGAAACCAGTAGTTCGAAATAGAATCTATTAAAGTCTAGAAATTCGGTGATGGGAGATTGATGCCTGAAGCATCAAGAGAGACCCAAAGGGCTTATCTTCTTAAAACTAACAGTTTGTTGGTGGATGCAGGTATAGCACCGGACGAGAAAGTTATTTCTATAAAAGAAACCAAAGACTATAGTTGTAATCAAGAAGGAGTTCTTGATTATTCTTCATTGTAATAAGTTAAGTATTCAACTCAGTTGTAGATGAAAGAATTCAACAAAGAGGTATTACCCCGAGGAATTGGAAAAAGAAAGTGTTGGAGAAGTCGATGGAATCCGATCGATAGAGTGGGTGATGAGTTACCAAATCGAGTTGATACTTCAAAGGACCAATGGCCGAATAGAGTTTGAAATCCTGGAGGGAGCAAGTCATTAGGACTTGTGGCTGTCGCATTGTTACAGAAAAGCGACGGACCTCATAGATAGGAGTCTATGGAAACTTCTCTACATGGGGAGTCTGATGCAGGAGCATCAAGTTAAATTTTCATTATTAAATTGTCTAATTAAGGGGGTGAGATATTTTAATTATTTTTTGCTCATTTTTAATAAATTAGGAGAGAAATTATAAATGTGAGGATTATTGTAAATATTCCTTAAATAAGTAATTATATGAGTGGAGTTGAATTAGGTAGATAATCTAGGGATTAGGAATTCCATAAACGGGACTTAGTTGAGTCCAAAAAAAGATAAATCTAAATTAGATTTTAGTTGAGATTTGTGTGGAGGAATTTATGGAGTGGAATAAATTCATATTTATGTATAAATAAGAGGGTTGTGTGAGGAATAAAAACAGGGGAGGAAGTGAGGAATATAGAGAGAGTGAGATAAATGGATTGAGAGTTTTGTAAAGGGCCAGGAGCCGAGAGGCTTCCATTGTAATATTTGGCCAGATGTTTTGAATTTGGAGTTTCTTATATTATTATATATTAGAATTTTTGTTTATATAATCTCTCTTTCCATTATGTATAATTGAGCTGTATCAAATGTGTGTTTTTTACGAAGAAAAAATTGAGATTTTAAATGAAGAAGAAAGCACTAATGTTTTAATATGCTGGGATCTAATTTAACCCAGTATCATGGCATCAAATTACCATGATTAGATCCTCATCAACAAATAATATCATCTCAAACTCAATCCATGTGAGTTTATAGAGATTTCTCACCTTTCCTTAATTAATTCCTATTAATTATAACCAATTTTCCTAAGTTAGACTTAGGAAAATTTTAAATTATGGGTAACTAATTTAATTAAGGTGTTTCACAATCTTAGCTTAAAAAAAATTTTGGGTTTTGAAGATCTCATGTTCCTTAGTCTCTTAGACATAAATCAATAATAGAACACATATTTTATGTTACAAAAACTAAGACTCCCTTTTAGTGAGGAAGGTGTTCTCTCCCATAACATCTTCCCTCACGTTGTTGATGTATGACATATGTAACATCTCCCATAAGCTACTATGCATACTCAGATTCATCTGCTATCCCTATAGTTGAATCACCCTGCATCTACACTGCTTCTAACACTGTACTACGCCACCTTGCACTGCTGCCAAGATTTTCCTGCATTGCATATGACCTCATGTTGTTGCTACTAGTGTAAATAATGCAACTGAGAATTGATCTACCTCACATCATTGCTACTAGTGCTATATTGTTAAAAAATTATTTCTACTACAACAACTACAAAAGTGATTCTACATCTCGATCTCATCTCACATTGTTGATGCTCATGCATTGCCATGTTGTTGCGACTCTGAAAATGTGAGAATTGATGTACTAATATCTTGGAATTTAAAGATCCATACATCCATAGGGATTCTCCCTTTGAATTTGACCTCTCTATGAATCTCTATATCCCATTAGGAAATATCTTCCTCCCCTCCAACAAATCCTTTTTACCACAACTTGCACTCTTTTCTACATGTTGAATTGGACTGCATAGTCCTAGTACAGGAAAAACAATATTGTCTCAGGAAACCATTTCCTATAGTAACTTGGCCTCCTGCTACTCTCTGAAGCAACATGGACTAATAGACTGTATCTGGCTATAATTATTCCCTCCTCTCCACAACTATAAAATTCATATTTACACCCTCGGCTTCCTCTTTTGGAACTAAATCAACCTCCTTTCCTCCTCTAGAGAACTGGAACCATCTCTAGTTGGAACTACACCTACAAGATCCAATTGGGAAATTCACACTACCTATGTCACTACAACTAGTTCCACAATTGTTTCTTGTGTACTATTTCCAACTAGATTTCCTACAGTCTATCTAAATGTAACCGACTAACACTAAAAATTAATCTCCTGCACCTACATCTAGAGACTTGATCTCCACTAAAATGTTACTAGCTCTACACTTTTCTCTCAAACTTGTGACTGATCCAGTGGATCAATAAAATTCTCAATATTAAAATTGCTTGAAACGGCTAAAAACCAATTCCAAAGCGAATATCTCATTGCCCTGAATCCAACGCAACTCGTTTCACTCAAAACCTATATCGTATGCTCCCGATATTGCGTTCTGATCAATTTAGAAAACAATTAAAATTTAAAATATAATTGGTTGCAGGAATTCCCAGTGAGCAGTTTGTATACTGGCTGGGAAATGACTAAACAAGGTGTGTGTGTTTTTATTAGCAAATTGGATGACAACAAGTGTCATTCGTTGATTGGTTTTAATTGGTGTATTTTGATTGTGTTATGGGCTCATTGATGTGGTCCAATCAGGAGAGGCCACATGGGCCAATGGGATCCTTCCACATGGCCTCCCAGAATTGGTGCAAAATGTTGTTTTGGATCTCAACTAACCTCCATAGGATATGAACGCACAACAACCAGAATGGAAACAAATCCCTCCACTGGCCCGCCTAACTTGTTTCTTATTAACCTATGGAGTCGACATATATTTAAAGTGTGACGGAGGAGGATTTGGGGGTCAGGACCAGGGTTAACCATGGACCCCATTCCACCCAACCACACTACGTGACAAGAAGATAGGGCCTAGGGTTAACCACGACCCCAACACATATATTATACCCAAACCTTATGTTAAAGTCACAACCATATGTTATATCCTGGTGGGAAATATGTTTCAATATATATGCAAACAATATGTTACTAATATAACCAAATTTCAGGTGGCAAATAAGGGTTTAACTCCAGCGGTGTATAACATACTCCATAGCACATTCAATGATCAAAATGGTGGTTAATTTTTTATGTTGGGCGGAACCCACGGTTGGAACCAAGACTCAACCCATGGGACTAACCACCCGTTGAACAATAGTTCACATGTAGATTTGGTTAATGTATATGGCGGGAATTCAAACATGACCTAACTCAACTCAAATACCAACTAAAGTTCTAAAGCAAGGTTAAGGAATCAGTGGGAATCGATTTAAACCAACCTTGGATTTGACGCCTATCATTGTGCCAAGTGACGTGTTTTTACCGGTTCGTCAGTTGACATAAGAAATTCAATGAAGCAACAAATTGCACCTGAACCAATGTGAATCTTGTTGGCACGGGGCGAATTCGTTGCTCCATATGGCAACAAAAGTAAAAAATTGTAGAATAGTTAGTTAGTAGAAAAACTTCTCTGGAGCATAATTCAGTCAATTTTAGACCTTTTCGAGTGAAGAAATAATATAGCTAGGGGTTTTTTACTATTCTAGAGCCATTGGAGACATTTTATCTTTGCATTATGAGCACTATAACTTGATATAAACA
Organism: Pinus albicaulis; assembly: GCA_034641835.2. Classification (NCBI taxonomy): domain Eukaryota; kingdom Viridiplantae; phylum Streptophyta; class Pinopsida; order Pinales; family Pinaceae; genus Pinus; species Pinus albicaulis. The sequence continues at coordinate 288,463,140 of CM076583.1, forward strand.
CATATTTTGAGCATAATGAAAGAGGCCCAACATTGGAAGTTGTACCAGGAGATGTAGCCCAAGAGGGGTGAACTCCTTCATCATTTGATTTCTTGTGTATGATGTTATGGTACTAAAGTCTTCATTATTTTATGCTAAATTAACTAAAATATCATGTTTATGTCTTAATTTAATTGGCATAATTTGATAAAAACCCTACAGATTTCACTTGCAATTTTCATAAAAAAACTCTCAAGTTTAGATATACAGATCAGTTTGGTATCAGAGCTTTAGTTCTTTGGTTGTTTTGAGAGTTTAATTTAGTTGCAACTTTTCATATCAATATACACACACTTACAAGCGGGTTGATACCCTCATCATCTATATGACTATAAGGAAGGAGGGGATAGCATAGCGAACTATCTCATAGCTGGAAGGAAGGAATTCGATTGAATCTAATCAACTATTGATAGTTGGAACACTTGATATACACTATCAGTTGTGCAACCTCATCAACTGCTCAGACCTGGAAAGAAGAGTATGGCAGGGCCAAAATATTATGTTTTATAGGTCATGGAAGCTATAGGGCTCGACCATCGGGAGAGGGAAAATTGTTCATTCTTCCTAGCAAACTGCTTATGTTTTATAGAAAGGAAAAGAGTGTGTCTACCTTGTGAACTGCTTCAATTTATATGGATTCATGGTCGGATTGGCCTATTCAATATGAGATGATATGCAAGGGAAGGAAAGAGCAGAAGGAAATCTTGTGGTAGCAAGTCCTCAAGTTATGTCAAGGGGAGAAAATTTTCCACAATCTCGACCACAAATTTCACCTCAAGTTTCACCAAAAGCCTCACCAATCATGGCACATGAAGGAGAGCTTGAAAATATGTCATAGGATGAGAAGGCTTTCAGAAAAACATTCTTTGACTTGACACAAATGGTGAAAGTTCTATATGAAGAGAGGAATTCAAGGTTGCAATGTGAGATCTCCAATCCTCCAAAGGGAGATGGAGATAAACCTCCAAAAGGATATGGAGGATATGGGGACAAGCCTCCAAAAGGGAATGGAAGGAATGGTTCCAAACCACCTTTAACTCAACCTTTCTCTTCACCTCAATCTTCACCTCCATCTTCACCATCATAATCTTCTACATCAACCCCATCACAAACACCTCCACATTCTCCAAAGGGAAATGGTAAAACTCCACTTTTAAAACTTGACATAAAGTTTTAATTTCTTATGTATAATGGAGAGGTAAATGTTGAGAAATTAGATGATTGGGTTCATCAGATTGAAGTTTATTGTAGGATACTAAGGATCAAGGATGACGAGACCAAGATTCAACTTCCTTCATTAAGGTTGGAAAGTGAATCACTCATTTGGTGGGAATCCAAAACTCAACAGGACATGAAGAAACATGGTAAGATTTTATCCTCTTATAATGATTTTGTTGCTACATTAAGAATACTTTTTTATCATTTAGCATACATGTATAAATCTATCATGGATTGGAAAAACTTTAGGCAATTAAAGGGTCAAAGTGTGCAAATTTATACCCAAGAGTTTAGAAGGAGAGCATTGATATAAGGTGTAGATTTATCATCTCAAGACACTTTCCTCAAATACATTGGAGGTTTACATAGCTACTTCAGACATATTTTTCTCATGTTTAACCCTACAATTTTAGATGAGGTTTGTGTACATGCAACACATCTATAAGAAAGAGGGAAAAATGTTCCACAAGAGGAAAAAAAAAATCCATTTTGTTAGAAAATTAAATATTACAGAGTAATGAAACACATAAAATATGTGGAAAACACAAGCACACAAAACACATAAAACCAGAGAGACATAGATATACATGGTTCACCCAGTTTGGGCTACGTCCACCCCAAACAGCCAGTCCTTCCTTTCTATTATCCAGCAAAATGAAGAAACACAACCTATAGCAGATCCCCCGTAATATCCTCTGTTCTCTCTCATAGTCTCCCTATTTGTTTCTTGCTCTGAGAAATACACACATACAATACACAGTCGCAATACAATACCCTCATATAAGCGAGGGGTTGTCTTCTAGGGGAAAAAACCCTAAATTAAACATAACTTCTATCGTGAGATCATCCGCCTAATGAATGGCCCATATTGACTAGAAATTACTATACTTTTACAAGGCAATTTTACATCTGTTTTTAGCTTCGGTGGTGCTACCCTCGAAACCCCCCGCCAGGGGGGGCTTCATAAAGTCGCAGTCGCCCCCCCTAGACCCCCCAAGTAGCGTTTAATTACGGGCGGCGTTGCCGCCCCATTAAGGTAGATGGGTCCAATGTTGTGATACAAAATAAACAAGATATTCAGGCTCCACATCCAACATATTTAAGAGTGGAGACAAAGGAACGGTTAATTTAAAGGAAAAGTGAAGAAAAATGCTTCCATAAAGAAAGAGGAAGAAAAATTAATATGCAAGCATTGTTCAAAGGAAGGTCGTGATGAAGATCATTGTTGGAAAATTCATCCTCATATGAGACCTAAAAATTTTAACATCAAAGGAAAGAAAAAGACAGGTGCAACTACACAACATAATTTAGGATCTGATTCGGGAGATGAAACAAAGGTCACCACTATGGGATGGAAAGGTAAGGAATCCATTACTAGTACTAGTTCTTCAAATAGCCACAATGAAACTCAAAATGAAAAAGAAAGAATAGATATTTTCCATATTAGGTTCATCTCAAAACAGAACAAAATTGATACTCTATTTTATAGTAGCTCACAAGAAAATCTCATTTCTGAAAACATTGTCAAAAAGTTGAATTTGGAAACTATTCCTCATCATAAACCTTATCCTTTAGGTTGGGTTTGCGACAATGAAAAGTTGCAAGTAACTAGAAAATGAAAACTAAAACTCACCATTACTACAAACTCCATTTATGAGGTAGAACTTGATGTAGTGCCATTAGGCATATGTGGCATTGTTTTGGGAAGCCCATACCTTTATTATAGAAGAGATATATTTCATCACCATGAAAAAAAATATCATTTTTTAAATATGGTATTGAGTACATTTTTAGATCCCATCGCAAGAAACTAAACCTTTCACTTGTGAATTTTGGACAAATTAAGAGACTTGTTAACTCTAGCAAGAACTTTATACTTTTTATGATTAATCCCAAGAATGATTTTGAGAATGAAGCCTTTCAAGGTTGTGATTCAAAGTTGAAATCTGATTTGGTTGAGGTTGTTAACCAGTATGATGATGTGTTTCAGGAGACTAAGCGGTTGCCTCCTAAAAGAGGAATCAAACATGAAATACAATTACAACAATATTGTCATCTTCCTAACATTGGCATGTACAGGATGTCAGTGATGGAAAATGCAGAAATTAAGAAACAAATCCAAGGGTTGCTTGATAAGGTGATCATCCGGCCAAGTACATCGCCATGTGGTTCAACTATTGTTTTATTGCCAAAGATGGATGGAACATGGCATATGTGTGTCTAATTCCATGCATTGAATAATATTACGATAAAAAACTCTTAACCTGTCCCTAGAATCGATGCTTTACTTAATCAATTGAAAGATGTGTATTTCACTAAGTTGGACTTGGCTATCATCAGATTAGGATCGCTGAATAAGAAATATGGAAGACAACATTAAAAACAAATCAAGGTTTGTTTGAATGGTTGGTTATGCCCTTTTGGCTTTGTAATGCTCCTGCTACCTTCAAGCTTGTAATGAATGATGTATTAAGTCCTTTTATAGATGACTTGTGATAGTCTACTTAGATGACATATTAGTTTTTAGCAAGTCCCGTGAAGAAAATTTTATGCATGTTGTTAGTGTCAGTTAGTTCTGCCTATCACCAATGATCAAATGGGATCTTTCAAAGTGTTTATTAGAGTGTCGAGTCAAATTTTCATGGTTTCAGTAGATCTTCAAATAAAAATTTGGTCACTGGTTAGTGGTGTCTAGGACTATTTATGCTCCTTCCAAAAAATTTCACTTGTTGGTCATTACCATCTCGTAGTTGGATGGGTCATCATTACAAGGTATTCATATTCATTTCATTCATCTCATCATGGTCTTCATTCATCTCATCATGGTCTTCATCCATCTCATTGTCTCCACTAGGTCATTCGGGTTTCAGTCATAAAAAAATTAGTCATTTCATGCATAAATCTGACAAATGAAGGAGTAGAAGTAGGGAGATTGCTCAATAAAGTTTGTTTCAAGTGTAATTTTATTTTAACATGATGTAATAAGTTCCTAAACTGCACAAAACGTTCTAAAGCTACATATTGTTCAAAAAACAAAGAGAAAAGCATGTGGTGGGCCAACCCACTACTATGAAGAAAATTGACTCTTACAAGCTATAAAAGACCATTTCATTCATTTTTATTCTTCATGCTATTGAAGAAGAGCCCTCACACTGTTAAGTCCCTATATTACTAGTGTAGTCCCTTATTTTTTCTAGTGTAACCCCCTTATTGTTATTGTTGTACCCCTATAACCCCCATACTGTTATTATTGTGCCCTTACATTATTATTGTTAGGTCGGCTAGGATTACATTATGGCCCCATGGACTCCTATATATAGAAAGGAGGTTTTGGTCATTTGAATCATCCAAGAATTATTCATTTATGTAATGTATTTGAGGTTTCCCCCTCAAAGTGGCTATTTCTAAGGCGTTGATCTCTCTTTTCTTCTATTTTTGGGGTTGGTTTCATAACATTTGGTATTAGAGCTTTGGATTCTAGGGTTTTGCTGCTCCAAACAGGTAATCGTGGAATTTTCGCTATAAAAAATTTTCTATGAAGGTTAAGAATCTGAAATTTTTTACAGAGCGAAGCCAAAATCCTGAGGAACGTTGTGGAAAAATTTCAGATATTTGATCGCAATATTTTTGGAGATATGGTTTGTGAAAGGTAGGCATTTTTGCAAGCTCTTGAATTTAACCTAAATAGGTCATCATGGAATTTTCATTATAATTTATTTTCTACGAGGGTTCAGAAGCTGAAATTATCACATATTGAAGCTACAATCTTGAGGAACGTCGTGGAAAAATTTCAGAGATTTTATCGCAATATTTTTGGAGATATGATTTGTGAAATTTAGGCATTTTTGCAAGCTTCTGAATTTAACCTAAACAAGTCGTCGTGGAATTTTCGCAATAATTTTTTTTCTACGAAGGTTCAGAAGCTAAAATTATCACAGAGTGAAGCTGCAATCCTAAGGAATGTTGTGGAAAAATTTTAGAGTTTGATTCGTAATATTTTCAGAGATAGGGTCTATGGAAGTTAGAAATTTTTCAGGCTCCCAAATTTCATCGCAAAGAGGTGACCGTGGGAAAATTGTCATAACTCCCTCTCTGAGCATTGGATTGGAATTCTGTAAAAATTATCCACAATTAAACTGATCGTACTTTCTTTTGTATCAATTTTAGAGCCGAAGGTGGAAACAGTGACATGTGGCAAGTCGTACAAGTTTTCTCTACTGAACTAGTCGATAATTAGGCCATCGTAGGAGATTGGGCATAACTTTGTCTTCAAGAATCCAAATCAGGTCAGACTTGTGGCATTCGAAAGAAGATTCAGAGGGATACTTCAAGGCTGAATTTTAGATATTGAAGATCCAAAATCACAGAGATAATTTAGTTTCAATATAGAGCTCCTCAAAATCAAGAAAAATGTGTGTATTTTTTTTTCAAATTGCATAAGTCTTGTTTGAAAAATCTGTTTTAAGTGATTCCAAAGGCATATGAGCATAGATATCAGTATTGGGTTCTAAAATGCCTCATAAAAAGAATTCAACACCCATTAAGCCCTTAGAGTACTCTACTATAACTCATGAATATGAAGAATTACAAAATGACCTACCAAAATTACAAGAGCAAGTGCACCAAATTTCGCACTCGCAAAGAGCAACAAAAAATGAAATGGGAGTTTTGAAGAAAGGCGTGGAAGCGAAGATAGATGGTTTTCAGAAAGGCGTGGAAGCTAAGATGGATGACATGGAATCTGGCATGGAAGCTAAAATGGATGACATGGAAGAAAAAATGAAAGACAACATGGAAAACATGAAGAATGATCTAAAAGCAGACATGGAAGGTTTGACAAAGTTGATACAAGAAATGTTTCCTAATGGCGAAAAGATAGTAGAGGAAACTCGTGATGAGAATATAATAAATGTTAATCGTGATTTCATAAACTCTAATGTTGGATGGAAGAACCACCATATTCCAAAGATGGATATGAGGAAGTTTGATGGAAAGGATCCTAGAACATGGATACTACAAATGGAGCAATATTTTGATCTCAATAATGTGCAAAACAAGCAAAATCTATGCATTGCAACTTGACATTTAGAACAAAATACATTAGTATGTTATCGATGGCTTTGCTCTCATAAAAATTGTCACTTGGTAAATTTTTACGGAGGAAATTATAGCACATTATGAGGATACAAAGAGCAACACCTTTAGCCAATTGATAAATCTAAAACAAAAGGGTTCATTTGGGGAGCACATTGAGGACTTCCAAAAATTGAATATAAGGGTAACTGATATTCCAGAGGAACACAGGATTGATGTCTTCATAGGGACTTTAAAGGATAACATCCAACATGAAGTTCACGTTTGGGAACCTGATTCATTGGAGAAGGCATTCAGGTTGGCAAGAAAAATTGAATGTAAAATTATGGCGACAAGGAAGCCTACAACTCACATCTATAAAGATGGAAGTGTTGCTAATACTAGACTTGCATAACCTACAAGGTTGACACCACAACAATTGGAAGAAAAAATAGCAAAAGGGATTTTCTACAGTTGTGATATAAAATACACTAAAGTTCATAAGTGTGTTGAGAAGAAATTATTTTAGATATATTGTGAAGAGGAAGAATAAAATAAACAAGAAACTTCAAAAGAAGAGGATATACACCAGGAAAAAACCCTAGAAGAAGAAGAAATGAGTCTGACCATATCCTGTAATGCATTGGCAAGAATTACCACTCTTCAAACTCTCAAGATAGAAGGAATATCAAGAATAAAAAGGTAATAGTGTTGATTGATTCGGGTAGTACCCATAACTTTATTCATTTTAAGGTAGCCAAGGAATTAAATTGTTTCCTATACCCAGCACCAGAATGTCAAGTGATGGTTGCAAATGGAGGAACTATAAATTTCTTTGGAAAATTCCATAATATCAAGCTAGCGATGGGGTAATATTTATTGAATAGTCCAATTCTTTCCATTCCAATGGGAGGTGCTGATGTTGTACTAGGAGTACAATGGTTACAATCTTTGGGGACGATCACTTTTAATTTTCAAGAAATTTTCTTGAAATTTTTTTCAGAAGGAAAGGAAATCGAATTACGGGGTATCGCAGGGAAACCAGGAAAGATAATAAGCTCTAATGTCATGACAAAGCTTCTGAAGAAAGAACAATGAGGCGTAATTTCACAATTATGCTCACTAGAAGTTCCAACATCAAAATCATATATTTCTCCAAATCTCCAAAAAGTCTTGGACAATCATTCCAAGGTTTTTGAAACTCCCAAAGGACTCCCACCTATTTGTGATCATGATCATGTTATTCATTTGATTCCAGGAATTTTTCCTCCAAACATCAGGCCTTACAGATATCCTTATGTCCAAAAGAGCGAAATTGAACGTCTGATTGCATAAATGTTAGAGGCTAATATAATTCAACCTAGTCAAAGTTATTTCTCTGCTCCAGTAGTATTGGTGCACAAGAAGGACGGATCATGGTGCATGTGTCCAGATTAAAGGGAGTTGAATAAGCTCACTATTAAAGCTAAATTTATCATTCCTGTGATTGATGAATTATTGGATGAATTACATGGAGCAATTTATTTTACTAAGTTGGATCTTTGTTCAAGATATCATCAAATTAGAATGAAGACTGAAGATATTCTAAAAACAAAATTTCAAACTCATGAGGGTCATTATGAATTTTTGGTCATGCCTTTTGGCCTTACCAATGCACCTTCTACATTTCAAGGGTTGATGAATTCAATTTTCAAACCCTTCCTTAGAAAATTTGTGCTAGTACTTTTTGATGATATACTAATCTATCTCATCTCACATTGTTGATGCTCATGCACTACCATAATGTTGTGAATCTGAAACTGTGTGAATTGATGCACTAATTTCTTGGAATTTGAAGATCCATACTTCCATAGGGATGCTCCCTTTGAATTTGAACTCTATATGAGTCTTGATATCCCATTAGGACATATATTCCTCCCTTCCAGCAAAGCCTCTTTACTACAACTCTCACTCCTGTCTATATGTTAAACTGGTATACATAGTCGTACTACAGGAAAAATAATATTGTCTTAGGAAACCATTTCCTTTAGTAACTTGGCTTCCTGCTACTCTCTGAAGCAACATGGACTAGCAGACTGTATCTGGCTAGAATTATTCCCTCCTCTTTACAACTGGACAATTCATATTGCCTCCCATGACTTCATCTATTGGAATTAAATCGACCTTCTTTCCTCCTCTAAAGAACTGGAACCGTCTCTAGTTGGAACTACACCTACAAGATTCAATTGGACAATTCACACTACCTATGTCACTACAACTAGTTTTGTAATTGTTTCTTGACTACTAATTGCAACTAGCTTTGTTACAGTCTATATAACTGCAACCCACTAACATTGAACATTAATATACCACACCTGCATCTAGAGAATCGATCTCCACTACAATGTTACTAGCTCTACAACTATCTCTCAAACCTATGACTTATCCAGTGGATCAATAAAATTCTCAAAATTAAAAGTGCTTGAAACAGCTCAAAAATACAGCGAAAGCGAATATCTCATCGCCCTAAATCCAACGCAACTCGTTTCACTCAAAACTGATATCGTATGCTCCCGATATCGTGTTCTAATTGATTTACCAAAAAACTAAAAATTTAAAAAAATGTTTACAGGAATGACCAGTGAGCAGTCTGTATACTAACTGGGAAATTACTTAACAGGGTATGTGTATTTTTATCAACAAATGGGATGAGGAAAAGTGTCATTCATTGATTGGTTCGAATTGGTGTAGTTTGATTGCCTTATGGTCTCATTGAGGTGGTCCAATCAAGAGAGGCAATGTGGGCCAATGGGATCCTTCCACGTGGCCTCCCTGAATTGGTGAAAAATGTTTTTTTGGGTCTTAGCTAACCTCCACAAGATTTGAACACACAACCAACATAATGGAAACAAATCCCTCCACCGGCAAGCCTAACTTGTTTCTTATTAACCTATGGATTAGAAATATATTTAAAGTGTGATGGCAGAGGATTTGGGGGTCAGGACCAAGGTTAACCATGGACCCTGCTCCACCCAACCACGCTACGTGACAAGAAGATAGGGCCCAAGGTTAACCATAGACCCAACACATATATTATACCCAAACCTTATGCTAAAGTCACAATCATATGTTATATCCTGGTGGGAAATATGTTTCAATTTATATGCAAACCATATGTTATTAATATAACCAAAGTTCAGGTGGCGGATAAGGGTTTAACTCTAGCAGTGTATAACACCCTCCATAGCACATTTAATGATCAAAATTGTGGTTAATATTTTATGTTGGACGGAACCCACGATTGGAACCAAGACTCAACCCACCGGACTAACCACCCGTTGAACCACAGTTCACACGTACATTTTGTTAATGTATATGGTGGGATTCAAACGTGAACTAACTCAAATCAAACACCAACTAAAGTTCTAAAGAAAGGTTAAGGAATCAGTGGGAATTGGTTTAAAACAACCCTCTATCTGACGGCTATCATTGTGCCAAGTGGCGTGTTTTTACCAGTTCGTTGGCTGACATAGGAAATTTAATGAAGCAACAAATTGCACCTGAACCAGCACAAATCTTGCTGGCACGGGGTGAATTCATCACTCCATGTGGCCGCAAAAGTCAGAAATTTTAGAATAGTTAGCAGGTGGGTGTGAATTGGAGGACATTTAGTAGAAAATTTTCTCTAGAGCATAACTCAATCAATTTTCGACCTTTTTGAGTGAAGAAAGATCGCAGCTAGCGATTTTTTACTTTTATGGAGCCATTGGAGACATTGTTTTTTGCATTTTGGGCACTATAACTTGATGTAAACACATATTTTGAGCATAATGAAGGTGGCCCAACATTGGAAGTTGCATGAGGAGATGTAGCCCAGGAGGGTTGAACACCTTCATCGTTTGATGTCTTGTGTATGATGTCATGGTACTAATGTCTTCATTATTTTATGCAAAATTAAGTTCAAAATCATGTTTATGTGTTAATATAATTGACATAATTTGATAAAAGCCCTGCAAATTTCACTTGAATTTTTCATAAAAAACTCTCAAGTTTACATATACAGATCAATTTGGTATTGGAGATTTGGCTCTTTGGTTGTTTTTATAGTTTAATTTTGTTGCAACTGTTCATATCAATATACACACACTTACGGGTGGGTTGATACCCTCATCATCTATCTGAATATAAGGAAGGAGGGGATATCATAGCGAACTATCTCACAGCTGGAAGGAATGAATTCGATTGAATCTAACCAATTATCTATTGCTGGAAAGCTTGATATACACTATTGGTTGTGCAACCTCATCAGTTGCTCAGACCCGGAAAGAAGAGTATGGCAGGTGTTAGGTCCCCGTAATTTGTTAGATTGGCAAGGGAAAATGTACAAGCGTAACATCAAACTAGTCTTTGGAGTCCTAGGACCTAGCCTTCCTGGACTCAGAGAGGGCTATCTCTATACTTGTGCAAAAGATGTGAAATTTGATAGGTTTAGGGTTTTTTATTTTAGGCTAGTTATTAAGTTTAGGGTTTGTTTGTTTGTTTGTTTGGTTGGGTAGGTTGTCAAGAAGAAACAGATTGGGTAGGAGAGGTTTAGACCATTGGGCTATGGAGTCTGCAAAAGGTCTCAAAAGCTACAACAATATGTCAAGGATGCTTCAGAGGGCAAGTTAACAGGGCTGAATAGATATTCAAGGCTTAGGTGGGTGAAGTGAACATTAAATTGTGAAAAGAGTAGGTGCAAAGGGTAGTTAAGAATCCTTTGTTAAATACTACAACAAGAAGGGCCTTTAAGAATACTATGCATGAAGACAAAACCAAAGACAGGGCATACCATACTTCTTTGACCAAACCCTAGCAAGCAAACATCAAGGCGACAATCTAGTAAACCCTAGAGAGTAGGGAACTCCTAACCTCTCTAGCTATCTACCTTCAGTCAAAGAAAAAATCTAAGATAAACATATAGCGGAGATCAAAGAAGATGGGACTCCTAACTTCATTAATCAAGCTATAAATACCTCTAAAGCAACTATTTAAGATGACCAAAAGGGCATGGTGAACCATAGACCTCTTCAGCTAAACCTAATCAGTAATACTTCGAAGTAAGGACCTCAAAAACAATGTTTAAGTGCTTCCAAAGGGCATGGACAACCATAAACATCTTTGGGACTGACTCTATTAAATCATTCTTGAGATAAACAAGCTAAGTGGCATTAGAGAGTGACTAAGCATTCTCTAAACTGACCAAGTAGAGGAAAAACATGAAAGCAAGAGAAGCAAACAGACTTAATGAGCCTTTGACAGCATACCTTAAGCTAAAATTTATGTTATAATGCAAGAGAAGGATGACACAATATGTAAAACATAAGAAAATGAAAACAAAACAAGAAATAAATATCCATTAGCCATGTTCATGAATCCTGCAAAGTGCTTGGCTCCATTGTTATTCAGTCCAAAAATATCTACAAGGCTCCAAATCCAAACTTCATGAAGAACTCAGAGCCTATGCTCAACATAACAACTGACCAACTAACTAACAACCACATGAATAATGAGGCCCTCATCCAGTATTTATCATGCAAAGGAGAGTCAAAACCATAAATAGGGTTTTGGAGGCCATTAATTTCTCATAAATACCAATTTTGTCCTTTGAGACCATGCAAGGCCCAAGGCACAAATATCCTATTCTAATAAATGCAAAATATCTCCTCGCACCTATCTTTGGCAAAAAATCTGACTTTTAGGTCCTCAATAACTTCCAAAAATATTTCAGTGTGTTTTGTTGACTTTTTTGCAAGGATGCAACTTTGAGGTCCAAGGGCGCAACACCTGCACTGGAAAAATAGGTCAACTTGCAGCTAGGTTTTGAAGGCCTTCCTGATGTCAGAATGAGCTCCGTGATAGCTCGTTGGAAATATTGTCGAGTCTTATTTCCAAAATTTCCCTTGGTTTTCTGATTGGGCTTTATTTACCTATTTAAAAACCAAATCTCCCAAGGCTTCTAAGGGCACAATTCCAGCCCTGAAAACAAGGCAGAAAGGTGAACTTTTGCAAGTTTTTGGCCTTTTTGGAGGACCAGTTTTGCTCCAAATGAATTGAAAATTGGTGAGTGTAATTTATTTTGACTAAGGAATCCAAAAATTCCAAGTTTTCCTCCAATGGATGCTTGAGGAAAAAGCGCAGCACCAAGGGTGTTCCGCCCTTGGCCCTTAAAAACAATCAAAATTTCACAATTGCATAAATGTGCCCAAAGTTCGATTTTGTTCAGCTGATTATGTTTGGGAGGCTTTGTAAGGGATGTATCAGCCATGTCACCAAGTTTTTCTTCCTCCTATGCCTTCTTGAGGGCATTTCCATGTTCTTCACTGCTTTTTGTCCTAATGCCAACATCATCACAGACTTCTGCATTGCCTTTTTCCTCATTCACATTTGCCTCATAGCCTTTAATAAGCTTTAGACCTAATGCCATCTTCGCCACTTTCTTCACTTGTATCAGCCCCCTCATTTCCCTTTTATTCAATGCCATTGTTTCCTCACTGCCATTTGACATAATGACATCTGCATGCTTTCTCCATTTGTGTCTTCATTGTTATCTTCCTCCTCTATGATTTTTACTACTATCATCAGCCTCACTGCTATCACTGCTTGGTTCTTCATTATTATTTCCTTCATTTCTTGATTCATCAATGCTTTCTGCTTCTATTGTGAAACCAACTCCAAAAAGAGAAGAAAAGAGATATCAATGCCTTAGAAATAAGCCACTTCGAGGGGGCAACCTCCAATACATTACATGAATGAAAAATTCCTGGATGATACAAATGACAAAACCTTCTTTCTATATATAGGACTTCATGGGGCCATAATGTAATCCTAGTGGGGCCACAATGTAATCCTAGCTGACCTAACAATAATAATGTAGGGGCACAATAATAACAATATGGGGGTTACAGGGGTACAACAATAACAATAAGGGGGGCTACACTAACATAATAAGGGACTACACTATTAATATAGGGACTTAACATGCCCCTCTCCTTCAAACAAGTGTTGTCCTCAACGCTTGATTATTTCTTGATGCTTCTGTATAAAATTCTCATCCTCCCATGTGGAATTTTCTACAGGAAAGTTCTTCCACTTGCTGAGATACTCTGAAATTGATCGTACTTGTTGAGTTCTTGTTTCTGTGACGGCTTCAGAACTGCTTTCGATGTGATGTTGATCTTCCAGTTGTTTCATTAGATTCTGCACCAAAGTTAGGTTATCCTTTGAGAGTTGGAGAGCTTATTGTTGACGCTCGATGTGATCTTCCACTAATTTATCATCCATATTAGATATTATTTGATCCTTCAATCCATCCAACTTAGCCTCCCTTTCTGCTTTTAAACCATCTATCTCATCTTCGGTTGCTCTTCGTAAGATCGAAATTTGTTGCACTTGGTACCGTAATTTTGATATCTCATACTGCAATTCTTCCTCTTCATGTGTCATAGTATAGATTTTTGAGGACTTAATAGGTATGGAATTATTTTTTTGAGGCATTATAGAACCAAATACTGATAAAAATTCTAAAATATCCCCTTGGAATCACTTCAAACTGCTTTTTCAAACAAACGTTATGCAATTTTAAAAACCAAATACACACCTTTTACTTGCTTTTGAGGAGCTCTATATTGAAATTGCCTTATCTCTATACCTGTAGATCCTAAATATCTAAAATTTGGCCCTGTAGTAGCCCTCTAATGCTTCTTTCAAATTCCACAGGTCAGATAAGATTTGGATTCTTCAAGGCAAATTTATGTCCAATCTCCCACAATGACCCAATTTTGGACTGGTTCAGTAGAGCGAAATTGTACGACTTGCCACGTGTCAATGTTTCCTCCTTTGGCTCTAAAATTGATAGAACAAAAACTAAAGTCCGTGTACTTGCGGCCACTTTTTACAGCATTCCAAACCGATGCTCAGAGAGATAGCTATGAATATTTTCCCACGATCACCTCTTTGAGATGAAATTCAAAAGCCTCAAAAAGCCCTAACTTCCACAGATCATATCTCCAAAAATATTGCGAACCAATATCAAAAATTTTGGGAAGAATTTCCTCAAGATTGTGGCTTCGCACTCTAAAAATTTCAACTTCTGAACCTTCTTAGAAAAAACATTATTACGAAAATACCACGATGACTTGTTTAGGTTAAATTCAGGAGCCTGCAAAATGACCTAACTTGCACAGATCATATCTCCGAAAATATTGCGAACCAAGCTCTGAAATTTTGCGACGATGTTCCTCAGGATTTTTTCTTCGCACTCTAAAAAATTTAGATTCTGAACCTTCGTAGAAAAAACGTTATAGCGAAAATTCCACAATGACCTGTTTGGAGCAGCAAAACCCTAGAATCTCAAAGCTCTGATACCAAATGTTGTGAAACCAGCTCCAAAAAGAGAAGAAAAGATATATCAATGCCTTAGAAATAAGCCACTTCGAGGGGGAAACCTCCAATACATTACATGAATGAACAATTCCTGGATGATACAAATGAAAAAACCTCCTTTCTATATATAGGAGTCCATGGGGCCATAATGTAATCCTAGTGGGGCCACAATGTAATCCTAGCTGACCTAACAATAATAATGTAAGGGCACAATAATAAAAATATGGGGGTTACAGGGTTACAACAATAACAATAAGGGGGGCTACACTAACATGATAAGGGGCTACACTATTAATATAGGGACTTAATAGCTTCACTTGTATTTTCTTCATTAACATTTTCTTCACTAATACAAAACTAATAGGAAGGAGGGCATGTGATGTCACTCTGCAACTACCTTAATTTCACCTTTTCTTTACTGATATTTTATATAGGTAGATGAAGGAATGACAAACAATTTTTTTCAAGTTCAAACCTTAGGGCATCATCTTAGGGTTTCATTCCATTTATTTAAATGATGTCAAGATGCTTGAAAGATGGGTGAATACTTATACTCACTCCTCAACATGTTTGGAGGAACCCTACAAAGACTTTGAAATCTTTTGAGGTGTTTTTTATTTATTTGAGGACTTAGAGGCGTTCCTAGCCAAATGCGCAGCGCCTGCCTGGGCCTGTCGGGTTGGCCAAAGGCGCAATGCCTTGTGCCAAGCGCACAGCGCCAAGGCTCTTTTCGGACCTGTCAGGTGGAATTTGGCAAGCGTGCAGCGCTTGCCTGCAGGCACGCATCGTCGAAGAAAAATAAAAAGGAAAAAGTGGCAGGGGCATAGCGCCTGACTTCAGGTGCGCAGTGCCCTGCCAAGTGCGTAGCACCTTGACACTTAGGCAAAAATTGGCTTGAAAAACCAAAAAAACTTCTTCCTTTGAAACTTTTAATCCCCTGCAAGTGAAAAAATAATTTATATGAAGTGTGAAAAGAGTTCTTTAGGCATGTGGCATAGGTTTATCTTTGTAGCTCACTTTCTAATCGTTTTAAGTCTCTTTCGCCTTCTAATACTCATACTCTTCATGCCTTTCTGCTTGCAGGTTTTCTTTGATGAATTTGACTTCTTTTGGTCAAGGAGGCATGATATGTTCGCTTTGACACCTCTGTGATGATTGCACACAAAAGCATCTTCACTTTCTTAATCATTCCTTTGCTTGCAGCATGAATCTGAACTTATCTCTTTTGCTTATTTAGGCATGACAGCTCTTTGAAAATTTTTGGGGACTTAGCCTGATAGCAACTTCTTCAAAATCCTGTGTGGTCAACACTATGAAAATTAGCTTTTTCTCCTTGATTTGGCAGTTCATCAAACATATTTGGGAGGATTTTCCCTAGCAGTAGCTTCAACAATTTCTTTGGCCATTTATGATTGTATGTACCTAAAAACACTAACTTGGCCTTCTCTTACTGGTACTCTTCACATCTATGCTCTTTGAAGCCTAGCCTATTTACCTTGGAAAACCTTGGGATGTTTGCACACAACAGTTCCTTCAAAATATTCCTTTGTTGTCATGATGGAGTTTAATTCATCTCTTTACCTTCCCTATGCTATTTCTGCAATTGATCACTGTGTTGGCATACTGCTGGCCCAATCAAGCTAAAAACGCTAATTCTCCTACAAGGCCAAGTGTTTCTTCTCTCCTTTGCTCTAAGATGTCATCCTTTAGGCACAAACCACCTACCTCATCAATTTCTTCTGCTAATTGACCTCTTAACACTTCTGAAAAAGTGTCAAGCTTGTCCATTACCTCATGTGTAGACCTTGAAAATGAATGGTATTCTTCTTGGGAAATGATGACTTTCAACCGTGTAAAACCCTAATTGACCTAGTGGGGGGTTCTTTGACTAGAAATTGGCTTGGAGTATTCAAGTGTAAAAACAGAGTATAAACAAAGTGATGTAATGAAGATCCAAAATCCAATGTACTTGATTTATCTAAAGAGTCTTCAGAGATAGTTTTGAGACCATCAATGCTTGAGGAACTTGGGGATCATTGGCATGAGTTAGGCTATAGGTAAACCTTAGATGGAAAATGGAGTTATGGGCAAGGGAAAAACAAAGTGATGAGGTCATAGATAGGAAAAAGGATAAGGATGAATGGCATAAGCCCATAAAGAGTCTTGTAGGAGTGGTAGGGTGACCATGAAATGGAAAAATGATAGGATAGTGAAAAATTTCTCCTAAGGATAATGAAGGTAGTGAGATTTCTAAAACTCACAATGTTCAAAGACTTTTGTTTTTAGAAATCTAGAACCAATATTTAGTCAGCTTCAGATAGTAAAAATTACTGATGACTAACAGTGGCTCCACTTGGGGAGGGAAGCTCCTTTTCAGGAGGTGTCTAGGACCTCAGAGCTCAAATCTCTGAGTTTTGAAGACCAGTGCCTTACTTGCACTTTGGCAGATTTCCCTTCCTTCATTTGTTAATGTTCTCTTGAAGCTATGATCTCAAAATCGGAAAGACATGTATGCTTCAACCTCATTTCTACCTACCCATCCTACTTTGCCTAGCATTTTCTCTTCCTTGGGTGCACTTGAACTGGCAAACCCTTGACATTCCTTTATTTTTAAAGCACAAAAAAAACTATCTACTTGTACCCTTATCACTCCTAAGAGTTCAGATTAGGCTAATGAACTCTCTTATTCTCTACCTAGTCTAATCATTTGTCAAGATTACGCTGTTTGACAGATTTTTCTTTCTCTATCCTACTAAAATGAAATTGAAAATATGACTAAACCAGGATTAGGCAATCTGATTTACCATGTGCTGTGGCATTTGGACAAGCTGCACACAGAAATTATTTTTGTACAAGAAAAAACTAGAAAGCATGAGGGTTGTGATTTAGAATTGGTTAGGCATCCCTCTCTTTCTATTTGGTTTAGATTTGAGCATTTAGAACTAGAACCTTTTCTTCCTAATCTAACCTACTAAAAAGTCAAGCTTACATGGTTTGACAAGCTTTCTTTCACTAACTTATCGACAGAAATTTAAAACATGTTTAGTCATGATTAGGCTAGATGACTGAACAAGCTTTTCTTTTCCTCAACAATAGTGGCATTTAGGCTTACACACTTTCAGCAGTACTCTTTTTGGGTATGGGGTTGTACCTCTTCTTTTCATATGCCCTATTTTTCTTCTTTTCTCTATTTTTTGTTTTTTATTTTTTATTTTGGATCAACATTATAAGACTAAACAACTGGAAAAATGCTCATAGTGCTAAGCTTATTTGCATTCCTATCTATCCTAATCTAACATATACATGATATACATTCATTTGGTAAACTCACTTTTCCAATACAACCAATCAAGTAGATGATTCCATGAATGATCTTGGTTCAGCGCTTTGAATGTATTGAAAAAATCAAAAATCCACTCCCACCTCACTTGTGTTTGAACATTAGTGTCTAAAATTTTCTTTAAACCTTGCATCAAACTGCTCCTAACATATTTTACTCCCTCCTCCAAAGTTTCTAAGAAAACAAAAAAAGGGTCTTGCAACAATACCTGGCTCTGATGATTTGAAAAATAAACCTCATTCAGGACTACTCTTTCCTCCACTTGGCTAAGCTTGAGATTCCTTTGGGAAAGAAACTCTTCCTCTTCCTCGTGATCATTTGAACAGGTAGCTTCATCAGAAATAGAAATGTTGTCCTCTAGCAAAGCTGATGTGTTATGATTGAGTGGACTAAACTCTGTGTGAAGGCCATCATGTTGGTGATCAGGGGTATTCTTTGGCAATGAATCTTCTTGAGAAGGCGGTGCAACAACTCTCCTGTGATCATTAATTTCCAAGCCTTCATCTGCAATTTGAAATTCAATGGAACTTGGTGGGTGAAAATCTAGAGTTAAGGAGACTTCTATGTCACAAAATTTTTCTTCAACCATTTCAAGAGAAGGTTTCTCATTTACAACTTGCTCAAGAAGTTCATCATCCTCCCCAACCTCAACATCAAAACTGAAAGACTGCTGATTTCTAATCACATGAAAGCTATTTCTGATGGACTGAAATGAAGTAGAAAAAAGAGTTAGAGATCCTTCACTTACCTTCAAATTTTCTAGATTTTCCTCATCAGTGTCATAGCTTATATGCATTGGCTGATTACTGTTTTGATGAAACTGAACTTCTTCCCAAAAACCAACTGTTGATTTCTTTGCAATATTAGCTTCTATTTGGAAAACATCACCATCATCATACTGATCAAACTTTGGAAAATCATCAATATAAGTAATGTCACCAGTCAAACATATTGGATTATCAGATTTTTTTTCCTTGAATTGATCTACAAATCCCTTTTCTGATCTATGATAGCTAGGATTAGCATGAGAATGAATAGAAGTGTTCTACTCACAGAAGGTTTAGAGGCTCGCTGCATGTCTAAGATCTGATTTATTTCCTCTTCAGTTAAAAGAGGAGGCGTCTTTCTTTTTCTTTGGACAGAACCATCATGTTTATCTTCCCTTTGTGACTAATCACAAGGCTGAGTTTTTTATTTCTCTTGTGAAGGCTGATTCTGAGGCTGAATGTCTTCTGGAGCCTCATCTAGAATATATGGTGAATCATCACTTGAGCCTTCAGAGAGATCTTGTGGATCTTCCTTTACTTCCTGATTGATTTCATCCTCAACCAACTCTTCTTGGCTTCCATAATAGTTATCTTGAGTATGAAATTCATGTATTTCTTCTAATATACTTTCAGGATGCCAATTTCCCAAATCTTCATCAATGTTTACAAGGTATAGTATGAGATCTTCAGATTGATCACAACAATTTTTAGCTAATGATAGAGATGGACAATATTCTTTATAATGTTCATAAAATACTTTGTGGAAATCCTTCAAAGAGAACAAACTACCTGGGTCTAAGCCTTCATACCATTTCCTTGCCTTACTTTCTAATGTCCCCATGAGAATTTTCATGAGGCAGTCCTCATGCCACTCAACTTTTAACCTCCATACATGTATATGAAATTTGATGAGATGTAACAAAGGGTCATCAAATTTTTCATCTTGAAACATAGGCAGGTTTGAAAAACAATCTATCTGAGGCATCTTGTGTGGAATTCCAGGGATATGATCTATGTTCATTGGAGCATATCTCCTTTGTATCCTTGGATCCATGTTTGTAAATCAAAAAGGGTCACTGCATCTTTTCAACAAGTCTAGAGTTCTTTACCAGTGGAGTCTTTAGGTATATTGAGAGTTGTGAAGTCTCCAGGTGGAAGGTTTCAACTCTGTTGTCCACCATCAGCAATACTAGGATTGATTAATGCATTCTTAGGGGAGTCTGTGAGAACTAGTGAGGTCAATAGGGTTGTTGAATACCAGTGGAGTCGCCAGGTGGATGATGCTTGATGTTTGTAAGGATGTATTTTTTGTCCACCATCAACAAATGAAAAAAACCAATCTAGAGATGTTTTTGGGTTTTTCTGAGTCTCTTTATACAACTCTAAGGTTTTTAATGAGTGTCCTCCAGTTGAGTCATCATTTTTCTAGGAAGGTGAAATAATTAGATTCTATTTTTGGCTAACACTTGATTTTCTAAGTGTGACGGGGATTTGAGAGTTACTAAGGGATACTTAGGATGTCACTTACTCAAGAGTCCCACCGTGATCGCCATTATGTTATGGCGCTAAGTTATTGGATACTATTTAACAAGGGTTTTCTGAGTTATTTAAGGATTTCTAAGCTTATTACTTACTCAGAGTCCCACCGTGATTGCCATTATCTTAGGTCCCCGTAATTTGTCAGATTGGAAAGGGTAAATATACAAGGGTAACATAAAACTAGTCTTTGGAGTCCTAGGACCTAGCCTTCCTGGACTTAGAGAGGGCTCTCTCTATACCTGTGCAAAAGATGTGAAATTTGATAGGTTTAGGTTTTTTTATTTTAGGCTAGTTATTAAGTTTAGGGTTTGTTTGTTTGGCTGGGTAGGTTGTCAAGCAGAAACAGATATGGTAGGAGAGGTTCAGACCATTGGGCTATGGAGTCTGTAAAAGGTCTCAAAAGGTACAACAATATGTCAAGGATGCTTTGGAGGGCAAGTTAACAGGGCTGAATGGATCTTCAAGGCTTAGGTGGGTGGAGTGAACATTAAATTGTGAAAAGAGTAGGTGCAAAGGGCAGTTAAGAATCCTTTGTCAAATAATACAACAAGAAGGGCCTTTAAGAATACTATGCATGAAGACAAAACCAAAGACAGGGCATACCATACTTCTTTGACCAAACCCTAGCAAGAAAACATCAAGGTGACAATCCAATAAACCCTAGAGAGCAAGCAACTCCTAACCTCTCTAGCTATCTACCTTCAGTCAAAGAAAACATCTAAGATAAACATATAGCAGAGATCAAAGAAGAGGGAACTCCTAACTTCATTAATCAAGCTATAAATACCTCCAAACTAACTATTTAAGATGAGAAAAAGGGCATGGAGAATCATAGACCTCTTCAGCTAAACCTAATCAGTAATACTTCGAAGTAAGGACATCAAAAACAATGTTTAAGTGCTTCCAAAGGGCAGGGCTAACCATAAACCTCTTTGGGACTGACTCTATTGGATCATTCTTGAGATAAATAAGCTGAGTGGGATTAGAGAGCAACTAAGCATTCTCTAAACTTACCAAGCAGAGGAAAAATATGAAAGCAAGAGAAGCAAACAGAGTTAATGAGCCTTTGACAACATACCTTAAGCTAAAATTTATGTTATAATGCAAGAGAAGGATGGAACAATATGTAAAACATAAGAAAATGAGAACAAAAAAATAAAGACATCACCATTAGCCATGTTCATGAATCCTGCAAAGTGCTTGGCTCCATTGTTATTCAGTCCAAAAATATCTACAAGGCTCCAAAGCCAAACTTCATGAAGAACTCAGAGCCTATGCTCAACATAAAAACTGACCAACTAACTAACAACCAACATGAATAATGAGGCCCTCGTCCAATATTTATCATGCAAAGGAGATTCAAACCCTAACTAGGGTTTTGGAGGCCATTTTTCCTTTGAGACCATGCAAGGCCCAAGGCACAAATATCCTATTCTAATAAATGAAAAATATCTCCTAGCACCTATCTTTGGAAAAATATCTGAGTTTGAGGTCCTCAATAACTTCCAAAAATATCTCATTGTGTTTTTTTGAATTTTTTTGCAAAGACGCAGCTTTGAGGTCCAAGGGCAGAGCACCTGCACCGGAAAAATAGGTCAACTTGCAACTAGGTTTTGAAGGCCTTCCCGATGTCGGAATGAGCTTCGTGATAGCTCGTTGGAAAGCTTGTCGAGTCCGCTTTACAAAAATTCCCTTTTTTTTCTAATTGAGCTTTATTTACCTATACAAAAACCAAATGTCCCAAGGCTGCTAAGGGCGCAACGCCAGCCCTAAAAACAAGGTAGAAAGGTGAAATTTTGCATGTTTTTGGCCCTTTTGGAGGACCAGTTTTGCTCCAAATGAGCTGAAACTTGGTGATTGTAATTTCCTTGGCCTAAGGAATCCAAAAATGCCAAGTTTTCCTCCAGTGGATTCCTGAGGAAAAAGCGCAATGCCAAGGGTGCTGCGCCCTTGGCCCTTAAAAACAATCAAAATTTCACAAGTGTAGAAATGTGACCAAAGTTGGATTTTGTTCAGCTGATTATGTTTGGGAGGCTTTGTAAGGGACGTATCATCCATGTCACCAAGTTTTTATTCCTCCCTTGCCTTCTTGAGGGAATTTCCATGTTATTCATTACTTTTTGTCCTAATGCCAACATCATCACTGCCTTCTGCATTGCCTTTTGCCTCATTCACATTTTCCTCATAGCCCTTAATGCTCTTTAGACCTAATTCCATATTCACCACTTTCTTCACTTGTATCAGCCCCCTCATTTCCTTTTCTTCATTGCCACTGTTTCCTCACTGCCCTTTGACATACTCACATTTGCATGCTTTCTCCATTTGTGTCTTCAGTGCTATCTGCCTCCTATGTGATTTTTACTGCTATCATCAGCCTCATTACTATCACTACTTGGTTCTTCATTATTATTTCCTTAATTTCTTGATTCATCAATGCTTTCTGCTTCACTTGTATTTGCTTCATTAAAATTTTCTTCACTGATACAAAACTAATAAGAAGGAGGGCATGTGATGTCACTCTGCAACTACCTTAATTTTACCTTGTCTTGACTGATATTTGATATAGGCAGATGAAGGAATGACAAACAGTGTTTTTCAAGTTCAAACCTTAGGGTATCCTCTTAGTGTTTCATTCCATCTGTTTAAATGATATCAAGATGCTTGAAAGATGGGTGAATACTTATACTCACTCCTCAACATGTTTGGAGGAACCCTAGCAAGACTTTAAAAGCTATTGTGGTGTTTTTTATTTGTTTGAGGACTTAGAGGCCTTCCAGGCCAAACGCGCAGTGCCTGCCCAGGCCTGTTGGGTTGGCCAAGGGTGCAGTGCCAAGGCTCTTGTCGGGCCTGTCGGGCGGAATTTGGTAAGTGCGCAGCACCTGCCTACAAGTGCATAGTGCTGAAGAAAAATGCAAAGGAAAAAGTGGCAGGGGCGCAGCGCCCGACTCCAGGCACACAACGCCTCAACACTTAGGCAAAAATTGGCTTGAAAAACCAAAAAACTTCTTCCTATGAAACTTTTAATCCCCTGCAAGTGAAAAAATAATTCATATGAAGTGTGAAAAGAGTTCTTTAGGCATGTGGAATAGGTTTAACTTTGTAGCTCACTTTCTAATTGTTTTAAGTCTCTTTCACCTTCTTACATTGATACTCTTCATGCCTTTCTGCTTGCAGGTTTGCTTTGATGAATTTGACTTCTTTTGGTCAAGAAGGAATGATATGTTTGCTTTGACACCTCTATGATGATTGCACATAAAAACATCTTCACTTTCTTAATCATTATTTTGCTTGCAGCATGAATCTGAACTTATCTCTTTTGCTTATTTAGGCATGAAAACTCTTTGAAAATTTTTGGGGACTTAGCCTGATAGCAGCTTCTTCAAAATCCTGTGTGTTCAACACTATGAAACTTAGCTTTTTCTCCCTGTTTGGCAGTTCATCAAACACCTTTGGGAGGATTTTCCCTAGCAGTAGCTTCAAAAATTTCTTTGGCCATTTCTGATTGTATGTACCTGAAAACACTAAGTTGGCCTTCTCTTACTGATACTCTTCACATCTATGCTCTTTGCAGCCTTACTTATTTACCTTGGCAAACCTTGGGATGTTTACACACAACAGTTCCTTCAAAATCTTCCTTTGCTGTCATGATGGAGTTTGATTCATCTCTTTACCTTCCCTATGCTATTTCTTCAATTGATCACTGTGTTGGCATACTGCTGGCCCAATCAAGCTAAAAACCCTAATTCTCCTACAAGGCCAAGTGTTTCTTCTCTCCTTTGCTGCGATATGTAATCCTTTAGGCACAAACCACTTACCTCATCAATTTCTTCTGCTGATTGGCCTCTTAACACTTCTACAAAAGTGTCAAGCTTTTCCATTACCTCATGTGCAGACCTTGAAAATGAATAGTAGTCTTCTTGGGAAATGATGACTTTCAACCATGTAAAACCCTAATTGACCTAGTGGGGGGTTCTTTGACTGGAAATTGGCTTGAAGTCTTCAAGTGTAAAAACAGAGTATAGACAAAGTGATGTAATGAAGATCCAAAATCCAATGTACTTGATTTATCTAAAGAGTCTTCAAAGATAGTTTTGAGACCATCAATGCTTGAGGAACTTGGGGATCATGGACATGAGTTAGGCTATAGGTAAACCCTATATGGAAAATGGAGTTATGGGCAAGGGAAAAACATAGTGATGAGGTCATAGGTAGGAAAAAGGATAAGGATGAGTGGAATAAGCCCATAAGGAGTCTTGTAGGAGTGGTAGGGTGACCATGAAATGGAAAAATGATAAGATAGTGAAAAATTTCTCCTAAGGATAATGAAGGCAGTGAGATTTCTAAAACACACAATGTTCAAAGAATTTTGTTTTTAGAAATCTAGAACCAATATTTAGTCATCTTCATATAGTAAAAATTATTGATGACTAACAGTGGATCCACTTGGAGAGGGAAAATCCTTTTCAGGAGGTGTCTAGGACCTCAGAGCTCAAATCTCTGAGTTTTGAAGATCAATGCCTTACTTTCACTTTGGCATATTTCTCTTCCTTCATTTGTTGATGTTCTCTTGAAGCTATGATCTCAAAATCAGATAGACATGTATGCTTCAACCTCATTTCTACCTACCCATCCTACTTTGCATAGAATTTTGTATTTCTTGGGTGCACTTGAACTGGTAAACCCTTGACATTCCTTTCTTTTGAAAGCACAAAAAAAAACTATCTACTTGTACCCTTATCACTCCTAAGAGTTCAGATTAGGCTAATGGACTCTCTTATTCTCTACCTAGTCTAATCATCTGCTAAGATTAAGTTGTTTGACAGATTTTTCTTTCTGTATCCTACTAACATGAAATTGGAGATATGACTAAAACAAGATTAGGCAATTTGATTTACCATGGGCTATGGCATTTAGACAAGCTGCACACAGACATTATTTTTGTACAAGAAAAAACTAGAAAGCATGAGGGTTGTGATTTAGAATTGGTTAGGCATCCCTCTCTTTCTCTTTGGTTCAGATTTGAGCATTTAGAACCAACACATTTTCTTCCTAATCTAACCTACTGACAAGTCAAGCTTACATGGTTTGACAACTTTCTTTCACTAACCTATCAGCAGAAATTTAAAACATTTTTAGTCATGATTAGGCTAGATGACTGAACAAGCTTTTCTTTTCCTCAACAGTAGTGGCATTTAGGCTTGCACACTCTCAGCAGTACTCTTTTTAAGTATAGGGTTGTACCACTTCTCTTCATATGCCCTCTTTTTCTTCTTTTCTCTGGTTTTTGTTTTTTATTTATTTTGGATCAACATTCTAAGACTAAACAACTAGAAAGATGCTCATAGTGCTCAGCTTATTTTCATTCTTATCTATCCTAATCTAACCTATACATGATATACATTCATTTGGTAAACTCACTTTTCCAATACAAACAATAAATTAGATGATTCCATGAGTGATCTTGGTTCAACTCTTTGAATGTATTGAAAAAATAAAAAAGCCACTCCCACCTCACTTGTGTTTGAACAGTGGTGTCTAAAATTTTATTTAAACCTTGCATCAAACTACTCCTAACATATTTTACTCCCTCCTCCAATGTTTCTAAGAAAAGAGAAAAGGGGTCTTGCAACAATACCTGGCTCTGATGATTTGAAAAATAAACCTCATTCAGGACTACTCTTTCCTCCACTTGGCTAAGCTTGAGATTCCTTTGGGAAAGAAACTCTTCATCTTCCTCGTGATCATTTGAACTGGTAGCTTCATCACAAATAGCAATGTTGTCCTCTAGGAAAGCTGATGTGTTCTGATTGAGTGGATTGAACTCTGCGTGAAGGCCATCATGTTGGTGAGCATGGGTATTCTTTGGAAATGAATCTTCTTGAGAAGGTGGTGTAGCAACTCTCATGTCATTATTAATTTCCAAGCCTTCATCTGCAATTTGAAATTCAATGGAACTTGGTAGGTGAAAATTTGGAGTTAAGGAGACTTATATGTCACAAAAATTTTCTAAAACCATTTCAGGAGAAGGTTTCTCATTTACAGCTTGCTCAAGAAGTTCATCATCCTCCCCAACCTCAACATCAAAACTGAAAGACTGTTGATTTCAAATCACATGAAAGTTATTTTTGATGGAATGAAATGAAGTAGAACAAAGAGTCAGAGATCCTTCACTTACCTTCAAATTTTCTATAATTTCCTCATCAGTGTCATAGCTGATATGCATTGGTTGATTACTGTTTTGGTGAAACTAAACTTCTTCCCACAAACCAACTGTTGATTGCTCTGCAAGATTAGCTTCTGTTTGGAAAACATCACCATCATCATACTAATCAAACTTTGGAAAATCATCAATATAAGTAATGTCACCAATCAAACATATTGGATTATCAGATTGTTTTTCCTTGAATTGATCTACAAATCCCTTTTCTGATCTGTGATAGCTAGGACTAGCATGAGAATGAATAGAAGTGTTTTGCTCACATGAAGGTTTAGAGGTTGGCTGCATGTCTAATATCTAATTTATTTCCTCTTCAGTTAAAGGAGGCATGTTTCTCTTTCTTTGGATAGAACCATGATGTTTATCTTCCCTTTGTGACTGATCACAAGGCTTTCTTTTTTCTTGTGAAGGCTGATTCTGAGGCTGAATGTCTTCTTGAGCCTCATCTAAAAGAGATGGTGAATCATCACTTGTGCCTTCAGAGAGATCTTGTGGATATTCCTTTACTTCCTGATTGATTTCATCCTAAACCAACTCTTCTTGGCTGTCATAATAGTTATCTTGAGTATGAAATACATGTATTTCTTCTAATATACTTTCAGGATGCCAATTTCCCAAATCTTCATCAATGTTTACAAGGTATATTTAGAGATCTTCAAATTGATCACAAAAATTTTCAGGTAATGATAGAGATGGACAATATTCTTTATAATGTTCATAAAATAATTTGTGGAAATCCTTTAAAGAGAACAAACTACCAAGGTCCAAACCTTCATACCATTTCCTTGCCTTACCTTCTAATGTCCCCATGAACATTTTCATGAGGCAGTCCTCATGCCACTCAACTTTTAACCTCAATACAAGTATATGAAATTTGATGAGATGTAACAAAGGGTCATCAACTTTTTCGCCTTCAAACATAGGCAGGTTTGAAAACCAATCTATCTGAGGCATCTTATGTGGAAATCCAGGGATATGATCTATGTTCATTAGAGCATATCTCCTTTGCATCCTTGGATCCATGTTTGTAAATCAGAAAGGGTCTGATCTGGATCTTGGGGGGGAGGCCCCCAAGATCTAAAAATTTGAAATAGATCTGACAAGATCTGCAAAATTAGAATGCCATAAAAAAAGAGAGAACGCAAAGAAAATAAAACCACAAAGAAACTTGTTTTATTAAAACAGAGAATAATTGTAGAAGCTACATTGTGGCGGACAATCTATCCTTTTACAAAGTGAGGCTTGTTATTTATAGCCTTTTTTGAGATACAATACCATAGGTGGATACCATGGGCCAATACCATGGGTAGATACCACTTACAATACCATGGGTAAACCCCATGTGTGGATGAATACCATGGGTGGATGCATACCATGGGTCACTTATAATATCATGGGTGGATGAATACCATGGGCTGATGCCATTTACAATACCATGGGTAAATTCCATGGGTAGATGGATAACATGGGTAGATGAATACCATGAGTTGATGCCATTTTCCATTCGGATCATTCCTCCCTCCTTAAGAAGCAATGGTCCCCATTGCGTGAAGTTCCCTCCTCAGAAGCCTTTGTTGAATATGAAGAGCCACTGAAGAAAAGGGTTTTGTGTAGTTAACCCATAACCGTGATGAACGAAGATCCGAGGATAGAGATACCCTGTAATGCTTGTGACCAACTGTGATATTGACAGTGTGTGACCTAGCAAATGGACTTCGATGAAGTGTGGGTTTGTGGATGAACCAAAACCATGACAAATGAAGATCCGAGGATAGAGATACCCTGTAATGCTTGTGACCAACTATGTGACTAACAGTGTGCGGCCTAGCAAATGGACTTCGATGAAAATGATTTTGTGCAGCTGACCCATAACTGTGATGTTGATTGTTGATGAAGTAGCAGGTGCCTACATAGCTTGGGGTGGGAGGGCACATCTCCAAATAACCCAAGCCGAATGCTACTATGATCAAATTGATGAATGTGAAGCAGGTGCCTACTAAAGCGGGATGGGAGGGCACGTCTCTAAAGGGAACCCGCTCCGAATGCTGCTCCAGATTTAAAATGAGCATAACTCGGTCAATATAACTCAGAATATTTATTATAACATGTTTTTTGAAATGGAATGATCATTCTGCATCTTCTCATGTGTTTGAAACCACTATCTGGAGACTCTAGACCCGCAGATTCGCGCTGGAACTGTTTCTCCATCACAAAATTTCTGAAAAAATAGTTGATTTTAAATCAACAATAACTCCCACATCCGGACTCCGATTTGACCAATTTTTTTTTTGAACTTGGGTGATTTTCCAAGAGGAGCTCAGATCTATATCCATTATTTTGAAATTTTTCACTGAAAATTTCAAAAATGACAGGAGAGCCGCCGTCCATGAATTGTCATAAAAAAAATTGCTTCAACATTGCTGATTTTGAATCAGCGATATCTCCCTCATCCGAACTCCAATTTGGCCGATTTTTTTTTTGAATTTGAGTATTTTTTCACAAAGAATCCAGATCTAGTCTTTTTTTTTTGTAAATTTTTCACCAAAATTTTCAGATCTGATCTGAAAACTCGCCGCCCGAGAAATTCATGGAGTTTGCTGAAGATTGCTGCCAAAAATTGACACTGAAATATGCTTCAAACCCTCATTCCCATGGATTCGTAACCTGAATCTGATACCACTGATCCGGATCTTGGGGGGGAGGCCCCCAAGATCTAAAAATTTGAAATAGATCTGACAAGATCTGCAAAATTAGAATGCCATAAAAAAAAAGAGAGAACACACTGCAAATAAAACCACAAAGAAACTTATTTTATAAAAAAAGAAAATAACTGAAGAAACTACATTGTGGTGGACAAGCTGTCCTTTTACAAAGTGAGGCTTGTTATTTATAGCCTTTTTTGAGATACAATACCATAGGTGGATACCATGGCCCAATACCATGGGTAGATACCACTTACAATACCATGGGTAAATCCTATGTGTGGATGAATACCATGGGTGGATATATACCATGGGTCACTTATAATACCATGGGTGAATAAATATCATGGGAGGATGAATACCATGGGTCGATGCCATTTACAATACCATGGGTAAATTCCATGGGTAGATGGATAACATGGGTAGATGAATACCATGAGTTGATGCCATTTTCCATTCGGATCAGGATCACTGCATCTTTTCAACCAGTCTAGAGTTCTCTACTAGTGGAGTCTTTAGGTCTATCGAGAGTTGTGGAGTCGCCAAATGGAAGGTTTCAAGTCTCCTGTCCACCATCTACATTACTAGGATTGATTAATGCATTCCTAGGGGAGTCTGTCAAAACTAGTCAGGTCAACAAGGCTGTTGAAGACTAGTGGAGTCGCTAGGTGGATGATGCTTGTTGTTTTTAAGGATGTATTTGTTGTCCACCATCAACAACTGACAAAAACCAATCTAGAGATGTTTTTTGGTTTTTTGGGTTTTTCAAACTAGAGAACGCTATGAGAAAACTAATATGAGAGAAGAACACGCAGGAATTGAAATTGAGGTGGACCTTCATTCTTCTTATTGGGGTTGGGGTCTTCCTCCTCGATCCTACAAACATAGAAGGAGTCGTCATCCTCCTTGCTTAGCGCATGGATAGGAGCCTAAAGCTGTGGCGACACCTGAGCATCTGGCTGGTTGGAGGCGGCCACAAGTTGTCTGGTGTTATCTTCCTTTCCTCCTGCGCCGTTGCTTGAGCTACGACCATCACTGGAGCCCGAATTGTTGTTAGTGCAATGGCTGCTGCTAGAGGCGCTTTGCACTAGCAGAGCTTTCATCTTGCGAGGAATGAAGGTCAACTCAAACTGAATAGTGGACTTGCGCGGGCGCTTTTTGGGCTGAATGCCAGAGGATTCAGGAAGCTGGCAGGGAGACAGGGAGCTGAAAGGATCGCTGAGCAGAGAGGTTGACGGGGTCGAGCCTACTCGGCTCCTCCCAACCTACAATAATGTTTAAATCCCTTCCTAAGGAATTCGACAGAGGTGGTCTAGAGGGGAGGCCGCGGTCGCCAACTCTACGACACTGCATACGATGACGCCTAGGCATGATAGGCGAAGGAGAAGAGGCGCAGGACAGGGAGGGGAATCTCGATGGAGCAAGAGAGGAGCTGCCTCCACCTAAAAAATTTGAAGGATGGTTGCAACAGGACAGAGCAGGGCCAAGAGCCAAGGACTGCAAGGGAAGCCCGGAAGCAAGCATAGAAAACTGAAAGGAGAGCCGATTGGAGGCTTGGGGAGCATGATAAACTGGCTTAATAGCCATGGGAGCAGAATTGAGAGATGTTAATGCTCTGCAGGCGGAGGACATCGTAATGAAGCTGGCGGGGAGCGAAATTAAGGAAGACACGCACGAGCATTTAACATCGAACGGGCGGCCATGTGCAGGTGCGTTGGGAGGACAGCTGCCCTGCCACATCACGCCCATGTGGCCCTTCCATTTACTGCATAGCACCCGCATCCGGGAAAGTGTCGTGGAATTTGTGAGTTACTCAAAATAAGATTGTTTTTTTAGTGAGACATGTTACACGCGCATATTATATTAATTATAAATATATAATATATAATATAAATAATACTAAAAATTAATTTCAATTTTACAAATTTACAAATTATAAATTAAATTTTATATATTGATATAATTTTTTTAGAAATAATAAACAAATAAAATATTAGATCTAAGATTTTTGTGATCTATGATGTGAATAAAATGTTTTACGGATTAATTATATTATTAAGATTTGGTTGATGTTTCGAATTAACTAATGTGATTCATTTTTGTTCTAAGGATGAATTACATTAATTGGATTAATCACGTTATTAAGATTTGGTTGACATTTCGAATCAAGTAATGTGATTTATTCTTGTCCTAAAGATGAACCACATTAGTTAGTTAGAAAGATAGACCAAATCCTAATAATATGATTAATCCATAAGACATTTTATTTACAAATAAAATAATCAACATAAAACTTTAAAAAAAATATAAAAAAAAATAATTAACTAAAATTTTGAGAGCTTTTTTTATATAATGTATTGCAATATCTTTCTTAGAGTGAACATGAATCTGCGTTTTTATATAATGTATTACAATATCTTCTGAGAGTGAACATGAATCTTTGTTATTTGGTTAATTACAATATTTAGCATGATTGTCAGTTTGATATCGCCCAAGGTTCGAAGACTTTTGAGCGAAGTAAATGAGGAATATATGTACTTGGCCTTAAATTTTATTTTTTATTTTCTTTGAATATTATTGGAATTTCTTAATTAAACATTAAGAAAGGTATTAGTGTGAAGTGAATGAGGGTATATGTTTTTGCGTTTAAATTTCACTTGGTTTTTTCTTTGAATATTATTGTCATTTCTAATTTTGGGTTAAGTTAATAATTTTAAAATTTATTAAATTAAAATTTAAAATAATAATATAATAATTTAAAAAATAAAAATAAAATAATATTATTATATAATGTTATTTTTTTAATAATATATTTTAGTAATATTTGTGAGTTGTCTAAGGAGATAGAGGAATTGCCTGGGCGGTCAAAAGTGGCACAATTTGGGACAAACAAATTTAAGAAATCTTCGAGTAGCATTGTTTGAATCATGTTTTTTTATGGTGGAAATGGATTCAACACCATCAAAAACCTCTAAAGCACCCAAAATATTGAAGTTTGATAGCTATAACCTAGATTTACAAAGTTTGATAGGTATAACCTGGATATACAAAAGTCATTACCGGATTTTCTTAAAATCTTACCGGAATTTCCATGATTTTTAGGGCAAAAAAGCAGTCTAATTAGACTACTGCATATTTGCAATATTATTTTTATTTTGAATTTTATTAAAAAAATTATATGTTTATTGAATTTGGATTTATTTTTGTAGTCAACCATTAAATACATTTCATAATAATGTGAGAAAAATAATGGTTTTCTTTTTTTCCCTTTAAATTTCTTAATTCTCATTTTATTATTTTATTTACAAGACATATTTAGACCTTAAATTTCTCATCATTAATTGAAGTTATAAGTAGAGTAGAGCTTCAGTAGTGATTCAAGAAGAGTCACTGTCAAGCCTAAGGCAAGCACTCACTTGCTAGTTTTGGAAGAAAAATAGTAGATTAAAAAAATAAAATAAAAATAAGAGAAATAATAAGTTACCACTAGCCCAAACTTTTT
The DNA here is from genome assembly GCA_034641835.2 of Pinus albicaulis. Lineage (NCBI taxonomy): Eukaryota > Viridiplantae > Streptophyta > Pinopsida > Pinales > Pinaceae > Pinus > Pinus albicaulis. Next base: position 288,495,940 of record CM076583.1, read on the forward strand.
ATGAGCTCCCTGATAAAGAATGGTTTAGAACACTCATATATTGCACACTGAAGGTGTATGCGATCAAAAACACACACACACAAATTACATTTAGATCACTCTATTAAATAGAGTTTCTAAGATCCAACTTATTCCTAAATTAGAGAGAGAGGTTGAGAGAATTTCTCAACCATCAAACCAACTTCTCAAATAGGATGTAAGCATTAACTCCAACACCCCCCCTTAATGATTACATTACATTAATTTATTGAAATCACTCATAAGTAAAATAATCAATCATTCTTTAACTGGCTTTCAGCTTATCAATATAGGCTCCATCAAGTTGCCTCATAACCCTCGTAAAGGTGTAGTCAGCAAGTTGGATTCCCGAGCTCAGCTATTGAAATCCTGAATCAAGGACCTCTCGTAGTCAATTACTGGACAACATCCCAATCTGTCGCATAACCTCATTAGGAGACCACTCCATGTCTACGACTAATGAGGGATTCTTCCCTAGATCCGCAACTACCATACTATCTCGACAACCATCCATGTTGAGCCTGAACTGTAGCTGTTCTTAAAAGAGTTCAAGAGGTTTATATTCTTCATTGAATTCATCATCAGAATTCAATTGGTATTCATATGTGGTTATATTTTCTGATTCTTTCCCTTTTAACACATCACCGGCACGACTTCTGCAATTCCACGCTATATGCCCAATTTTCCTGCAATAGTAGCATTCAATTTCAGCTTTGTTTGCATTTTTCTTTCTCATCCTTGACTTTTTCCATAATGCATTTTATACACGAGAGTTCTTTTCTGCATCCTCCGGTTTTAGTCGCTTTTCCTCCGCCAGAAGTGCTGCAATTGTCTCATGCAATGTTTGTGTAGACATTTGACTCAAAGTGAAAACAACATTACTATAACTTGAAGGAAGATTATTTAGTAATATTTCTTTAGCATCTTCATCTTCCACCTTAGTACCTGCTTCACCTAATTGTCTTAAAAGAGACATTAAATTATTTACATGACTGGACATAGATGTCTCCTCATTCATTTTCAAACTAAATAATTGAAGCTTTATGGAAAATTTCGCATTTGTAGTTTTTACACCAAACAACTGAGCCAAATGTTCCCATATTTCCTTTGATTTTTTAGTGAGATCTACAAGATGTAATTGTGAATCAGAAAGGGCAAGTCCAATAATAGACTTAGCTTTTTCATCTCTATTTTTCCATTCAAGTAACTCCTTAACATCGGTAGGTGCTACTTCTGAACCATTCACTATGCCCCACAAGTTTTTATTCATTAATTGCATTTGTATTTTTACTTTCCATGAGGGAAAATTCAAACCACTGAATTTGTCTAACACCATAAACTCCATGATGAAAGAAGAAAAATAAAATACCTTTTAAACTTCAACACCGACATACCCTTTCGCACTTTAAAAAAAAAACTTCGTGGGCCTTGTAGAATGTATGTAAAGGTCGCCTTCCTCAGTAGTCCAACCTCGGTTAACAAGTTATCTATTATGCACAAGTATATAAATAAATCCAACCGTGAAGATATAGCAGCAAATGAGCAAGAAGATAAAGTCGCTCTGCATGCACTCTTCTAATCAACAGTGGCGGTTGATCAATACCAATAGTCGCTATGCCGGGTCGCCAACCACCGGTGTCTATCTCACATGCCAGCAGCAACGCCACTACTACGCCGCAGGTTAATTTCCGTCCACAACCAGACAAGAACTACAGTTCTCTAAATACATTTCTTAGTTTTGAATACGCCAGCCTTCTACACTTTGGTATACGCACTTAAATCCATTAACAGCTTTAAATAAATTATTATTTACCAAGCAATATATTGGCCTTCACCGAAGCTGGGAATAAATAAGATCGTTGTCAACATGAATGTTATAACTGCAACAGGCAGCAGTAGGCAGCAACTCTTCAGCAACAGGCAGCGGCTCGTGCAACAAACAACTAAAACATGAATAGGCAGTGACTCTTCTACAACAGGTAGCGGGTTGATCTAGCTCCGATACCATGATAAAGAATGGTTTATAACACTCATATATTGCACACTGAAGGTGTATGCGATCAAAAACACACACACGAATTACATTTAGATCACTCTATTAAATAGAGTTTCTAAGATCCAACTTATTCCTAAATTAGAGAGAGAGGTTGAGAGAATTTCTCAACCATCAAACCAACTTCTCAAATAGGATGTAAGCATTAACTCCAACACTCCCTAGCATGAAAAAAAAAAAGTTATCTAGAAAGAACCATCAAATACTTTTGCATTGAACTAAGTTTAGAAAAAGTCGGTGGAACATCCGTCCAATAGGTGGATCAAGAGAAAAATGATTTTATAAATATGATGATAAATGATGAAAAACAAATGCAATAGCTAAGTGTTGGTGATTGGTATCATTAAACCAAAAATAAGTGCTTGTGCATGGCCAAGAAGAATGAGAATAATAGTTCATGTTTAATCCCCTACCTAAAGTATGCCTTGTGTTTCTTTCCTCTACACATGCCATTACACAATTGCTTCTTTCTAATATCATAGACTTGTTTCAAAAGTTCATTTGTAGCATAAAAGGATTTTATACTATCGTCATCTAGCAAAAGGAAAAATAGGGAACTTATCTATAATTCTTTTAAAATGGAGATTTAAGAACTTGTTTATCCATTCAATTGTAAACAAAAAGTACTGACAAAGAAATCTACTACCTCCACAACCAACAACTTGGCCACAAAGTTATTTTTCCATTAACTATTTCCAAATATGCACAACTCTACATACAAGTTGGATTTTCATGAAAAATTGCATACCCTCTTATTTTGTGACACACATTTATCATCTCCAATTGTAATATGATGGGATGCACTCTCACTCTCAAATTCTCATTTTGTATATTGATATTGAAAATGCTCATTTTTATGTTAAATATATTGTTCTTCTATGTTGTTTTTCCCTCTACGTTGTTTTGTATTTAGCTTTGAAGCCTCAATTTTATTATCTTTTGTTTAACAAACTTAAATGAACATTTGGTGTATCCTAACTTTTCATTTTGTACAAGAAAGGATATTCCTTATTTTGATAATATAAAAAATATAAAATAGAACATGAATTCACTCAACCCTTAAGTGGGTTGGAATATAAATGTTGAATTGAGTGTATACAATTTATGGTTAATAAAATGGTAGTTACTTATCATTGGTCTTTGATATTATTTGTTTCATGAGTTTTACTTATTAAAATAGGAGGAAGCCAAATTCTACTTGAATACCTCGCCTTAATGGAAAAACTTATCCTACTTTTATTTTCATGTATAAATATCACTTTGATTTATTTCTTGTTTGACATTTTAGGGTAAATGAATTACACTTATTTTTTACTATGTTAATATGTTTCATATTGAATGTTAATGGCTTCTCTCAAATGTATGTTCTTTTTGTTTCATCTTACTTGAGTCTTCTCTTACAAAGAAGAGAGTATAAAACTAATTACTTTAAGGAATATTTTTACAATGAGATTTGATTAGGCTATAGAGCATATATACTTCACTATAACTTTGTTCTAGAAATAAAAATCCTCTTGTATGCTTGTGATGCAATGAGATGATCTTGATTTCATATATATCATCATTTCAATTTTTGTGTAGATAATTTGATGGGGATTTAAATGATTTGGTGCAGGAGCCTTCTAGCCAAGTAAGGGAGAGAGGCAATGGAAAATGGTGGCATACTCCTACCGTAGACACAAAAGTCATCATTCAAGCTATCAGTAACATAAACACAAATTTGGGGGCTTTGTCGAACAAGAATGTAACTCACAAATCCATCTTTTCACTTGTCTTACACTATGGCCATCTCCAAAATTCAAACCAAAACGTTATACAAAAAAGTTAAAGACTTGAAATTAAAAGAAAATAAGAGGTATGTTCCCATCAAAGTAGAAAATTTTTAACCTCTTATAAAGCTTAGAAGTTAGTAGTAATTGCTCATTTCATTGAACCCCACATAATACACACTCAAATAGGAAAAAAATGTTTTTGTGCTTCTTAACAACAAGATCATCATTACTCCTTATTATATCATCCTTGGATCTAGAAAAATGCTTACTAACTCTAGGAACACTTTCAACTTCTGAATTTAAATCAAAATTGAACCCAAACTCTTTGTTTTCCTATTAATGTTTTCTTGAACTCTATAATGACATTAATCTAATCATAATGTGACCTTAAGTTATTGACATAATCAATTCCTATAACAAAATCCTATGATGTATTTCTTCTTAATTTTCTTAAAACATTTAGCATGGTGATATCCATGTTGGTATTAATGGCTTTATCGTCAAACCAAGATTAATTTTTTTTTCATTCCATCTTCACTTTGCAACTTAAAATGTTATTCTTCATATGCATCTATTAAGAAATTTTATTTTTTATTTTTTATTTTTTAATGAATCATGCAATTTCCTTCTTCCACGGCATACAAAATGTTTCTAATCATGGATGTTACTAAACAGAATGCTTTCTATTAGTGCATAAATATCTAAAAGATTATTTTGATATGTTATTCATGGACCCTATTCAATGAATCTTCTATTAATTATTCATGAACCATCCAACAAACTTCTCTTATCTTCCAACAATACATCATCCTAATTCACTTCAATGTTCTTTTTCCTCTATGTCAAGAGAATCCTAGTTATTATATAAGATATATTCTTATAGTTATTATCCTCGCCACATGCATAGGATATTGTATTGAGTTTTTGGTCAAATACATATTAGTTTGGGTTTGACAAAAAAAAATTGCAAAATTTCCATAGTTTTACATTGCGCATTGAAATTAAGTATTTTTTTGACAATATTTTAATTTGTTTTTCTCCATCCTGATTGGATATCAGGTTTAACATGTTATTTCTATTTGACTCGATTAATAAGCCAAGAATACATAAATTCCAAGTATACATTTATTATAGTAAATGGGTCAATTCACTTATGTCAAATCACTCCTAGTACTATGCATTTCTATTATGTGCCCTCAACATTCAATTTGGTTGGAAGTGCCAATTTATAATTAAAAATGACATTATTCAAAGTAAAATATTGAAAAAAATATATATCTAACCAAAATATTTATTGCATGTTGAATTAGACCTATCATTTCCAAAATTGAAATAATTATCACTTAGAATTAAAATATGGAGACTTTATAGATTAGGAGAATCTATGAATAGACTTTTAATTCTTGAATTAAATATTTGTACATATATGTATCTCTCCATAGAACTTATGTAATGTTGTTTTATTTAATGACATTTGAAAAATTCTTGTCAAATTTTAGGAATAAGTTGGGGAAGTCTATTTATAATGAGTTCTCCGATGAGACTATCACTGAATGTGACCACAAAAAAAATAAAAATAACCAGACTAATTTAATACAATCATGCATACCTTTTACATGTTACATGCCATATATTACATAGTGCTCGACCATATCTACTAAAAACTAAGTCTCTTTGAATCATTTTAAAATATTATATACTTAACATAGCAAAAAACTTTATTTAATTTTTAAAAAATTATTTTCAACAAAATTTATAAAAAAATAAAAAAATTAAACAACTTACTCCATCTCATTAAGGTCACATTGGACCATATCTAATAAAGACTAAGACACTTAGAATCATTTTAAAATATTATGTACTTAACATAGCAAGAAATATGCTTTAATTTTAAATTTTTTATTTGGAAACAAAATAATTTAAAATATTAAACGAATTAATTTACCTCATTAAAGTCACTTTGGTTAAACCCAGATTAATTTAGGTCTCACGAAAAAAATTGCAAAAATTGGATAGTTTAACTTTGCACATTGAAACTTTGTATTTTTCACAATATTTTAATTTATTTATCTTCAATCCTAATTCATTTATCTCATTAAAGTCACTTTCATTAAACCTAGATTAGTTTTATCTTCAATCCTAATTCATTTATCTCATTAAAGTCACTTTCGTTAAACCTAGATTAGTTTAGGTATAAGGATAAAATTTGCAAAATTTCCATAGTTTAATTTTGCATATTGAAATTTTGTATTTTCGCAATATTTTAATTTATTTATCTTCAACCTAGTTAATTATCAAAATGAACATATTATTGCTCATTGTATTGATTGACTGCCAAAGGCCCTGATAGCAGGGTATGGTTGCAATCCACAAGTATACTTGAAAATTCTTTAATAACAACAAACATTGATAAACAACTCAACAACAATTTAATTTAACTATTGTTAAACTTGAAAAATCTTTAATAACAACAAACATACATAAGCAACCCCACCAACATGATAACATAATTTTTTTAGACTCTCATCTTAGATCAACTTAATTGTGATAATGCAACATGAAATGAGGCTTTTTTGCTTTTTACTTTTAACGATAATGCATTGATTTATCATAATATTTTCTTATTTACAATAAAAATATATATAATTTTTTATAAAACTATATATATAATTTAAATTATAAATTTTTAACTTCATTTTTAAATTTTAATTTAGAAAATATAATTATAAAAAAAATAATCAAAACAAATTTAATTTCATAAGTACATTTATACTAATAAACCACACAATGGTTAGACCGAGGGCGAACGCAAAGAAACATGCGCTCTACTAGTACGAGTGGTGGAGGCCTGCGTATCAGGGGTATAATGAAAAATCATTAACGCGAAAGCAGCTGTGGGAAGGAACCTGTCTTTTATGAATGTACGAGTGGTGCAGCGCTAGCAGGAAGGAATTTTCCTTATAGGTGGTAAAGAAACACGAATGGTTAAGGAAAAAGAAACACAAATGGTTAAGGAAGGAATATCTTTATTCGATGGATTTTGTTTTTCAAGGCGGTAAAGAAATATGGGTTGCCGAGGAAGGAATTTGCAAAAAAACTGCCATTGGATTATTTTGTTGGGTGAGTAGACAATTTCATTTTTTATTCAGAAATATTTTTATTTATTTTTAGAGAAAAGAAATAATAACTAAATAATTTTTTTTCGAATAGAGAAAAAGAATAATAACTAAAGCATCTTTTTTCTCACCCAAAATTGTTTTAGCGTGGTAAAAGAATCATAAACAATGAAGGAAGGAATTTTTTTTAATATTATATGTTATTCAATGTTGGATTTATAAGTTTTAAATAATATAAAATACATATGATGAAAAATATACATTATCAATGATAGGTATTTATTTAATTATTATAAAAAGAAAAATAGAGTAGAATTTCTCAAATAATGTAACATCTATATGATCAAGAATATATATTATCAATCATTATCATTGTGTTTGATGGAGATATGTTATCCATAATTATTAATGTGTTTGGTGATTATAAAAAGAATAGTAGAATATATATTTTTTAATAATTTTTTTATATTTGATAAAAATAAAAATAAAAAAATTATTAAAAGTTACTTGATTAAAATATTGTAAAAATGAGAGTAAAGTTTTTTTCAAATTTATATGTTATTTAAGAAGTATGAAATAATTTGTTAAAAATGTTATATCTTTATTTCTTGAAAAGAAAGATAGTAAATAAAGAGTGAGTGTTTTACATAGTAGTAAATAAAAGCTTATGGTAGTATTTCTGATAGTATATTTAAGTTTATGAATGGTTATTTTGATCAAATGGGTATTATTAAATTTATTATAAATTTATAGATGATAAGAGGGGGAAGTTTTATGACTTTCAGTAAATTAATGTTGTATATTATTCATGGGTTTATAACTTATAACAAACAACTAATCCGAAGCTTATGCTCTCACTCAATCACTCATTCAGTTAGCTAAAAAAAATCAAGTAGCTTTTCTCACTGTTTTCTTTCTTATTTAACATTTGGTGAACGGTTCCTCTCTAAGGGACAAAACCTTAAAAAAGCCTTATGAAAAGAATTGGGAAAGAAGTAGAAGGGTTTACTTCAACAATGTATTTTCATGTTCTCTGTGATCTCAATAAAGATGCAAACTTATGTGTAATGAAAGGTGCAAATTAATATTTGGAGATTTAAAAATCAATGGAGAATTAGGCTCTCTCCTATTCCTTAGAGCTAAATGGATTAACATTGCACAATTATGAAAGATTGCATTATCAATTAGCAATAGGATGACATGTAAATTTTATTTTTTGGCGGGTCAGTTTTGTAAGATATATACCTATAAAACCTCATTTTTTGTTATTTAATTTGAAGTCCCTTTGAAAAGAATTGTAGTTTTGCTAAACAAATAGACTTAATTTTTTTTGAAGATATAGCTATGCACTACTTAATATATTTATTACGATCTAAATCCAAACTTATATATAAATACAAAATTTTCATTAATTAATTAATTAAAATATTTTAAAAAAAATTTAAATCATATTATACCAAACATGTATCCTAACACATAATTAAATAATAAATTAACTTATCAAAATATTCCTATATTATGATATTTAAATCAATATTGTCACATTGACATTTTTAATATGACGTATAATTAAGTAAAATTCAAATCAACATGAGGTTTTCATTATGTCTATTATTTAATTTCTATATTATATTATCTTTATTTTATTTTATTTAAAATAAATAAAATGTGTTTTTAACACATTTTGATTAATATTATAAAATTATATTTTATAATATATATTTAGCTGGGTTAAAATATTCATTTTATAAGTTTTTTAGAATGTTTAGGGTTTGTGTATGACATATGATGTTGAAGAGTATTAATTTGGTTTTATAAATGTATGTACTTTTATTTTTTTGGTAGATTCACATATTTGGAAACTATATTTGTGATTTTAAATGGACAAAAACATGTCTCTATCCATGTTTTAGATTAAATATTCATTTTATAACGTCTTTGCAATGTTCCAAAGTCTTACACATGGCCTATAACCACTAAGAGCAATGACATATTTATGAGTGCATGTACTTTGGTCTTCAATGATGTCCTAGACAATGACAGGCCTCTAGGTTCTTGTTTACAATGAATGCAACAAAATTTATATTACACTTGGTTACCAAAGATTCCTTTTCCAACACCTATGTTCAGATCTTGATCTCAATGTATATCTCACAAGGACTTCAACTGTATTTATTTCATCCCACATGATATGTTTTTCTGCCTCAACTTTCTTACTAGGCCATAAGACATGGTTATCCTTCATGGCCAACTAATGAAATTAGGATATGGACAGCATAATCACACTTGAGGGCCAAAATTTTTGTATATAAGTCTTGTGTGGTGGTTCCAGTTGTCTTTATTTAACTTGGATTTAATGGCTTAAGCATGGCTTATCCCATGGCCATGTCCATTTCCTTGTGAACCATCCTCAATTCTCAAAAAATTCTAATAGCACCAACATCCCCTCTTAAATATGAAATATATTGTATAAAGGTGTTGTGTTGTAGTTTGAGGTCTCATTCATGTCTCATAAGCCCTAGAAGTTAACATAGCACTTGCAACTCAAGTTTTATTTTCCAATCATGGTCAAGGCCCATAGATCCATACTAAGTAGTTAAGAAAACTCCCTAATAGCTCCCATATCCAACTCAAAGGTGAAGGATCCTCTCATTGTTAATTTTTCCTATTGTTCTATGTTGAATCGATTACTTTAGCCCAATTCAATTCTTTAATTAGCAATAATTCCAATTATTAACAATGTTTCCAATCATAAACATTTATTGAAGATAAAACAATAGATGCAATGACAAAGGAGACAATAACACAACCACAAGAGACACCAGATTGGTCAAAGACCATGGAAAAAACCCCACAAGGGGGAAAAACCATTTCAAATCTTTTTCTTATTACATTTTTCATAAAATGTTTCAGTGGAGAGTACAATGAGCCGAAAATACATAATCATCAAAAAAAAATTTACCTAATACAAATCGAAAATAGACTTCCACAATCACTATAAAATAGATAGAAACCTTCCAACATTCGATCATATGTGGTTAACTGTGGTCAAGAGTCGAACCCTACATCAAAATCCCAGTCGCACTCATTAAGTTATATTGTGAGCGACTGTGACATTCGATCACTCCCTCAAGCACTGTGAGAGGGCCATTATGACTTATTGGTCGCACTCTAAAGCACTATAAGCGAGCGACTATGGTCAGATTTTCCTAGACCTATCTTAGAGCCTCAGTCGCACCCTTCAAGATACTATGCGAGCGACTGTGGCTTCCCATTCGCTCTCTGGAGCACTGCAAGCTTGCGACTACAGTCAGATATGACCTATGGCAAGCGTGTGACCGAAAAACAGAAATCATAAACACATGCGAGCCTTAGATTTGTAATTTTAGACCTTGCGCAAGCTTCCTCCGTCAGACATGTGTAAACCAAAAAATAGAAGAAGAGAAGATGTTTGATAATGATAAAATGAGCTTGAGGTATCTTGTATTTATAGGCTTCCATGGGGATCCATTTGATGTTGAGGCAGACCTGTCCAAATGTACATGTGTGGTTACATAAATTCAAAATCCAACTTCTGCTTATCTAAATGAGGTGATCTATAGGTCGATTTTGGTCCTCTTGAAAAGGGGACTTCAATGAAATCATAATATCCATCATATGAGTTGTTCAAGGTGGAATTTTACCCTAGTTTCATAAATTAACACTCCCTCTCAACTAGGAAGAATTCCACCTACAAATAATTGTCTGTTGATCATCATATCATCCTGTCATGTTGTCATCATGTCGTGTCCATCTCTGCTCAAATATATATGTTGAAACATTCTCAAATCTAAAAGAAGAAGAATCAGGGAGCATTAGTTTCCACCCTCTATCTCATGGGGGAGTCACATATCTCAATCCCATATCGAGCAATAGGATATCCAAACATAAAGGGGAGCACATATCAACCCTGGAATCACATCAAGGAGTCCATTCTCAACCTGGAATGAAAAAGGGGAGAAAATATCATCCCAATCATATTTCCTGTTGATCTTCCCATCAATGACCCTCAAGATTCATGAGGTAGAACACCTGCATCATAATCAACTTGGGTTGTACACCCCAAGTACACTCTCAACCCGTTGGCCAAATGGGAAGCAATATTCTCAACAAGCTTTGCTTGTGGGTATGATACCAACTAGGGTATACTCTACATAGACTAGATATGGGAGCAACATATCCAACCCTATGATTAGGTAGGGGAGAAAAATATCAACCCTATGGGTAAAATATCGAGGTGATACCCTATTGTCTAGAGATCCCTCAATCTTAGGAGCCCTATATCTCAATTCCTCACCCTGGGAGCTAAATAGGGGGGAATATTTGGCTTAGTGTCCTCGATCAATGCCACCCCTTATCAAGATGGGTCACATCCATCGGTCCAAGATTCTCTATGAAGACCAAGAACTTCCCTTTCGGTAAATCCTTGGTGATAATATTTCCAATATACTCATATGTCGATATGTGATGGAGTTTAACGACTCCTCTCTGCACTATGTCTCGAATGAAGTGATATCAAATCTCTATGTGCTTGGACTTTTCATGAAATACGAGATTCTCTTCCAGATGAATCCCACTCTTGTTATCACAATATATCACTGTAGTGTCTAGGACCTAAACAAATATCTCTCCAAAGATCTTCCTCAACCAAATTTCTTCGCAGCTAGCCACTACACTACGGAATTCTCCTTCCTCCTCATCCAAGATATCATGGTAGATCCAAGACTAAAACAACATCTAGATGTACTCTTCATGTCGATAATATTTCCTTCCCAATCAACATCGGTGTATCAATGAAGTTGAAAATCTCTGATAAAATATCATAGACCAAGTGTGATCGTCCCATGAAAATATCTCAAAATGTGTTTAGCAACGATCCAATGTTCATGCAGAGGATCGATCATGAATTGACTCAATATTTTCACTGCATAGCATATGTATGGAGAGGTGTTCAAAAGTAACATCAGAGCCCTAATCAACTATATATACTCGGATGGGTTCACCAAATTGAGTCATGCAACTTCTCCACATAAATTCTTGAAGTTCATTTCCATCAGTGTGGCCATGGACTTGCATCCTGTCATTCCAAAACTCTCTAAAAGCTTCACAACTTATTTTCCTTGTGAAAGGAAAATATCACTAGGACTTTTCCACACCTCAAGACCTAAAAATTAGTTCATGTGTCCAAGGTCCTTCATCTCAAATTCAGAGGCTAACTCCCTCTTTCACTCGATCATCAGAGGCTCACTACCTTTCAAGAATAGATCATCAACATATAAAACCAAAATCAATTACATACCTTGGAATACCTTGAAGTAGAGGTTGGGATCGACATTTCTTCTTGTGAATACCATCTTCACCAAATAATTGTCCAAGAAAGTGTACCATGCTCTTGGGTATTTCTTCAAACCATACAATTTCTTCTTCAACCTGCAAACATGTGTCTTCCAATCCTCTACTTCAAATCCTTGTGGCTGCTCAAGATACAGTTCTTCTTGTAACATGTCATGGAGGAATGCAGTCTTTATGTCCATTTAATGAAGATGCCATCCTTGACCTATGGCAAGGGCTATTATCAAAAAAAAAAAATTGTATTGAGCTACAGGTGCAAATATGTCATCATAAGCCTCTCCCTCTTTCTGTGAGAATCCTGGAGCCATGAACCTTGCCTTATATTTTTCAATTCTACCATCAATTCCATGCTTGATATTGAATAGCCACTTTGAGGTAAATTCAAATTACTCGACCATAACATCTTTCCAAAGTTTTTATTTTACAGATTCTTCAAATGTGGAAGGTTCAACTTAAATGATAGTGCTCATGGATGAAACATATCCCTGGTATCTGCATGGATTCTTCCTTTCTCTAAATTATCTTTGAATGGGAACATACCTCTCAACATCTTGTAGTGTGTCATGGAGCCAAAGTGGTCTCTTCCTAGTAGGAGGATCACTTGGAGGAGGATCTAAGGGATCCAAAGGATCCATGGGATCATCAACAATATCAATATCAGATTCAGGCATGAAAGGACCATCTAAAATATTCCTGTCATCGTTCCTCTTCTCGGGAGGAGGAGGTGGAGGAAGGTATTTTTATTTTCCAAGAGAAGCATCTTCATCGAATGTTACATCCCTGCTAATTTCAACCTTCCTTTGAACATGAATATATATTCTATATCCTTTGTATTTTTCACAATAACCAACAAATGTACCTTTTCTTCTAGTAGAATCCAAATTGTTCCTTTTGTCCTTCGACACATGAAAATATATGGGGGATCTAAAGATATAGAGATGGTTAATGTCAAGCTTGAAACCTGTGAACACTTATTCGAGGGTATAGTTTTCCAATGCTTAATGAGGCACCTTTTTTGAACATATACAACAACATGAGTTGCTTCTCCCAAAGGAACTTTGGAAATTTTTTATCATGGATCACGACACAGGCATCTTCTAATATAGACATGTTCTTCCTTTCTGCTAGTCCATTTTGTTCAGGTGTATATGGCACAATTTCTTCCTTTTTTATTTCTTATTTCTTGCAAAATTCTATGAACTCATTTGACATGCATTCCCCACCATTTTCGGACTTGAATACTTTGATTCTCTTCCTTGTTTGATTTTCAATGAAAGATTTGAACTCCTTGAACATTTCAAAGGCTTCATCCTTGTGCTTCAAATAGTATATTCATGTATTTCTTGAGAAGTCATCAATGAATGTGATTCAGTAGATATGACCACCAATAGAATGTGCATGCATCATACCACATATATCAGAATGAATGAGATGGAGGATGTCATTTGTCTTGTTCTCACTAGAGGGGAATGGTCCCCTTGTCTTCTTTCCACTCGTACAGCCTGGACATACTCCATCATATTAGGCTTGAACATAGGGAATACCAGAGACCAATTTCTTCAATTTCGGAAGAGCATCATAATGTATATGAGCCAATATTCGATTCCATAACTTGCTTAGATGATTAGTATTATGAACCAATGCTAGAAGTGGTGTTCCAGTGACTCTATAGAGTCCTTCAAATCTTGATCCTAATGTGAATGCATCCCTCATAGGTGAACCAACATACCAAGGCAGAACTTTTCCCTTGATGAAGGAAACCCTCATCCCTTTATCTTCCAAAGTGGATATAAATACTAAATTATTATTTAATCCAAACACATACATAACATCATGCAGCAAAACCAATTCCCCATAATTCAAATGAAATTTTATGGATCCATATCCTTTCACGAGATGAGTGGAGTTTTCTCCAAGAATAATCTTCATCTTAGTCTCCCTCTCTACTATATTAGAGATAACTTCCTTATATCTAGATAAATGATGTGTGGCCCCATTATCAACCAACCAACTATCCCACAAATCCAAAGGAGAAGAACTAGTAAGGGAAGAAAAAAGAATGTATTTAGATTTATTTACAGCATTACTTTCATACTTGAGAAATCTTGACTTTTTTGAGGATGACGATCTTCTTCACGGTCACTTGAGGTATCTCTTCTTCTTCTTTTATATCTTGTATCGCAGTCATTTCTTCGATCATCTTTTCTTCTTTGATTACTGTATTTTTTGTTGTTCCTTTTGGTGTTGTAACATGGTACTTTGTTCTTATGGAGACAATCTCAAGCATAGTGACCCTTCTTGTGACAATTATAGCATTCGATATGAGATGATGTTCTATCAGTCCTTAATTTTTCATTTTGAAGAGGAAGCTTTCTTGATGGACCTCCTTTTCCTTTCTTCTTCTTTTTGTCATGAGTGATATATGTAGCGAGCTCTCTCTCTTCATGTTTTTGAATTATTCCTCTTGATACCACCCTTGATTCTTCTTGTGTAAGTTTTCCAACAATTTCATCAAATGATGGGAGGAAATTGATGTTGCTTATAGTATTAATGAAGGTTTCCCAAATAGGAGGGAGACCTCTAGGATTCACAATCACTAATTCCCTGTCAGACACAAATTCTCCAACTCTCTGTAATTGATCTCTAAGGTGAGATATCCGATCTTGATATAGGATTTTACAACTTCTCCTTTGTTCATCTTGGTGTCTTTGAGTTAATATTTCAAAGGGATGATCTCATTCAAATTTTTTATTTCATACATGCCAACTATCTTATCATACATGTCCTTGGATTTCCTTAAATTCCCAACATATGCAATTAAATGATATTGTAAACCATCAACTATAATTTTATTTGCTTTGGACTCACCTTTCTTGTACCTATTTTTGGTGTCAATGAAATAATTTTCTAGAGGCTCGGGAAATAGTCCTTTAAAAATGTAATCTAACACATCATTGTTGTCAGTTATGATCTCCAACCTAACTTTCCATGGAACAAAGTTTGATGAGTCACCCAACTTCTCATGCTCCTTGAAGGTAGATGAAGACATCTTGCTTTTGACTAGATAAGCTCCTTTAACTTTCCAAGGATGATAGCTTCAATGCTTGTCACCTTTTGGGATTTTTCCTTCACCTTAGCTTTGATACCATGATAATTTTTCAGATTTTTCTATGCTGAATCAATTACTTTATTCCAATTCAATTATTCAATTATAAATGCTTCAAATTATTAACAGTGTTTTCAATCATAAATAGTAATTGAAGATAGAACAATAGATGCAATGCCAAAGGAGACAATAATATAACCACAAGAGACACCTGATTGGTTAAAGACCAGGGGAAAAATATTTCAAATATTCTTCTTATTATATTGTCAAAAATGTTTCAACAAAGAGTACAATGAGCTCAATACATAATCATCCAACAAAGATTTACCCAGTACAAATCAGAAATAGACTTCCACCATCATTGTACAATAGAGAGGAACCTTCCAGCCTTTGGTCATTTGTGGTCAATTTTGGTCAAGGTTAAAAACCTATATCAGAACCCCAGTCGCACTCATCAAGTTATCTTGCAAGAGACTATGACATCCTGGTCGTTCCCTAAAGCATTTTGTGCGAGTGACTATGAATTCTTGGTCACTCTCTAAAGCACTATACGCACGAGTGACTTTGGTCAGATATGCCCATAACTATCTCAGAGCCTTAGTTGCACCCTTAAAGATGTTATGCGAGTGAATGTGGCTACCTAGTTGATCTTTAAATCACTGAGAGTGTGTCACTATAGTCATATTCGACATGTGGAGAGCATGCGACCTGGAAAAATGAACCTTAAACACGTGTGAGCCTCATATCTGTGATTTCAGACCTTGTGTGAGCTTCCTTCGTCAAACCTGTGTGAACCAAACAATAGAAGAAAATAAGAAGATGCTTGATGATGATCAAATGATCTTTAGGTATCTTGCATTTATAGGCTTCCATGGGGTTCCATTTGATGTTGAGGCTGACCTTTTCAAATGTACATGTGTGGGTACATAAATTCAAAATCAAACTTTTGCTTGTCCAAATGAGGTGATATATAGGTTGATTTTGACACTCTCAAAAAGAGGAATTAAATGAAATCATCATCTATATCATATGATCCATCAAAGGTGAAATTTAACACTATTTTCATAAATTAATGCTCATGAGATCATGTGTCGTGGTTTAGTGCATCATTCTTGCCTCTATAAGCCTAGAATCCTCCTTTAGGGCCTAATACCCAAGTTTTCCACTCAACCACATATAGGGCCCCACAACACATCAATGGTACTCAAATCCTCCTAATGGTTCCTATTCCCCTACTTGGACATACAAAATATCACATAATGTTTTCCTTATATGGTGGTTAAAGTACTCATTGATGGCCCTTTTGTACCTAAGGTCTAACTTCCCCCCCTCAACTATGGTGAAGGCATTGTGAAAAATTCTTGATTCTCTAAAAATAATAGTAATGGCGCCGATATATTCAATTCAAATGCTAATTATCCCCCAAAAGTTCATGTTTGTTAGTTTAAGGACACATTAATGGCACTCAAGCCCTAGAATTTATTTCAAGGCCTACGACTTAGTTTTTGTCCCTAAACCATGTAAAAAGTCCTTGAAACCCATCCAAAGTCATGAAAATCTTCTAATGACACCCATATTTACACCAAAAGGATAAATAGGTTCTTAAGCTTGGCCATATGTAGTTTTTCAAGGCACCATTCATGGTCCTTATGCCTTAGAATATTCTTTAGGGGCCTATGACTTGGGTTTCTTCCCTTGGCCATGATGAAGACACTACAACCTTATATTAGTGCTCAAAACCTTCTATTGACACCCATATTCCCATTCATAAGATAACGATACTTTTAGAGGATCATGTGAATAGTCCTTTTATATGTTGTTTATGACCTTAGAGCCCTCAAACAATGATCAAGGCCCCAGTCCCTTCCCTAGTGCTCAAAATATCCTATTCATGACCACATCATGGTTGAGAATTTTCTTAAGAGGTGATACATGGTGGTTCAAGGCCTTAGTCATAGTGCAGGATCCCTTAAATATTGAAACTGTAGGGACTAAGGCCTAGGTTTCCTCCCTTGACCATGTCTAGGGTCACATGACCAATATTATGTGGATGAAACCATTTAATGGTATTCATAGATCCCCAATCAAAAATAAAAAATTAAGGTTCATGTATAGTGGTTTAAGGGCTTGGTCATGGTTCTTGATCCCTAGAATATATCACTAGGAACAAGGTTTGTATTTACTCCCATGTCCATGTTCAAACCCTCATCACCCATATTATGGGTTCAAAACCTCCTAATAGTGTATATATCACCACTTGTAGGCTAAAACACTATGCTAAACAGGTTATATGTGGTGGTTTAAGGCCTTCTTCATGGACATTGATCCCTAAAATATGTCTTTAGGGCCAATTGTTTTGCTCAATCATGTTTAGGATTTGAGACCCATGTACTTCGTTCTCAAAACACCCTAATTAGAATCATATTCATACTTAACCAATGAACATATAGAATTTTCATTTTGTGGTGGTTCACTTAAGGCCTCATTCATGTCCCTTAATCTATATAATCTTCCTTTTTTACCTAAGGCCTAGGTTTCCACCCTAACCATGTCTTAGGCCACAAGACCATACATGGTGCACAAAATCACTTAATGGACCTCTTGTATCACCACACAAACGATAGGAATCCTTTGAGTGCTAGAATATTTATTTAAAGACTAAGGCTTGGGTTTCCTCTTTCAAAATGTGTCTATGGTATTGCAACGCATATTTAGTCTTCACAATCTCAATAATGGAGTCCATATTCCAACTCATAGGTAAGATGCCTGCTTGGTAGGTCCTATGTGGTGGTTTAATTCCTTATTTAAGACCCTAAACCATAGAAGTTAACTTCATGGAGGCTAGAGATTCCTTCCCCAACCATGGTTAAGGCTAATAAACCCAGGTCCCATACTTTGTGCAAAAAACCTTGTAATTGTGTCAATATGCCACCAATATATATAATAGTTCTCATCACACTACTATAGAGATCTATATATATTATATTAATTTTAGGATAATTTTTCCCCTATAAGGTTACATACCAAGTGGTACAAGTAGGGTTTATACCCCTCCATGTTAGGTGGTTGAAATTCTGGGTTTGAGTTTGTGTGTAGATATTTTTTGTGAAATTTCAAACCACATTTTTTATGTCTACTAAGCTATCATGTTTGGAACTTTCTAAAATAAACTAAGTCTAACATAAATACCTTTTTATTTTCACATTTTCAATTAATATTAATAATATTATAGATCATCCCTTGGATGGGGTGATAGGGAGAAGATATAATGTTGATAGAAATTCCTCATTGTCTTATGACCTTGCCTTGGTAAATGAGACACCAACTATTGATGTATATGCTATTTTTTTTAGCTCGGACATTTGAAATTATAAATGAAATTATAAATGAAATACAATAAAGTAAGTACCCATTTAATTTAACTTCTGTGACTCTATACGTGTTAATTCTTTGAAGCACTGTCTAATACGCTTTTGAAAGGAAAGAACAATGATTCCAAAGCATCGTACCGGGGCATTGTGTGAGAATGTTAAAATATGTTTTCAAAAAGGGAAAAGCTTAATTCCACAAGCATCCCACGGCATTCATATGCACTAGCTGCGTGTTGTTTAGTGTTAGGTGTTGTAATTACTCGCCCATGGAGTTGAATTATTTTCTGTGCACCCTCCATTAGGTTCTGCTGTTCCCAGCTCGGTGTTATATTATATACACAGCGAAATAACCATTAAAATATCTGAAAACAGCCCGTTCTGTTTTCTGTTGTTGTTGCAAGGAGTAGGTTTGTTAACCGAGATGTGGTTTAATGGTTAATGGTTAGGTAGGAAAGTTTAGTTTTATAAATTTTGTGGTTCAATTCTAGGCAAGATTATATCTGTGAACCCTTGAAAAATATCTGTGAGTAGATGGCGGCACCTGCAGTATTTCGGAGGGAGTGGGTTGTACACATTAAAGAGATGTTTAATGATGTTGATGGTAATCCTCCACCAAGCAAGGCTGCGTTGTTGCGTGTGCCGACTCCTGTGTTGAAGATGAAACCAGAGGCCTTTATTCCGCAGTTACTCTCGCTTGGGCCATACCATCATTCGAAGCTGGAGATAGATATTGAGTCTCCTAATTGTGTGGAAGGTATGGTTTCAATGGCGGAGAGGTACAAAGTGAAGGCCGCGGTCAAGTTCTCGCAGGAGCTGCTGTCATATGGAAAGAACTTCAAATCCATAGTTGAAATGATGAACGAGATGCGCTCAGAGATTGAGAGATTCTATAGCTGGCCCATTAGTACAGAAGGCGAGTATTCTCAAAACTTCGCTCTCATGATGGCCATCGATTCATCTTTTCTCTTACAATTCTTAAGCTACGCGTCTCCCGCGTCTCCCCCTTCTGTATCAATACTCAGCTTAGACTCTGAAACCCAAATTTTTTGCTCGACTTATTTCGCCTGTATGTTGCACGATATTAAGAAGGTGGAGAATCAGTTACCTCTGTTTGTACTGGAAAAGGTTTTGGACTACATGAAAAAAGATGTAGTAGATAATGAAAGCCTTTCATTAAATAATCTGTTGCCGGTTATGTTGGACCGGCTCTCTCCTTTCCCATACAACATTCAGAATGAAAGTGATATACTAACTCGTGAAATGGCAAAGGAACCGCACATTCTGGGCTGCATCCACAGATTCCTATCTCAAGTCCTACAAATGCAACCTGGCGACGGAAAGCAGCAGAAGCAAATGGGAATGACATCCTCAAAAACTCTTGTTAAATGGATCGGCGGTCTTCTCCCCGCTGTCCCAGATAGTAAAGTTCATTTTTCACACGGAATGAGTGCGCGGCAGTTGGCTACAGCTGGAATTAAATTCAAATCTTTTAAAAAATTGCCGGATTACATCCGACTAGACCAAGATTCCGGCACGCTGTACCTCCCGAGAATCCGTATATCTGATATAAGCACTGAAGTGTATCTGAGGAACATGCTGGCGTTGGAGGCCAACGACGACCGCCGTTTCAAGTACGTGACGCGTTACGTTGCCCTCATGGGCATCCTTATCCAGTCTCCCGATGACGTTCGCATACTTGTGGATCGACACGTCATTTTTCCAGGTTTTTTCCAGTTAGCCGATAAGGACACAGCCAAGATGTGGCGCGACGTGCGCCAGCCCTTCCTTAGAGGCAGCTTGACCGAAGTTCATGGCGAGCTCTATAATGTGTTCCAGAGATGGTTCAAAGAAAGCTATTGGGAGAACAAAATCAGAAGTAAGCTTTGTGGATTTTATGACTTTGTGTTGAGCTGGAAGTTCGTAGCTCCAGTAGCTGCGTTCTTGGGTATCCTAATGACCGCGATACAGACTTACTGCAGTTTCCGCCAATGTAGCCGATAACGGTAGGGAGCTTGCTGCTTTCTCCACTTTCCTTTGGCATATTTATATCACTGTCATCATGTACCTAATTGTTGTTTATTTACATTATATTGCGATACTGCGAGAGGAGTTACGTTATTATATTAGCATTGGCAAGTGTAATGGAATTTGTTGGAAAAGCAGAAGAGTAAAAGTACAAATAATATAAATAATTTATACATGAATAAATTATTCATGAAACAGAAGTTGCAGTTTTTTTATGGTTAATAGGAAAATTGAATCTTATAATCTTGATTTCTTATAAATTAATAAATTGAGATGTCTAATATTTGCAATTTTGTTTATAATTTTGTTTATACATAATGATAAGAAGTAATTATTGCAATTTTGTTTATACATAATGACAAGAAGTAATTATTAATAAGTATATTATTTACATGTTATTCTTATCTTTTTGTTTACAAAAAATTGATTAAATTATAGTAAAAAATAACTCTCATATATAATTTTTCAAATTTATATTTAAATATAATTTTTAATATTCAATAATATTTAACTTAATGTAAATAAATATTAATAGAATTTCAAAAATGATGAAAACATTTGTTTTTAAATAATGAGTACATATATAACTAATTAAGGATAGAGTAAAGTGCATTAACATTGTAACTTATTAATTACAAATAATATTTTTTTTAGTTGAAATTATATTTTTTTAAATATTATCAATGATATTAATAATAATAAGTGGCTTCATCCATTTCTTTAAATTACATTTCTACATTATATTTCTATAGATTTATATATGGCACATTAATTTCATCTGATTAGTGGTTTTTAAGGAATATGAAAATTTAATTTGTTTAAAGTCTGGATTCTGGAAATAAAAAAACCTTGCAATTTGTAAAGCACTAAATCTATAAACTATAAATAAATGCAAATTAGATCTTTCCAAAATAAATTAGATCTTTCCAAAATATTGTAGGATTTTCAAGTACAAAATATGATTGAAAAGAAATACATGAGTGACTCCTCAAAAACCATGAAACATGTACAAAATAAAAACTAAAAAGAAATTCATCACAAAGATGCCTACTCCTCAAAACCCATGAAAACAAGGTTAAGAAATTCATCACAACGATGCCTATTCCTCAAAAACCATGAAAACAAGGTTGTGCACAGACGACCATTTCAGCACCAACCAACACAGTTTTAATTGGAGCAAAAAGGTGCACCGAATTGAAATACTTACATGGAATAACAGTAACAGTAAAAAAAAGTTGTTGCAAACTTTTATTATTTCAACAGTCAAACAAATAGGAAACAACTACATTATTTGATGACGATTTAAAAAAATCATAAATCATTCTTTTGGGCAATCAATGCCCTTTTAATTCATTTAAATAAATTTGAACCCCCTGAAACTGAAAGTCAAAGTTTGTAAAATAAATTTGAAAAAAAAAGTTTGTAAAATAAATTTGAAAAAAAAGGTTAGGTGGTCTACCCTCAGGGAACCTGGGCCATGGAATCAATTTTTTTGTTCAATCAATGTTTTTTTAATTCATTTAAATAAATTTAACCCCTGAAACTGCAAGTCAAAGTTTGTAAAATAAATTTGAAAAAAAAGGAAAGTTTGGTGGTCTATTTCCATATGAAATGAAAATCGAAACATGGGCACAACCAATTTTTGGATATGAAATTGAAATAGAAATATTAAACAAAATAAAGACGAGTAAATTGATGTGGATATGATAAAGTTTGAATTGCACAAAGTTAAAGTAACCTTGCTGCAAGAGTTCTTTCGTCTATGCTGATTGAAACATTTGAGTTTCAGGGCAAAAATGAGGTCGTTGTTGGACTCTTGGGTAATTTTACAAATATTTAACCTATTGACTTGTGTCCGTGCAAGGATTTGCAAATGTTGTTTTTTTCTTTTGGAAATTTGAGGAAGCTTTAACATATTAGTTTGTTTGGTTGTATAGTGGAGAGGTTTATTTTATATTTATAAGTTTATTTTTGTTTATTTAAAATAAAAATAAAAAATAAAATGTTGGTTATAATTAAAAAAAAATGAATATGGTGTAAAGTAATTAGAAATAAAAAAAATGTGTGAATTAGATGTCTAAATCTTATACTTTTCAAAAATATTTGAACAAAAGATTTAAATAATCTTTTTGAAGATCTATATTAACTAATTTATATTGTTATCAACTTCATATATATCTATATATATATTAAAAAAAAAAATTATGGTTAAAATTTTTATTTGGTCTTATATATACTTTATTTAGCATTTAAAAATACAATTTTAATAATGAAAAATAACACATTGTATTTTTCTCTCTAAAAATATTTAAACGTGAAGAAATTCATGCCTCTAGACTCATATTAAATCCATACTTGAAAAAACATGTACAAAATAAAAACTAAAATTAAATTCGTCACGACAATACCTATTCCTCAAAAACTATAAAAACAAAGTTGTGCACAAAAGACCATTTCAGCACCAATAAACACAGTTTTAATTGCAGCGAAAAAGTGCACCGAATTGAAATACTTACATGGAATAACAGTAACAGTAAAAAGTTGTTGCAAACTTTTATTATTTCAACAATCAAATAAATAAAAAACAACTACATTATTTGATGACGATTTAAAAAAAACCATATTCTTTTTTCCAACCAATCCCTTTTCAATTCATTTAAATAAATTTGAACCCCCGGTGAACTTGAAAGTCAAAGTTTGTAAAATAAATTTGAAAAATAAAGAGTGACGTGGTCTGGCCTCGGGGAACCTAGGCCATGGAACAGGAGAACACGGTTGAATATGAAATGAAAATCGAAATATGGACACAACCAATTTTTGGGTATGAAATTGAAAAAGAAATATGAAACTAAATTGAGACGGGTAAATTGATGTGCATATGTTAAAGATAGAATTGTATAAAGTTAAAAGAACCTTGCTGGAAGAGTTGTTTCATCTATGTCCACAGAAACATTTGAGTCTCAGGGAAAAAATATGAAGTCGTTGTTGGACTGTTGGGTAACTTCACAAATTTTCAACATATTGATTTGTTTTAGTGTAAAGATTTGTAAATGCTGTCTTTTTTTTGGAAATTTGAGGAAGTTTCAATATATTAGTTGCTCAGAAGTTCATTCTACAGTCTAATAAAAATGTGTAAATTTATTTGTTTGTTAGTGAAACTTCTTTAAAATAAAAATAAAAAATAAAATACTTATTATAATTAAAAAAATAAAAAATATGATATAAAGTAATTAGAAATAAAAACAAAAAAATAAAACTAAAACAAATACAACCTCGGCATAACCATGAAACAGGTACAAAATAAAAACTAAAAAAAAATCCATCACAACTATATCTACTCCTCAAAAACCATAAAAGCAAGGTCCATTTCATTTCAACACCAGCCAATATAGTTTTAATTGGAGCATAAGGGTATTAGGTAATTGAAATTCTTACATGCAGTAATGAAAAGTAATTTAAAACTTTTATTATTTCATCGGTCAAACAAATAAGAAATAACTACATTATTTGATGATGATTTAAAAAAAAAAAATCATTTTTTTAATTCCAATCAATGCCTTTTCAATTCACTTAAATAAAATTGAACCCCATGAACCTGTAAGTCAAAGTTTGTAAAATAAATTTGAAAAAAAAGAGTTCGGTAGTCTAGCACATTATAAGATAATGATTTAAAAAAAAAAATCATATTGTTTTATTCCAATTAATGCCTTTTCAATTCATTTAAATAAAATTGAACCCCTGCAAGTCAAAGTTTGTAAAATACATTTGAAAAACAAGAGTTATGCTAGCCTTTGGGAACTTGGCCATGGAACACGAGAACAAGGTTGAATATGAAATGGAATTCTAACCTGGGCAAAACCAATTTTTGGGTATGAAACTGAAATAGAAATATGAAACTAAATAGAAACAAGTAAATTGATGTGCATATGTTAAAGATTGAATTGTACAACGTTAAAGGAACCTTGTCGGAAGAGTACTTTCATCTATGCTCACATAAACACTGGAGTCTCAGGGAAGGAATGAAGTCGTTGTTGGACTCTTTGGGTAACTTCGCAAATCTTCAATATATTGACTTGCCTTGTCGTTTTTTGGTTGATACATTTGCAAACGCTTCCGCCATCCTTTGGAAATCTAAGGTACCTTCAAAATGTTAAGCTAGTGGGGTGTGAGAGGTTGAAATGCTTCCAAATTCCTTCATGAACTTGATTTCTACTTAAACATCTCGATTTGAGAGAGTACCACAACATGACCCTCTCTGTCATAACAGTAGAGAATATCAACAGGATTGAAAGGTTACATTTCACATTGCAAAATGGGAGTATTGCCTACCAAGTCTCACATAAGCGGAGATCTAATTTTGGATTTTCTGAAGTTAAAAGAATAGTTAGAGTGTTATTGGATATTATATATAATTTTAAGGTCACAATTAAGTTAGATATCAATTGATGTATGAAATTTTTTTGTTTGTGAGACAAGTGGTTCATCTCGGCACAATAATTTCACTGCTACATATTCTACCTCTCTAGTTTTGAACTTATGACTTTTTAGAAAGAAACACATACTCTTAACCATCAAACCCACACAAATTATATCCCTATCAAAATAAGTGAAATTCCTGTCAATATTTTCTTATCCGATTCATGAAGTGTTATTTGCTAGTATGGAAAAGATTCAAGCACGCGACAGATTGTTAGAACACACTCTTGATAAGTGCATGCTTTGACTCAACTCCTTGGACCTGTCGAAGACGTGAATAAGTGGAAATCATTTGGTGAAGGTATTTGCCGAGTCCTTCAATCGTTCGAACTCAGACTATGATGATCTCATGGAGGTTGGGGCATTAATGTGCGAAATCCGGACACTTTGAGCCTGAACTGTTGAGTTACATGGAGAAAAACGATTTATAGTGGAGGAAAGATTGTTTGAGCTTTACAAAGCCCTGAAGCCGCCTCGTTTCCTTTGTGGTGGATGCAGAATACACAACTGTTCAACCCAGAATCCAAACACTAGCTGGAATCCCCTTGCGCATAAGTCACTCATGAAACTACGTCAAAAAAATTATTTGCTAGAAATGGCTTCAGCAGGCACACCAGGTGGATTAGATCTGTAGAATTCTTCGAACTTCGATCGTTCTCGAAGTAATGGGACATAATTGTGCCATACTGCTAAGTTTATTTATTTTTGGACAAAGTGTCCTTTTTTTAATTTTATTTGTGTGTATAAATGGATGTTAATCACCGACTTAGTAACCATTAAGGAGGAAAGATTTTAGTTTTTTTTTCCAAAGTTGGAAAAAAATTATATCTCAAATAGATTTAATTTTTATCAATATTATGTTTAAGCTAATAGTTAAAAGAAATATATGTATAATTTTTTATTATTTAAATTGTAAATTTAATATACAAATAAATTTAACTTTTTGAACATCATGTTAATCAATTTTGTGTATATTACATACTAAACTTATAATTCCAAAATAACATTATTGGAAGTCCCACAAAATTAAAAGAAAAATATATTTTAAAAAGATTAAAATGTACCATCTTAATATTGAAATGTTTTAACTATATAAATCAATTTTTTTAATTGTTTTATATAAAATATACATATTTTTTTTTTAAACCAGCATGGATCCATTTTAAGTATGAATCTAACATGAGCAGGGACCAAATTTTCATTGTTTAAATGGTATTTGTGAATAGTGTATATATATATATATATATATATATATATATATATATATATATATATATATATATATATATATATATATATAATTGACATTAAAATATTTTAGGTAACATGTACATTGATTAAAATGGTTTATTATTATTAATATATTTCTAAGTATATGTAAATATTAATTCATATTAAAATATTTGATTAATAATGCACATTGAATATTTTTTTATATACAAAATTAAAGTATTTAATTTCAACAAATTATTTTCTATATATATAATGAAGTTGAATTAGTTAACATAGATCTTCAAATAGTTTATTTAAATTTCTTATTGAAATATTTTTGAAAGGTATAAGATCTAAATATCTTATTCACACTTTTTTTGTTTAATTTCTAATTACTTTACAACATATTCAATTTTTTTATTATAGCCTTTTTCTATTTAAAACATTATTTTTATTTTTCAATTTTATTTTAAAGAGAAAGAGATAGACAAACAAACTTACACACCCTTCATACTCCCTATAGAATAAGCTTCTAAGCTCAAAAATATATATATATATATATATATATATATATATATATATATAAATATATATATATATATATATATATATATATATATATATATATATATATATATAACACTCAAATATTTAATATAAATATTAAAATATTTATCACTTATTAATTTTATATTAAAAATAAATAAATTATATATATATATATATATATATATATATAATAATTAGTTTTTATTATAAAATCTAAATTATAAATCGAAAATTATTTACATCAAAATTAAAAAAAACTTGCTTTAATAATCTCAATTACTTCTACATTCCAGTATAACCAAAACCAGACTTTCTTGCCTCACAAGCACTATGAACAAAGATTTTATATTGATATTTCCTATATGACTTGCAAAACTACCCAAAAAGCAAATATATTTGCAATACATAATAGAACATAGTTAATCAAGCTTTGATGAGCTAAAGAATTCTTTCCCTTTGCTCATCTATAGACCGATTTTAAATATTGAAATACATATTTCTTTCTTCAACATAAATATTGTAATAATTTATTAAAGTTTTATATTGAAATATTTGTCATATATTAATTTTATATTAAGAGTTAAATGAATTATATTAAAATATTCTAATAATAGTAAATATTAAAATATATTTATTTTTTAGCATGGATATTGTAGTAATATTAATTTTTTTATTTATTTTTAAATATATCGCTTGAAAATATACATATTTTACTTTTAATTGCATTATTTATATATGGCTTAAAAATAAGAAAGAAATATATTTATATTTTTATCACATCAATACCAACAACGAAATGAGGGAATATAGTAAGAATAAGATTATTAGTGTTTTATAATGCTTTTTAATTAAAACAAACTCCCTATATATATATATATATATATATATATATATATATATATATATATATATATATATATATATTTATTTATTTATTTATAATAATTATCATTTTTTTTATTGAATGAATATTTTATTTTTATTTTAATAGCTACACATATAAACTAAGGTTGAAAAAGAACAAACTACACATATCCCTCCTAATGGGTTGTAAAATGGGTTACTCAACTATAAATTATTTGTGTTTACAGTAGAGAACCTATAAAGGAGTTTATGATTGAATTTATTTAAGATTTCTAAATTCAAAAAGGTGTTTGGATTCTTTGAATTTAGTTTTTTTGTAATTTAATTTGACAAATTTTTTCATGAAATTTAATAATGAATTTGAATGTGGTTTAAAAAAATAAAATGTAATAAAACCAAAATATATCTATGATAACTACAAATTTAGAAGTGTTAAGAGAAATAAAATTTCTTGTGCAAAAACTTGAACAAAGTTTTTCACCTTGATAGAATTGATTCCTGTTGACACTTGATAGATTTGGGGATAACATAGATCTATGTATATATACATTGAGCATGGAAGGAATTATACAACTTCATTTTGAGAAACATACTAATAAATGGTCTTACCCGTAACAATTTTTTATATTTTTTTTTTGTTTTATGTAACATATACATGGTTGATATTGAAATATTTTACTCAACAGGACTATTGAAATATTTTATTTATGACATACATTAAGCACATTATTTTTTTTGTTTTTTTTGCTATTAAAGTGTATTTTTAAATGCATGTCCATTTTATATTAAGATGTAGAGACCAAATATCCATAAGATATAAACACATACACACTCTATTAATCATTAAAAGAATTACAAATCTCTCTCATACCTTGAATTAGAAACGACTTACTTTATATATATATATATATATATATATATATATATATATATATATATATATATAAATATATATATATATATATATATATATATATAAATATATTGTTATTATTTGTAAATGTTAAATACCACCTTTATATTAAGAATTGAACAAATTATACATTTGTCTCATAGGAAATGAGAATATATATATATATATATATATATATATATATATATATATATATATATATATATATATATATATATATATATATATATATATATATATTATCTTTCTTTATATAAAGTTGATATAGACATTGAAATATTTTGCTTATGATTGTAAAATATATTTGTGTATTTGAGAGAGAAAATTACACATTTCTCTTCTAAAAAATAGAAAGAAATGGTGTTGATGCAGATTCTGACTCTGATAGGGGAAGGGAATTGAACCTATAATGAGTGCTACAACTCATCACCGTTTAACCAAGACCCCACGGACTATTTCAAATATATCTTAACTACTAAATAAAATTTGATTAAAAAAATAATAACTTAGAATTTTTATTTTAACATAAGTTTTTATTTTATTTTAGTTTGTCAGTCAAAATGTTTACAAGACAATACATTACAACATCTATTGCATATTGGGATCCTCTCCACATATTGATATTTACCTGAATATGATTTGTTTTAAGGGATTTTATTTTTAGACTAAAATTAAGTACACAAATATCTAAAAATCATGCATGAATCTTAAAACCATATGAATAAATTATGGCATAAAATACATGATTTTTTTATTCACATGGAATTATAGTATGCAAGGGCTCTAATGATACCTTCATAAGGTCCAATCAAATGTTTTAAAAATAGTTTTTTAATAATATAAGAAAAATAATATTTATTTTTCAAAATTATACATTATAAGTTGCATTGGTCAATGCTAAACTAATAATGGTCAATGAGAAAATTGATTGTTAGAGTCTTGCCATGAGAAGGAATAATAATGATTTTTTAACCATATTTAATGTTAATTAATAAGTACATAAAAACTTAATACTTATAATATAACAAGATTCTTAACCATGTATATTCACCCCCACTTTATCATGGATGTTATAAATAGGATTTGTTACAATACCATGGGCCAATACCATGGATTTTCAATACTGCATGCCCAAAAACCATTACTCATTTCACAATCAAAATTTTTCATAAATATTTTATTTTAATCTAATTTTATAACATTTTTTTAATAAATGCAAAAATATTATACTTTTGATATATATCTAAATCCTCAACCCTCACTACTCCTAAATGTTGGAGCGCAGCAATTTATAAAACACAACAACAGCAAATTAATCATGCACAGGAAAGACACACAGCTTTAACGTGGTTCACCCAAACCTCCTGGGCTACGTCCACACAACAGGGCATTGGGAGTCTTTATTAATTCAAACAGGAGATTACAATTCTCACACACTCTCTCCAAAACAAACGTATGGAGACCTGTTATATAGGAGGAGAATCTAACAGCCTCATAAATCCTCTCAACTCAAATTTAGCATGCATTAACTCCCTCCCAACAAACTAGAGTTAATCTAGCAACAAATTCCTAATTTTTGTCACCTACTGAGATTTTTGCCTATTTTATTCAAAACAGAAAATCTCAACAATCTCCACCTTGACAACAATTAGCCTGATGCCCTGTTATTATTATTTTATCTTTTCTGCAAGCCAAGAAAGCCAAACACCAACGCAACTTCTCCAACAAAACTGGTTTCGTGAACATGTCTGCACAGTTTTCCTTTGTATGCACCTTTTCAAGAGAGACTCCCCTTTCAGTAATAACCTGTCTTACAAAATGGTACTTAATTGGAATATGCTTTGACTTACTATGATAGGCCGGATTCTTAGCCAAATGTATTTCACTTTGACTATCACAAAGTAACCTGATGTTGTCCTGCAACCTACCAAATTCACCAAGCAAACCTTTCAACCAAACCGCCTCTTTGCAAGCATGCGAAGCAGCAATGTATTCTGCTTCAGTAGTGGATAAAGCAACAATGTTCTGTAGCTTTGAAATCCAGCTAATAGCTCCACCTGCAAGAGTAAAGACATACCCTAAAGTTGACCTTCTCTTATCCAAATCACCTGCAAAATCGGAATCAACATATCCGCAAACAAATTCACTACTCTTATTGTAAGTGATACAATAACTACTTGTGCCTCTCAAGTACCGAAGCACCCATTTCACTGCTGACCAGTGTTCTTTACCCGAATTTTCCATGCACCTGCTGACAACCCCAACTGCATGTGAAATATCTGGTCGAGTACAAACCATCGCATACATCAAACATCCTACTACATTAGCATATGGAATTTGAGACATATAATCCTTTTCTTCATCTGTATTAGGACATAAACCCGAAGAAAGCTTAAAATGGGAAGCAAAAGGGACTGACACAGGCTTCACATTATTCATACCAAATCTCAAAAGTATCTTCTCAACATACTTCTGTTGTGATAGCCATAGCTTACCATTGCTCCTGTCTCTGAAAATCTCCATGCCCAAAATCTGTCTTGTTGCTCCTAGATCTTTCATATCGAATGTCCTTGCCATCTGAGTCTTCAACCTGTTGATTTCTTCAATGCTTTTGCTTGCTAAAAGCATATCGTCAACATACAACACTAAGATAATGAACATGCCATTTTTCAATTGCTTGAAATACACACACTGATCATATTCACTTCTAACATATTTCTGACTCAACATGAAAGAATCAAACTTCTTATACCACTGCCGAGGCGACTGCTTCAGGCCATATAATGACTTCTTGAGCCTGCAGAAAAATTTCTCATTGCGATGCTGAACAAACCCTTCCGGTTGTTCCATATAAATTTCCTCATCTAGATCTCCATGTAGAAAAGCAGTCTTAACATCTAGTTGCTGTAACTCTAAATCAAACAAAGCAACTAAAGCTAACACAATTAGAATTGAAACTATTTTAACAACTGGTGAAAAAATCTCATGAAAGTCTATGCCTGCTTTCTGAGAAAACCCTTTTGCGACCAGTCGCGCTTTGTACCTGTCCTCCGTATCATTCACACCCCGTTTCAGCTTGTAAACCCATTTACACCCCAAGGTTTTCCTGTCTTTCGGAAGCTCAACCAGATCCCATGTGCCGTTCTTACTCAAGGCCATCATTTCGTCCTTCATGGCTGCTTTCCACTTGTCACTATTCGAACCTTCTATTGCTTCCTGATAGCACAGAGGTTCATTGTCATTAGCAGTAAATGCAACTGAAGTAACATAATCATCATACCTTCTCGGAGCACGTTTTATTCTTGTAGACCTCCTTAAAGCTGTTTCTGGTGCTTCCGCAATTGGTTGTCCACCTGTAGGAACTTCTTGCCGATCAGTATCTGAGACCTGTTCATGATCTAAACCTGAACCCTGTTCATGTTCTGATTCTGAAACCTGTTCATGACTAGTATCTGAACTATGGTCATCATGACTATCATTAGAAGTGTTGTCAAACTGAATGTGCTGAAAATCAAATACATCATCTTGTTTCAATTTTCTATCTACATCTAACTGTACAAGAGAGGATTCATCAAACTTTACATCTCTGTTGATGATGATTTTGCGGGTAGTAGGATCCCACAATCTATATCCCTTTGTTCCAACACCATACCCAACAAAGATATACCTTTTAGAATTTGGATCTAACTTAGTTCGCTGATGTTTAGGCACTAGAGCATATGCATCACAACCAAACACTCTGAGTTTAGAATAATCACAAGGGTGTCCTTTCCATACCTCTTGCGAAATTTTGCAGTCTATCGCCGTCGATGGAGATCGGTTTATCACATAACAAGTTGTTGCCACTGCTTCCGTCCACAACTCCTTCTGCAACCCGGCGTTACTCAGCATACTCCTTGCTCTCTCTAGAAGAGTCCTGTTCATGCGTTCAGCAACTCCATTTTGCTGAGGAGTATAAACCGTGGTCTTATGTCTCTCGATCCTTGCATCCTTGCAATAGCTGTCAAACTCCTTGGAAGTAAACTCACCACCATTGTCAGTTCTTAAACACTTTATTGTTCTACCAGTGCTGTTTTCTACCAATGCTCTAAACTGTTTGAAAACTGAAAAAACATCAGACTTCCTTTTCAACATGTAGAACCACACCTTCCTAGAAAAGTCATCAATGAACGACACAAAATATGACGAGCCACCATATGACGCTGTAGGGGCTGGACCCCAAACATCTGAATGAATATAATCAAGTATGCCTTTACTAGTATGTTTGCCTGTTTTAAATTTTTGTTTACTTTGTTTGCCAAACAGATAATGCTTACAGAAATCTAACTTTCCAGACCTTAGATTAGGAAGTAACTTGCGATCAGCCAAAATCTTTAACCCTCTTTCGCTCATATGGCCCAACCTTTGATGCCATAGGCGAATGGAACTACTGTCATGTTCAGACACCGTAGACACATGAACTGACCCTGTTCTTCCTTCTAACTGAAACAGATTTCCTACTTTATTAGCTTTCATTATTAGTAATATACCTTTATAGATTTTCATAACTCCACCTTGAATTACAGTTTTATATCCATTCGTATCCAATGCTCCTAAAGAAATTAGATTTTTTCTTAAGTCTGGAACATGTCTCACATCTGTTAATATTCTAGTTGTGCCATCAAACATTTGCAGTTGTATGCTTCCTATCCCAACAATATTAGATGTGACATCATTACCCATGTACACGACTCCATCATTAACCGATCTATACGTCTTAAACCATTCTCTATGAATACACATGTGGTTTGATGCACCGGAATCTAACAACCAATGTTGATCATGATTTGACATATTAACAGACAACACTTCGTCGCTCATACCTGAACCAGATGCCGAACCTGTATCTGTCGCATTTGCCTCCTTCTTCTCTGTCGAAGAGTCTCCTTTCTTCTCTGTTTGATGTCTCTTCCAGCAGTCTTTCTTTAAGTGCCCTGATTTGCCACAAAACCGGCACTTCACTTTGCTCTTCTTCCCTTTCGACTTTGAACGTGAATCGCTGCGCTTACCAGAGCGTCTTTCTCTAGAACGACCTCTAGCCATCATTGCCTCTGATGTAGAGGTGTCAACATTCGACTTCTTCCTCGTCTCCTCAGACAACATGGCTCCAACCACATCGTCAAACTCAAGGACAGCTGCATTACTGAAGCTTATGGAAGTAACAAAGTGATCCCACGATTCAAGCAATGTACACAATAGAGTTATTGCCTTATCCTCTGAATCAAATTTTACATCTAGACTTTGTAATTGTACCAATAGAGTATTGAAAACATTCAGATGGTCAGTAACCGAGGTACCTTCCTTCATCCGCAAACTGTATAGCTGCCGCTTCAGGAGAATCTGATTTGTTAAGGACTTCGTCATGTAGAGCTTCTCGAGCTTTATCCACAAGCCTGCGGCGGTCTTCTCTGACACAATGTTGAACAGAACGTCATCTGCCAGGCACAACCAAATTGCGCTCAGAGCTCTGTCATCCAACTCAACCCATTCATCCTCCGTCATGGAAGAAGGCCTTTTGCTCCTCCCCAACAAGGCTTTCGCCACGCCTTGTTGTACCAGGAGATCATGCATTTTTACCTTCCAGATCTCGAAGTTGTTTTTGCCATTGAACTTCTCAATTTCAAACCGGGCATTTTGAGTTTTCGCCATCTAGTTTCAACAAAAAACACAGTAATCTCCAGAACCAATTTTCAAAATAAAGAATTCCCCTTTTAATTAAAAAATGTCTTTAAAAAAAAATTGCCCTTGCCTTCTTTTAAGTGCCTCTCACTGCCTTTTAAAAAAAAAAATTATCCTTGACCTTTGCCTTTAAAAAATGCCTTTCACTTCATACAAAGCCCTCAAATCGATGTTTTTAAAAAAAACTTTTCCTTAAAAAAACTTCCTTTTCATACCATATCCAAATGGTATTCACATTACCATATCCAAATATCAAAATCGATTTATTTTTTAAAACTCCAAAGTCGATTCTAAATAACTCCAAAATCGATTCTAAATAATTCACCCTTCTTATATAATCGATTTACCATATGCCATTTTCAATACTATCCAAATCGATATATAAATCGATATATAAATCGCTTTAAAACAAAACACTTTTAAATTAATATATCGATTTTAAATATAATCGATTATTATATTTGACTTTTTTTTTTAAACTGCAAAGTCGAAAATAAAAAACGACTCCCAATAGCATACACGGCATTGAATAAATGACTCCCAATAGCATTCACATCATTTTAAATCGACTCTCTGGTTTTTTCACACCAGCTTCATAAAAAATGGAAACTGACTTTTTGTCAAAGGCGTATCAAACTGGCTTTAAAAAAAAAAAAACTGCAGATTGACCTGGACTGCAAAGACTGTCTATCAGCGACTACCGAAGCTCAGGAAGCTCACCATAGCTCATATTTTAACTCTCGGTCAGCGACTACCGATTCACCTCCACGCAGCTCCTCCACGCAGTTCTGCGCACCGGTCAGCGACTATCCTCCACGCAGTTCTGCGCACCGGTCAGCGACTATCCTCCACGCAGTTCTGCGCACCGGTCAGCAACTACCGATTCACCTGCGTTCTAACAGTTTCCAGTTCCATTTCCTCCACTGTGCGCTCCTTGACTCCACTCACTCCACGCACCAGCGTTCAACGCACTCCAACAGAAGCTCTAATACCAATTGTTGGACAGTGCGCAGCAGATTGAATAAACACAACAACAGCAAATTAATCATGCACAAGAAGAAGACACAGTTTTTTTACCGTGGTTCACCCAAACCTCCTGGGCTACATCCACACAACAGGGCATTGGCAATCTTATTAATTCAAACAGGAGATTACAATAATCACGCACCCTCTCCAAAACAAACGTATGGAGATCTGTTATATAGGAGGAGAATCTAACAGCCTCATAAATCCTCTCAACTCAAATTTAGCATGCATTAACTCCCTCCCAACAAACTGGAGTTAATCTAGCAACAAATTCCTAATTTTTGTCACCTACTGAGATTTTTGCCTATTCTATTCAAAACAGAAAATCTCAACACTAAAAATATTGTATGGGTATTCCATAGAGATGGAAAATGAGAAAAAGTTCGCATATAGATATGTGAAATTTATATAATATCATCATCAATTCTTTTCACTCGAAAGAAATTTTCACCTCAAGAGATTTGATCCCTCTCCAAGGTTGCTAGATCATGTTACGATGGATCTAGGGGCGTTTTATAATTTTTAATTGTAACTTGACAATATCTCCTTCTTATGGACTTGTAGACTTAGACAACCTCTCAGCATAATGAATCAATTTTTTTGAAAATATAATTTTTATTTAAATTGTGTCTAATCATATGAATTTAAAGTTTTGCTAATAGTTATATGTAATTTGATATCCAAAATATGATGAATATTTTTCCATTAGTGCTAACGTTGAATACTTAAACTATGAAGTTTCATTTGAAAATTTTGTTGAATTGTAGAGAACTGTAAATTATTTTTTCAAAATTTATAATGTTAAGTTTATATTTCATTTAAATTATATATGTGTGTGTGTGGAATCTATAGAGTTTACTCTATGTGTATATGGACAACTTATTTGTTTAGTCTATAGAAAAATAGAGTCAGAAATAACTGTAAATTGATGTTTCCATGTAAATGCAGTACAAATCAACATGTTTGTTAACTAAAGTCTATACCTAAACCAACCAATTCATCACATGTGTATGTTTCTTGCATGAAATAAATTTGAATTCAAAAAAGTGCATGTGTTTTCTTGGAGCAAAGAGCATGTGCATGTTCTTAGCTCCAAGAACATTGTATACATGTTCCTAGAGTTAGGTACTATTGCAAAGGGGAAAGGGTTTAGGTTGGGTATGAAAGGGGGATGGAATAGAGAGATATTATGGAGTGGGAAAGAGCGAGAGAGGGAGAGTAAGTGAGTAAGAGGTAGAGAGTGAGAGAGGGAGAGTAAGTGAGTAAGAGGTAGAGAGTGAGAGAGAGAGGGGGGGAGAGAGAAAGAAAGAAGTATGGATAGTGGTAAAGGAAGGGGGGAGAGAACTATGGGAGACACAGGGTGTAAGAGAGAGAAAGAGTTGTGGGAGATAGATGGGGAGAGAGGGATGGTGTAGGATTTTAAGCACAGGCAGAAGAATTTAGTTGTGACAAAAAACTACATAGGCAATTACAATGCAAAAAGAGAGAAGATATAATACAATATCAATAACGAGACTAAAATTCAAATTCACTTGTATTACATTGCTTGACTTGACTAAAATTAAATAATAGTATCGTGATAGAGGAAAAATTCACACTATGTTAGATTTCCTTGTGCATTCACAAATAGAAGAAAATAATTCCCCCTTACTTCGAGCTAATTAGCCTAAAAATGGAGATGTGTAGTGAAAAATGGAGTCGAATAATAGAGTTGACTAACGATATGATGAACCATAAATAAGTGAGAATTGAAGAATTAAATCACATATTAAAACTTTTAACTCTATAAATATAAAAAATTCTTAAATAGGACTAAAAATCAAGGACAAGGTTTCCAAGAATAAAGGTATAAATGGATAAGGTTATCTCTCGAAATATTAAATGAAGTTCACATTTATCTAGGGGTATGATAAGGACAAGGAAGTGTTCTTTAGGTGCCAATTCACTTCCATGTCTCGTCCTAATCACTATCACGTGTCATATTACATGGAAATACCTATTAAAAATAGAAACTACTATAAATAGAAATCCTCCTAAATGGAAGGTAACATGCATAAACTCCAAGATGCTTTATGAACCACAACTAGTATATACACAATAAATGAGTCCCAACAATTTTCAACCCTGTAAATACTAAAGTACAAAACAACTATAGGAGTCTTGAAAATTTGAAACCATGTTAGGTATTCATGTAAAAAATAACTTATGCAAAGCACAATATGACCAAGGTGAGGTAAAGATGAGAAACCTAGTAGAAAGAAACCATTCCTTCCAAATATAATTCATACTTTGTCTACTGTGTAGTTTCTATGAAGAAGGATGGTGTTTATAATCAACAACCCCGTCATGGCTTTGTCCTTGTATCTATCATATCCCATTTGACATGTGAGAATCCATTATTACCAGTTAATCCTTTTACTTTCTTACAATAACAGTGAGTGGTTGTGGAGTACTAAAGATTTGAGATAAAGTTGTAAGTATATTGGCAAGATCAGCCACTAGCTTACTAGCAACCTGTAAAGAGTGATGTCCCCTTTGTGACTTGTGATATGGATGTCCAAACAGGCTACTCATGGAATTCAAAATTAAATTATGTGATCTGATAATAATTTTAATTTGAAGACTATGTGAAATCATCTTAAAGAAGAGGGGAAAATGATGGAACAAATTCCTGCTGGAGTGAATGCAAGGGGCCTTCCTCAAACTTATCATCGAATCTTTATCTTATATCTTCATTTGCATGGGTTAGAAGAGAAACTTAATATGACTTAGGAATGAAATGAGAGAATAAATACAACCTAGAATGGTGATCCACCTCATCAATTGCAACTCTAGAACAATTTGTCATCTTGGAAACCATCATTGAATTTGGAGTGAGCTCAACTCACTTTCCTGTACCTAAGTGTGTAAATTGATATATAGAGAGGAGATTCAAGGAGAGATTAGGAACATGTAACACAATATGAAATCTTCCATAATCAAGGTTCCCTCCTCCTTCTCTACACACTCTCATAGGAGTATTGTCTCCCATCAACATAGGAGGTCTAGCACAAAATGGCAAGGAAGAAAAATAATGTTTTGATGCAATAATATGAAATTAGAAACACCTAAGTGCGACGTCCATCTATCAGAAAATGAGGCAATATCAGTCAAAACATGATCCCTACTTCGATCCTTTGATGGCTTGTCTTCAGTATTATTTTTAGCATTATTTGGTATGCAATCTACAAGTTTATGTTTCTTAAGAGCATTTTTCCATAAGATCAATGATCTTCATCATAAAATAATTCTCTAGGTAAAACACTCTATTATAGTAGCTACACATTGTTCTCTCCTTCTTAGACTTTCTTCCCTTAGGGTTTGTAGTCTACTTAGTGGATTCGATGCTTTCTCCATCTATGTGATTAAGATCCTTCCATTTCAACTAGTTTTTATTGTTATAAACTTGCATTGAAATTTGGATTGCACGGGCTTTAGAGTTTCTAATACCCCCAATATGAATAAGCTTATTTTTCTCATAAATGGGTGAATCTATGAAGTCATCCATGGAGGGTATATTCCAATATTTTTGCATAAAATGCCTTGGGATGTGGAAAATATAAACAAAAATTGAATACTTGAGTCTTAGCTTTGAAAAAAAA
This sequence comes from Pinus albicaulis, assembly GCA_034641835.2. Lineage (NCBI taxonomy): Eukaryota > Viridiplantae > Streptophyta > Pinopsida > Pinales > Pinaceae > Pinus > Pinus albicaulis. The sequence continues at coordinate 288,535,191 of CM076583.1, forward strand.
CTAAGGGGATAACCTACTCCTCTTTTATATAAATTCCACGTGCTTGAAACTATTGAAGTAATGTCCTAGTCTTGGAAAAGAAGTCATATAAGGAATTGAAGTTGTATGGGGTTAAGGATGTGAGCTCAATCCCAATTGATGTCCTCTTAGTTCATCTTGCTTACCAAATAGTTCCTCCAACTTACTTCATATTTCGTTCAGAGTTAATGAAGCTTTTCCATGAAAATGTAAGTCTTGAGAAATGGACAATCATAGAAGCCCATAGCCTCATCCATCTTGTTATAGTAATTTGACTCTTCTATAGCTAAATTGAGTTTTTCTTCACTACCCATGATAATTATATAAAATCCTTTACTTCGTAGTAAAAGTATAATCTTAGTCTTCCACTTAAAATAATTGAAAAGAGTAAAAATCATGAATGTTTTTTGAATTGAAAATTGTTGCGTGAGGGCATTGATAAATGCATTGAAGGTAAATTAGCCTATGGATAAGTCAAACATGTTGAAAAACAAAAACAAAAAAAACATGCTGAAATGAAGAGAAATATTAGGACCAAAATGACCATCCGTTGAGCAAATCACTTGTCCACAAATTTCCCACCCTTTGTTGGCATGATCGACTCCAACTGAAGTTATCATATCATATCAACATATTTGTGTTGATAACGGAGATCCCTATAAAGGGTTTTACGATTAAATTCTCATTTCGGATTGCAAAGAGTGTTTGGATTCTTTAGATTCTATTTTGTGCGCATACGATAAACACACAGTCACCAGTGCACAAAAAGGTTTTGTAAATAGTGAACAATCTACAACTTTTTGAAACTTCTCGATGCCTTTTATTGCAAACTGGAGTTTAGACTCATGGTACTTTTCTTTAATTGTTGTGTCAATATTATTATTTATTTGTTTAAAATCGACTAAATATTTAAAGATAAACATAACAACATTTAGTACTTTATATTTAGAAAAATAGAAAAATAAAATCGAATAAATAGAAAAATTTAATTTATATTATTATATTATTATTAAAATGATTTTAATCAATTTATATTATTATATTTTTAATAACAATTATTTATGTTTTATTTGTATATTTATTTTTTGAATTTATTATATATGGAATATATCTATATATATATATATATATATATATATATATATATAAAAGGATAAATAAATAAATAATGATAAATTTTATAAAAGTAAAAAGAGAAAATGATGATATAGACATATACTTCTATTTTTTAGCAAGTGTTACAAAAAGTTTATTTAAGAATTTAATTTTACTCAAACATCTTTACATAATGCCTTAAAAGCAATAAAATTATGTTAGAGACAAAACAACTTATCGAAGATCCCAAATTAGGATGCAAAAGAAACAAAACATGTTTTAGATTTGAATTTCCATGCGGGGAAAGAGGAAACCTCATTTCCTTGATATTCCATTAATATGAGGAGACCTTTTTGTGAATTTACTAATATTTTTGCTCAAGCATTAGTCATAGAGTTGTTGTCGATGGATACATGAATGAAAGAAGATGTTGCAAAAATGGCCTTAAGTTGAAGCACATAATACATAACATATTTCATTAGGAGGTTTTGATTTCCAAATCCTTTATTTATATCCATTTTTTCAATAGTTTATAGCCCCCACACACTAATATATCTTTCACTTTCCTTTCTTTTATTAATGTCATATGTAACAATGCAAGTATGAGTTCTTCCCAATTGTTTCTTATTTCCAAACCCAATCCATAATAAAAGGATATTCAATGATTTTCAAAAACATAATGTATCCTTCCACTCCACATAAATTGAGGTTACTCTCAGAACCTCCATAAAAAAACCATAGGGTAGGTGTTGTTTTGAGATACTTTTATAATTTTCCTATGTTTCTTGTTGATCTTAGTCCTTAACATTGTAAATCTTTCCCATATATATAACATTGGAGAGCGGGGAAGGGAATTATATAACACTTGTGATCCAAATTGACCAAATCACCACTATTGCATAGGGTCCATGTTCACTAGCCTCTTTATCATCAAATCACTTTTGTTGTTAATTTATTTACTACATCACAAAATGTTTTGAAAAATTGGCATTCAACTAATAAAAGAGTTAAACAATTTCTCCTTTTCCCTTGCACCAAAATCATATAATAGGATCCATCAAATATATCATCTACAAGTTATCCCAATCCAATACTTATTAGGAAAAAACACAAAAAATCTATAGTTTTTAGAGGAAATTTTAGTTTTCATATTCTTGACCAACTCCACCCCGGCTCCTCCTCTTCTCCATTTGAGTAGCATGTATTAGAAGTGTAATACCCTATAGAGGGTTTGTTTACATTAATAATCCAACCTCATCATACCTTTTAGAATATACCTTTGTTAGTTCATACATGATCCATTCATCATTTTTTCTTCCTTCAGGTTTAAGACCAACATCATTTTTCCAACTTGAAATCCATAAATTTCCCCAATTTGGGTGACATACATATGTTAATTAGTGCATGCATCCTTGTTGAGATAGGACTCATCTAATATCCTTTGATATTTTATGTACATCCTTCCTTTATATCTAAAGGTCTAGTACCCAATTTCACTTTCCTCCCATTTCTTATTCTCCAACCTTGTGAATTTCCTACTAAAATGAAAAGTGTTGATCAATGCCTTTTCAAAAGATAGATTCCAAGAGTATCTTTTCATATGGTCTTTAATCGAAGTTTTAATTGATGGAAGATACACATATTTCTTCACCATATTTTTCTACCAGTGCTAATTTGTGAAGATAAACTATCAAAGGTTATTTAATGACAATGCTTTACCAAATTGAAATGAAAGTTTAAGGCCCCATGATCATAGGACATATGTTTGGTTATACTATTCCATTGGAATAAAGGGATTCATATATTATTTTTTCCCTTTATTTCTAATTCCATTTATGATTGATTTGTTGGAATTCACAATTATACTAAGAGGGTAGGTGAATTAGTATAATGACAATTATTACTTATTTAAAGCCATTCAAACATTATAAAACATCAATCTCATAAATTGAATAGTTAACACAAGATATAGGTGGAAATTATTACTAGAGAAAACCAAAAAAATTATCTATATGAAAGACCTTGTAGGCACCAACCTACATGAGACACCAATCCCATTTACTGCTTTGTAGGCACCAACCTACAAGAGACACCAATCCCCTCTATTATGTTGTAGTCACCAACCTACATGATACACCGATACCATATGCTTTAACCAAGTCTACTTGTTGCTTCTTTTTTCATTGGCTTTGCTAGTTTCTTTCACCTTCACTAGTTCTACCTACTAATTCTTCATTCACTAAGTCTACTTCTCCCAAAACTTGTTTCTTTTTTCTTATTCCCAAGGAAAAATTTTTGCAGCATACCACATATTCAATTTTACAAATCTAGTTGTGAAATTTCTACCACGGGTACCTAGGATTATCTTATTTGTCTCACCCAAATTTCACAATTTGAAACTTATCAAAAAGAAATTTATTGCAAAAATGACAAGCTAACCTATTTGAAGCATGTTTCATGAGCATTTAGGAACACTAACTTGCTCAAATCATATCTAAGAAATTGTAGCAAAATAGGGTTTAGAATTTCTACCATGGGAATTTGATATATCTCCTATGTATCCACAAAATTTCAGATTATGAAACATCATAAAAAGAATACATAGTGAAAATACCAAGCTAACCTGCTTGAAGAAGATTTCAATGGAAATCAGGAAGCTTAAATTTATTCAACCATATATTTGAGATTATAGTGAATCAAGGTATGGAAATTGAACCATATATACATGAAAATATTCTATCTATACCCTCCAAGTTTTATTGTATGAAACATTCCAAAACAAAATTTATAGTGAAAATTCCTAGCTAGCCTATTTGAAGAAGATTTCATGAGCATTCAGGAAGCCTAAATTCCTTTATTCATATCTCTGAAATGATAGAAAAAAAAGGTCTAGTATTTTAACCATAGGTACATGAATATATTCTCTATAGTCCCAAGTGTCACAACCCGAAACATCACAAATGAAAAGATGTAGTGAAAATTCCAAAATTACTATTCAACTCAATAAATCACATTTTTGCTTCCACCTTTGAATCCAAGAGTCACCCCAAAATCTACTCCTTGGTTCCTCTTGCGACCTTAGATCTATTAATCAATGAATTGATGTTAAAATTAACTCATATGTCCTTTATTTATAGTGTGTGTACATTCACTTATGTGGTTGGCTTGTAAAACTTGTTGGGTTGAATTTCTTGTACTTTGGATGGCACATCCTAGAAAAATATTTCATATTTCATCATTCCTATGGAATTATTGGGAGCATCATATACCATTGGAAATGTCTCATAATATGATTTCCAACCATATATCCTATGCTCCCACTTTTCCTAAGGTAATTAGTTTAAAAATACTTTCAAATATAGGGTATCCAATTAGGGCATTAAAATCCCAAAAGTAATATTTCCAAGAAAATTCATTTTCCAACATTTATATTGGACATAAGTAGGCCACCCCTGCCTTTGACATCAATAAAAACAATATTCCAACAATCTCCCCCTTTGTCATTAATTGCAACCCTTAGTGAATTCTGAAATAATACTATAGACCCCCCTATTTGAAATTCTCCTCGTGCCCGCAACATCCCCCCCTTTGACATCAATTGCAAAGGGATGCTTCTATTGAACTTTTTATTCTACTCATTTGTATATATTCTTCCATATGCACATTTTATTAGTGGATGAAACTCTTCCCCTATATAAAATTTTTTTTGGTAACTACAACCACTCCCCTTGTCTGTTATTTCTCCTTATGTCTGCATATTCTCCCTTTAATGACCATAAATGGATTTCACTTCTAACTACAACTACCCCAATCAATGATGTGTCCTTCTATATGAAACATTTATTATTTTGGGTTTTTGATACCCCCCCATGATTGTGTTATACATTAACAACACTTTTCTCTTTTGTAGTGCACATTGTGATACTACTCGTTTTACTGAGAAAACGGAGGAGAGGTCACTCCTAACCTCTCTTTAAGATACTCAAAATTCTCTGGGAAGTGGTTTGGTAAATATATCTATAACATGTTTAGTTGAAAAAATGTATTCTAAATTGACATTTTGATCCTCTACTTGTTCTCTAAGAAAGTGGTATTTGATGGGGATGTGCTTGGTTTTTAAATGTAAAACATGATTCTTTGAAATAGTGATAGCACTTGGTGTTATCATAGATAATGGGAATAGGTTGATCATTATTTTCCTTCATATCTTGCAAAGTTTGCTTCATCCACAGAACTTGAGTACAAATTTTTTTTGCTACAATGTATTGTGCTTTAACTTTATATAGGGAAATATAAGTCTGCTTCTTGCTCAACTAGGAAACCAAAAATTTCCTAAGTAAAATCCTCCTCCATTGGTGCTTTTCTTATCATCCACACTACATGCCCAATCGACATTTATATATGTTTTTAGAGTGAAGTATTTTCTTCTTGAATACCATAGGCCAAAGTCCAAGATTCCTTTCAAATATCTAAAGATTATTTTCTCAACTAGCCACATGGCTCTCTTTTGGAGCATATTTGAACCTTCCAAAAAACTGACATCTTAAATGATGCCTTCCCTTAATGTTGTTAAATAGAGCATAATGCTAATCATTGATCCATACATATTTTTATTTTTATTAGGATATTAATCTTGTTTGTTCAACTTGCATCATATGATCATATGAGTGTTGACTAGTGCACATTTTTTCATGCCAAATATCTTTAATATTTCATATAGATTATTTTTTTGAAAGAGGAATATGCCTTTTGTTGATTCACTTGTAATCCTGGGAAGAATGAAAATCTCTTAGCATGGACATCTCAAGCTTCTTTTGCATTTCTACTACAAATGTTTGACTCATTAGATAAAACATCACTTCCAAAAATAATTTCACCTACGTATACCAAAATGATAAACAACTATTCAGTATCAATTTTGACATAGAGATTGTTGTTTTCTACTCTTGTTTTGAAACCTTTTTGTTGTAGATATTTGTAAACTCTTCGAGTACCAAGACCTAGGAGCTTGCTTTAGACCATACAATGCTTTCTTCAATATGCAAACATCATTTTCATTTATTGGCAACCAAAATCATTTTGGTTTTTCAACATATGGTTCTTCCTTTAAATCACCATTCAAGAAGGCCCATTTGATAAACTTTGAACTTTTTGAAATAAGCTAATCTCAAAAAAATTCTAATAGCTTCAATTATAGCTAAAGGAGAAAATATTTCTTCAAAAGACACACCTTCCACTTAAGCATACCCTTTGCATACTAATATAGCTTTATTCCTTACTATCTATCCACCCTCATTTAGTTTGTTTTTGAGACCCACTTAGTCCCAATTACATTCTTATCTTTTGGTTTAGGAACAGTTTCCCATGTATGCTTTTTCTTAATTTTGTCTAACTCTTCCTCCATAGCACTAATCCAATGCTTATATTCACATGATTTGACAAGGTTTTGAGGTTCTATCTTATATAGTAAAACAAATTCAGAATGCCATGATATGCTTGCCAATTTCCTTCTGGATTTAATAATTGACTTCTTATTTCCAGGGATTTGTTTTTCTTGGTGATATTTTTGAACATACCTTGAGGAAGTATTTGAATGTGGTGTTTCTACCTCTTCTTCCTCTTCCTCCTTTTCTTCATGTTCCTATTTCTCTTCTAGTTCATCGTCATGGGTCTCATGGATGATTAAATCATTTGATATGTCATGTTGTTTCTATCTACCTATCTAAATAGATTCCTCATCTATTTTGAAATCAATACATTCAATTATTTTGAAAATTATTTTGTTATAGAATTTAGAGCTTTTACTCCTAGAATAATATCCAAGCAAAATTCCCTCATCTTCTCTCGAATCAAACTTTCCCAAGTTATTCTCATTTATTTTGGTCTAACATTTACTTCCAAAGACTATGAATTCTTTTAGGGTAGATAGTTTTCCATACCATAGTTCATAGGGTGTATTATTTATATTTACTCTAAGAAGAACCATATTAAGAATTTTTGTTGCTATTTGAACTGTTTCTCCCATAAATGTATATGAAAATTTTAACTAATCAAGAATTTCTCTAGCCATTTCTTGAAAAATCGTGTTTACTCTTTCAACTACACCATTATGCTGAGGAGTTATAGCTATTGAGAACCATCATTTAATCCCATGTTTTTCACAAAATCATTTAATTCATTAGATATGAATTCTCCTCCTCTCTCTAATCTTAAGCATTTATTTTTCAAGTCCATCTCATTTTCAATTATTTATTTGAACATCTTGAATTTATAAAAACTTTCATACTTTTCTCTTAGCAAACCAACCCATGTCATTATATTACAATCATCAATTAAGAGCATGAAGTATTTTTAACATCTTGGAGATTAAGTTCTCTCATGTCCACAAATATTTGTATGAATAATTTCTAAAGGTCTTGATGTTGAATGCTCCTTTGTATTGAATTGAACTCATGATTACTTTCCAAATTGACATGAATCACAAATAGTATTCTCTAGTTTTGAAAATTTAGGCATATCGCGTACAACATCCTTTATGCTTAGATTTAAAAGCTAATTAAAAATGAGATTCCCTTGTCTCTTGTTCCATAATGAGCTCTCATCCATTTTTCCTATGCAACAACTTTATTTTCCTCCATCTAGTACATATACATTTCTTGAGCTTTTAATCACCTTCACAACAATTTTACCTAAATCTACCTTCTTTACTTCATAACCTTATGAATGAAATATGACCTCATATCCTTGGTCACACATTTATCTAACACTTAAGAGATTATGTTTAATACCATCAACATATAATTCATTCTGAGTTTTTGTCTTTCCCTTCCCTGAAACAATTATACCTTTTCCAATTATTCTTGTCAAAGCATTATTTTCAAAGGTAACACTTCTTCACTTGTCTTTCTTTATGTAGAAATTTGATAAAAAATGAAACTAATCAGGATTTCAAACTAAAAAAAAAGAGACACAATTCTACTCTATTGATTTGTGGAATGGAAATCACAATTTAGAACAACATTCATAGACATGAAATAAGAAAAACCACAAATACCCAATGATTTCTAGGGGAACCCAACTGGGAAAATCCCCTCAAACATATTTTCATTAATTAGTTGAATAGAGAAACTATCACACTTGCTAGCTCCAACATTGAGCTCAACCTACAAAAGAATAAATGTTCTCTCTTCTCAATGAGAGACTTTAGCCAACACTTAGCCAATTATTTTCTTATCAAGTATCTTATTTACTTGCGTGAGTCCTGAGGAAATTAGCCCCTAGATAGGAATTTCCTCCAAATTAATTGCGCAATTCCCAAGGATTGATCTCCTGACTACATGAAACAAATGTGCACTCAGACTAGTATATAAATCATGTTACACTAGGATTTTCATCTCCACTTCATCTGAGGAACTCGAATTCCATGCATGCATTAGCTATTATGGGTTGATTGATTAGTTAACTAACATATCTCTAAGTTAGATTGTTGTCCCATTGCACAATTGATCTTCAATTGACTCTATCAAAAGTTAGAGGCGAGTTAACAGAATACAAATGAAAATAATTGAACTAGATTACTAAAATTTAGGAATCACACATGCACAATTGAACTTCAAGCCCACTAACTCCAATTTATTAAGCTAACTGAGTGACAAGATCCATGTCACACTAGTTAACTTCCTCTAATTTTTCCTGCTGATGTGGAAATTCGATTTACTCAATTTGACTAAGGCTAAAGTCAAATTGAGCCTTTCTTGCTATATTTTTTAACACTCCCTCTTAGCAAGAAAGGGATTTTTCACCACCCCTACCCTGAACCTGTGGAATTCAAATTTACCTCTTGAAAATTCCTTTGTTAATATGTCAGCATATTTCTCCTCAGTTGGAATGTACTTTAGAAACATAATTATCCTCTACATACAGTCCCACAAATGATGGTACCAGATATCAATTTGCTTGGATCTATCATGAAATACCGAATTCTTAGAGAGCTTAATGCAACTATGATTATCACAATATATCACTATAGAATCCATCTCCTGAATGAAAATACCGACAAGTATTTTCCTCATCCATATGACCTCACATGATACTTGACTTGCAACCATGTATTTAGTGTCTGCTGAGCTGAGCGCCACAAACTTGTACTTCTTGTTGAACCAGGAAATAGTTGCAAACCCAACATTGAAAATAACACTTGAAGTACTTTTCCTATCTGATGGACTCCTTGATGAAGCCTTGAATCTTCACTCCCTCTGTCCTCTTGTACCATAAAGCATACTCGATAGGGCCTCCGAGTTATCATAACACACGCTTTGTTTCCTTCCAATACGGTTCGGTAGGCCTCACCATAACTTGATTTAGTTGGTTTATTGCATAGCACACATCGGCTCTTTTGTTCAAAAGATACATCAAATACCCCAAAAGCTTCCTGTAAATGGTAGCATCAACCTCTTTACCTGAAGTGGCATTCTCCTTCCTCTAATTTGTAGCTAGATGTGTGTCCATGGGCTTACATTTCTCCATGTGAAATCTCTGAAGTATTTCAGAGGCATACTTCCCCTGAGACACAAACAATTCACCATCACCTTGCCATAATTCTAGCCCAAGGAAGTAATGCATAAGGCCCATGTATTTCATCTCAAATTTCCTTGCAAGATCCTCTTTGCAAGAGAGTATCAACTATTCATCACCTATCAATATTAAATCATCAACATAATAAACAATAATAATAAACATACCATCTACCACAATGTGATAGAGGTTTACATCTGCTTCACTTTTGGTGAAGCTCAATCCTCTTATATGATTGTCGATACAACTGTATTATGCTCTAGGTGCCTGTTTGAGACCATACAATTCTCTCTTGAGTTTGCACACATGTGAATCTTGATCATATGTCTCAAATCTTTTTTTCTGCTCTATGTAAATTTCCTCCTCAACAACACCATTAAGAAAGGCAGTTTTCACATCCATCTGGTGTATTTTCCACCCCATTTTCATAGCCAATGCTAGAATGGATCTAATTGAGGAATATATTGCAACTAGTGCAAAAGTTTCATTATAGTCCACTCCATCTACCTGAGAGAATCATTCGGCCACAAATATGGTCTTGTAATTCTCGATGCTCCCATCAATTGCATGCTTCAAATTGTAGATACATATGGAACCACTACTGATTTCCCTTCTCTTCTCAGCACCACCTCCCATAAACTATTATTCATGATGGATTCATATTTTTCCAGTATCGAATCAACCCAAATAGGTTAATAAATTTCTTCCTCGAATGAATAAGGCTTTGTCTCAATGAGATGTGTCATGAGAGCCATGTATCCAGTGTACCTATCAGGTGACCTCCTCTACTTGCATTGTGATGTAGGGTCTCCCACATTCTTCATAACATCCTTCAAAATTCTATTAGCTTATTTGGTTCTCTTTCTCCCCTCTCTAGAATATTCAAGTTGAGTGGGTGCCTCCACTCTAACTCTTGTCTTATTTGTTGCATGTGGTCACTCCACAACCTCTTGAAACTCATCCTTAAGCTCCTCCTTTGGAGCTAGAAGCTCCTTCTCTGGTGGGATACCCAACTCTCATTTCAAAGAGCATCTCATAGCCTTCTCCTCATCGAACTTGACATCTCTCCTCACAACCATCGTCCTAAGTGAAGGTAAATACACCTGGTATTTGTGTGGAGTTTGGTGTATCCAAAAAAAACTCCCAACCCTGATCTAGGCTCAATTTTCTTCCTCGAATCCTCAGAGATAGGACAATAAACTAAATCTCAAAAAATTATGAAATGATACACATCAGGCTTTCTCCCATAGAAAACTTCCTCTGGTGTGATCATGCCAAGTATTCTATGAGGACTTTGGTTCTGCAAGTAGGTTGCGATGTTGAATGCTTCTGCCCGTAGCTCTAATAGCAGCCCTTGATCATGAAACATGGCCCTTGTTTCTCCCAATATGATTGTGTTCTTCCTTTCATCTACCCCATTCTGTTGTGGGTTATGGGGTGTTATCATTTCCCTTTGAATACCTTATTTGGCACAAAAATCCTTGAAGGAATGTACAAAAAATTCAACTCCATTTTCGCTCCTGAGAGCCTTCACCTTCTTTCTAGTCTCCTTCTCAACTAATTCCTTAAACTCAACAAATTTTGAGAAAAATTAAAACTTCTTTTGATATTTATATGATAGCTTGACGATTATGTCTAATTTTTCAAGTGATTAAATTAGGGTTTTTTAGCCTTATGTCAATTTCATAAACACATAAAAATGTATTATAAGTTCATTTTTTGTAGAAAATAGAAGAAAAAATCACCATAAAAGCAAAAAAAAACAACAAATGATGAAGGAGGTCACCCCTCCTAGGCTACATCTCTTGGTCCAACTTCCAATGGTTGGGCCTCTTTCATTATGTTCATAAAATGGTGTTTAAATCACGTTACAGTGCTCAAATGGATTCAATAATGGCTCTAATGGCTTCAGAACTGTCAAAAACCCCTATCTAGCCTCTTTCTTCTCCCAAAAAGGATAAAAACTGAATCAGATATGCTCTCCCTAAGTTTCTCTGCTATTTTTTCTGCAATTTGCCCTTTTTCCGGCCCCAAGTGACAAATTGCACCTTTTTAGGCCACGTGGGGCGACATTTTGGCCCTGCGCCGGTGAGATTCTCATCGCGCCTGGTTAGATGGCCTATGTCAAGCTTCACCTAGCTAATCATGCGCCACATCGCGTTTTCTCTGTCGTTGATCTTGGAACTGATGTATGTTTTCCCGTCGAAGCATCTCTAACCATGCGATAAAATGTTGGTGACCGTTCTCATGTGAGAGGTATAATTTTAACCATTGGTAGGCTGGAGGTTACCTGAAGGTGTATTCTTCACTAGCCAAACCTTGGCACTAACCATTATGAAACCGCCATGTGAACGCCTTGCTGTCCAAACTACCACTTAATTGTTAACACTGCACCACTCCAAACTTGGCATTCATGTTAACCGTTGACTGTGCAAGTGAACACTGGAATCGGTTACAAACCTTTGTGTAGATATTGCATCATCCAAACTTTGTATATGTGCATTTAAGATGGTGTATTATTGTTTGCTCCGCTGAAACATATGTATTCAAAAAATTTGGGTTATGATATTGCATGGTTTAACTGCCGACAAACATTACCATCAATACTTTGGTATAAAAAACTTTGATATATATCGTGGTCAGTATTAGCCCCTAACCCTGGTCTATGGACTGGGGTTCGGGGTTAACCGTGGTCCCCAACCTCGATGTCTATTCCTATAAAGTTTAAATATGAGTTACAAACTATAGGGGTAAGAACCAAATGTAGAGCGGACGGTATGAGGCTTGGCTAGTCTAATGGAGGTCGCACGTTCGAACCCCAGGGCTACTGCTTTGCCCTTAAAAAAAATTTAATGGCCACCGGGAGGCCACGTGGTAGCCTTTGGTTGGCCCACATGGTCCCTCCTAGTTGGTCCACTTCAAACAAGTCTCATCCACACATTTTAGAGCCACTAGAAAAATGACAAGTGGTAAAAAACTATTGGTCAGTAGAAACATAGTCACCATGCCATGTCAGGGTTTAATTAGCAGTACAGATTGCTGAATGTGCATCAATGCAAACCCAAAAAATAAAATAAAAATTATTGTTCCCAAAAACGAATAGAACTTGATTACATGAGCATACCGTGTCGGTCTTGAGCGAATCAAGTTGTGTCAGATTCAGAATGACGAGATATACACAGTTGTTCTAGTTTCTATCCATTCCAATAACTTTGAGTTTTGAGCAAAAAATTGATCCACCAGATCATTCCTCCCCATTGGAAGCTTTTAGACCTCCAAAATCTTTTTATCAGTCAACAAATAGATGAGGGTACAACTCCCTCACCCTTCTAGGCTCAATCCACTGAAATTTACTTGAATGCGACATTTTGATATTTTCATGAAGACTATTCATTTTCCCTGATTTTGGAGACCTTGTCTCGCTGTTGTAGATACCATCTTGTTGCAATTTCCTAGAATATGCAAAACAAAAAACTTCCCTTGAAGGAATAAACACATTCCCTCCTCAGTCGTCAATAAAAGGAAACTTAAATAACTTCATGTTCTTCTCACCTTAAACATTGTCGACATGACGATGTTTAACAATTCTAGCCTTGTGCTTGGCTCTACTCTTGACCAAATGTGATTGCCATTGCCATGAAACATCCCTATTTAAATAAAACATATTATGAAACCAACAAGAAGAAATTTTGGAACCAATGCCCTCTTTTTCAAATTTCTTTGGCACTTTCTCTTTGACCTTTCCACTCTCTAGCACTGGCATCTTGTTCACATCACTGCCCAACAATGATGCATGTTGTTGCAATTTTACCACATCTTGTTTACCTATTTTATGCAAAAAAATGTTAGATTCCAGTAACATCTTATCAAACCCATTAAAAACTTATATGAAATCATATTTTTAAATTTATGCATTTCCTTGAAATGCATTATTCACAACATCTTTATGCTTGAACATTAACAAAGAAAAAACATGACTAGCATTCACAATTCTTTTCATTTTTCCAGCATTCATAAGAGACAAACTCATCTCCTTACTATGCGCCCTAAAAATATACTCAATCCCATTTTTGAACAACTGATACATTTTCTCATGGCTATGAAAGATTTCTCTCCTATCATAAAGATATCGGCTTCCCAAAACTATACCACAAATATCAAGTGGAATTACATCAAGTTCAACTTCATCAAGAATGTTTGCAATCATTGCAAATCTAAGGATGCACCCCCTTGTAAATTGCAATTTTTCATTCTCACATACCCAACCTAAAGGACGGGGTCGAGGATGTGGAATGGTCTCTAAATTTAACTTCTTGACAATGTCTTCTGAAATAATATTTTCTTGTGAACCACTATCAAACAATGTGTCAATCTTGGTATGGCTGGAAATAAATATAATATGGAAAAGATCAATTCTTGTTTCTTCACCTTGAGTATCAAGACAACTTGAAGAAATAGTACTTGCAATGTCGTTACCTTTACAACCCATCGTTGTGATCTTTTTTTCATATCTAGAATCAAAACCTAAATCATGTTCTATTGTTGTAGTTGTTTTCTCCTTCTCCTTGTTTTTCAACCTCTTCGGTCTCATTTCTAGATGAAGTCTCCAACAATGATCTTCATCATGTCCATCATTGGAACAATGTTCTCATATGAGTTTTTCTTTCTCCAAATTTATGGATGTGTTCTTCTTTCCTTTACCCTTGAACTTACCGTTTCCTTTTTCTCCAAACTCAAAGGTATTCTCACTTGTCTCATCTGAAACATGTTTCCCTCGTGCCTCTATATGTGTGGCCTATACACAAACTTTATCTAAAATTTTAGGTTTAAACATAAGAATTTTATGTCTTAGGTAACTATGCAAACCTCCAATGTATTTCAACAAAGTTTCTTGAGATGTCAAATGTACACCCAATATTAGTGTTCTTCTCCTAAATTCTTGAGTATAGATTTTCACACTTTATTCCTTTCCTTGCCTAAATTTTCTCCAATCGATTATAGCTTTTTGCATGTATACTAATGGATAAAATTATCTTCTCAAGGAATTAACAAAATCAGTCCAAGAGGTTAAGACCTTACCATCTTTCTTCATGTCCTCTGCAGTTTTGGCTTCCCACCAAATAAGAGCTGCACTTTCCAATCTCAATGAAGCAAGTTGAATCTTGGTGTCATCATCCTTGATCCTTTGTATCCTGCAATACACTTCAAGTTGATGATCCCAATGATCTAATATTTCAACATTTACGTCTCCATCATACATAGGAAAATAAAAATTTATGTCAAGTTTCAAAAATGGAGTTTTACCATGACCTTTTGGAGAATATGGAGGTGTTTGTGAAGGGATTGTTGTGGAAGAAGATGATGTTGAATATGGTGGTGAGGATGGAGGTGAAGATAATGGTTGTGTCAAAGGTGGTTTGTCACCATTCCCTCCATTACCTTTTGGATTATTTTCCCCATATCTTCCATCTCCTTTTGAAGATTTGTCTCCCTTTGGAGGATTGGAGCTCTCACCTTGCAACCTTGTGTTTCTCTCCTCATAGATAAATTTCACCATTTGTGTCATCAAATAATTCTTTTCTGAAATATTTTCATCCTCTGACATATTGTCATGCTCTCCCTCACGTGTCATGCTTGTTAAAGCTTCAGGTACAATTTGAGGTGATATTTGTGGTGGAGATTGTGGCAAATTTTCTCTCAGTGTCCTTGACCTAACTTGAGGACTTGAAACCACAAGCTTTCCTTATACTCTCTTTAGCTTCAACCTTGTAAGCATCAGAGACATTTGCAAACAAATTAAACCCTAATAGCAACAAATAAATCTAGCTCTGTACCAAATTTATATGTATATGATAGCTTGAGGATTATGTCTAATTTTGAAATTGATTAAATTAGGGTTTTTTAGCCTCTTATTTCAATTTCATAAACACATAAACATGTATTAAAACTTCAGTTTTTGTAGAAAATAGAAGACAACATCACCATAAAAACAAACAAAAAACCACCAATGATGAAGGAGTTCACCCCTCCTAGGCTACATCTCTTGGTCCAGCTTCCAATGGTTGGGCCTCTTTCATTATGCTCATAAAATGGTGTTTACATCAAGTTAAAATGCTTAAATGGCTTCAATAATGGCTCCAATGGCTACATAACTGTCAAAATCCCCTGTCTGGCCTCTTTCTACTCCCAAAATGATAAAAAATGAATCAGATATGCTCTCCCAAAGTTCCTCTGCTATAAGTTCTGCAATTTTCCCTTTTTCCATACCTAGAAGAGAAATTGCACCTTTTTTGGCCACGTGGGGCGACTTTTTGGCCTTGCGTCGGGTGAAAATTTTTTCTTGGTTAAATGGCCTATTTCGGCCTTTACCCAGCTAATCGGGTGGCACATCAAATTTTCTCTGCCATTGATATTGGAACTGACGTGTGTTTTCCCACTGAAGCAACTCTAACCATGGCATAAAATGCTAGTGACTGTTGTCATGTGAGTGGTATCGTTTTAATTGTTGGTAGACTGGAGTTTACCTCGAACCCTAATCTGTTTCACTTGCCCGGTAGATATGTGTCTCATAAATACTTTCCATTTACTAAAAATAACATCATAGCCATGATCCTCTAATACTACTACAGAGATCGGGTTTTCCTCCAACCTAGGTACAAACATAACATATTTGAGGTGAAGGGGAGAGGTTTTTTTTATCACCAAAAAATGATGACTGAGAAATTTCTAACTAGGTGGATTGAAATACACCATGTGAGTTTAATTTTACCATAGTAAAATCACTTTCACTATAAGAAATAATTTAATAAACCACTTTTATTAAGTTATTTTTCGATTAAAACCCATGAGAATAATTAAATAAACTATTTATTATTTATTTTTCTTTAATTCCATCATTGGAATAATTTTTAAATCATTATTTAATAATTATTTCATTTCGCACATTTCTTATTCTTTGCGAAATAATTAATAAATCTTTGTTTTTGTAAATGATTCTAAATAAATATATTTAACCATTTTAAATATTTATAGATTTTTGGCTTCTGTGATCCATCATTAAATTATGAAGAAATCTTTCGGTTATAATCACATTAAAATTAACAGTGTCGACGTGTTTCGAAGCAACCAATGTGGTTCATCATCGGGACTAGGTACGATGATGAACCACAATGGTTGGTTCGAAATGTGTCGACACTGTTCATTTTAATGTGATTATTAACAAAAGATTTCTTCATTTAAATATTTTTTCCCTCTCCAAAAATATAATAAAGTATTCCAGGGGGTTAGATCTAGATTTTGGTCAATAATATTTTATTATTCTCCATTTTTGAGATCAACCCAATAATTTTCCATAAATAAGTGGGTTTTTTATTCATTTCTAACCATGATCATTATCATCGTTTCCATTATCGTCACATGCCATTCAAGCTCCCATTTTTAGTTCTACATTGTTTGTGTTTTCTCACATTTGAGAGTGGAAGGTTTGAATACTAAAGTGACAAGGACATCAAAGGACCCATCCCATTGAGGGGGACTTACGACCCTTTGTAAATATCCTTCACTAGGTGTCATTAATAAAATATTTTTCTTTCAAAGCTTTTACAAGATTGGGTTATTACCTTGGATTCATTTTCATTGTTTGTTCTTTTAGATCGAATACATCTATCTTTATACAGTTTTTCTCACATATTTTTTGTAGATCTGAATTATAGGCAACCACAATTGTTGTTAGGGTCAATAATCACTCGTGACTTAAGTGAGATCTTTTTGGCACACCTTCTGAGAAATTTCATACTAACAAATGACGACTCGACTGGTGTAACAATTCAGTTTCTTGGGTGAGTTTTGATTCAGAAATTTTAGGGTTTTTTGCAACTATTTTTAGCTTCTTTTTTCTATTCATAGTTTTCTCTCTATTATTTTGTCAAATTTCGAGTTACCAGTGGTTTTTTGGTATTTTTCACAGGTCAAAGGTACCAGTTGAGCAGGAGACAACAACATATGGTGAGATCTGATGACCGACAATCACAGGGATAAAAACACACTTTTCAGCCCCAGAACTACGCTCTGAGCTCCAGAATGCACTTTTTGACCCCAAAAAAAACGTTTTCAACCCTTTTAGGTCAGCACCTGCATTTTGAAAAACAAAATTGGAAAATTTTTCAGGGTTTTTTCCAACGTTGCAAAAGTATTGTCTGTGTACTGAGTCAGAGTTGTATCACTTATGTTCCAATCATCCTTAGGACTGGATTCTCTTAGTTTGTCTCTTTGAGGAAGAAAAAACCCCCTAGGGTTTCTAGTAATACTCCACCTTTTTAGGAAGGGATTGGTTGAGTGATGAGTATAGGATTTTCAACACTTTTGGCTACTGGTTTTCTGGGTTGATCCACTTTATTTCAACCCTTTTGGATAGGTTATTTTTCCATTATAGCTCCATTTTTAGTTTTTTCTTTCCTTCCCCCTTAGGATCCCCTTAGTATCCTTAGTTTCTTGATCTTCTTTCCTATCCTTTGCAACAAATATCACCTCTTTTTTTGCTATTTGTCTGCACCATTTTCAGTAGCATAGAGCCTTAGATCCCAATCCCATTGATCTTATATTGTAGACCATTTTCATGTGTTTTGAGTAGCTTGTTTACCTCTTTTTTCTAGATGTTTGAGAGCCTTCTCTGGGTGGGGTTTGTGCTTGATTTGTTTTTTATTTTTTTGTCACATTTCATAATTATTTACAATATTTCAATAGCATATGGCATTACAAAAAATTCTCACTTTACTCATCCACTAAACACATTTTTTCACACACATACACACTCTAAGTGAACATGAACTTGGTTAACACTGCCAAGTCAAGACTTTAAACACCACACTTAATAATATAACACATATATATTAAGCCCACTTGGGCATCAAGGCCAAACAATATGTGTATTTAGGTGGAGGATCGATGGGACAAGATTCTAATAACACCCATCATTTGTTGACATTGATACATAAAATTTGATTTTCTAGGGAAAATCCTTCACCATCCCATGATCAGAGCCGAAGTGCATCAAAAACTCGATTCAGAGTTGGTTAGGCTAGGTCATCATGCGAGAAATTCTCCTTGGGGCTACCCAACCCATGGTACGGAATTCCTTGCATTTACTGGTCACCAAGAAGCTCAAGACTCGACCACCCCTGTGGGACGAAGGTAACTGTAGTGAACAATCTTAGGAAAACACCTTATATGATTGGTTGTGGGAAGCAGTTGGTTCTCTACCCCACCTTTCTCTGGACAACTCTGCTTGCGTGGATGAGTATCCATCAAGTAATAAGTTCTTTGGAAGGCCATCTACAACAATAGATTTAGGATTGTTTGAGGAATTATATCACCTATAGGCTAGAGGTCATTTTATTTGATAGGACGTTTTTTTTTGTATTGGAGTAACATAATTATATAGTTTGTTTACACTTGACACCACTACACTAGGTGTTTTCTTGTTGTTGTTACTCTGATTTTCCTATAAACCTTTAGTCCTTTAGTGTCATCTTTGTCTTGAAATCATTGTGCCACTTAGGCATTTGTCGCAGCGAATTAGAGGCTTTCAACCTCAGCTCATGTTAGGATGTATTACTCCTCCTCGTTGGGTGCGAGTTCATCCTCCCAATCCTCCATCAAGTCCCTCTGACTTTGAGTCTACTGATTCCTTTGATTCCACGTCTTCTCAACCCAATATCTCCATCATGTCAGGCACAAATGGAGGTGTGGGAAACCAAGGTGGTAACTCGGGTCCTAACCCAAGTAATACCACTAGTCGAACCTCAACTAGTACATTCACTCCTACTCCATTGCTACCCTTCATGAATGGTTTGAATATCCCATATTTTAATCATCTTATCAACAATCATTTTCTCTATGATCACAATTGGCTAGTTATGCCTACTAAACTTCCTTCATAAATTCCCAAGTTTTAGGGAAATCCTGGAGAAGACCCAACTAATCATGTTCGCTCATTTCACGTGTGGTGTTCCTCTAATTCAATTACCGATGACTCCATTCCTCTTCGTTTATTCCAACGCACACTTACTGGAGCTGCGGCTAAGTGGCATGCCAACCAACCTCGTGCCACCCATTGTACCTTTGTGACTCTTGCCAAATATTTCTTATCATATTTCCAGTTACCTCTCCGTTACTACATCAGGACCGAACTCTTGACCTCATTCCCTCAAACTTTTGTCACCCGCCTTTCGGTCCATGTCCAAGACTGGTGTAGAAGGAGGAGCTCATGTATGGATCCTTCTTTTGAACATTGTGTCTATATGGATTGGCTCCTTAGATCTCTTTTGGACCCCATAGGTAAATATGTTGTGTCACACTTCCCTCAAAGAGAGGAAGATTCTCTCCAGATAGCCTTGAAATATGATTTGATATATGCTCAATCAAGTTATCTTTATACCGTTCTCCATGATCTACCTCATCCCGGTGTTGCTAATGCACCAGGGGATTCTCATGCCACCAATAGTATCATTGGATCTCTTTCACATCCTTATCAACAACCATATTCTCTCTGTCATATGAGTTATGGTCAACCCCAGGGGGGACCAATACCTCCGACAATTATCCCCTCCACCAGGAAACCCCTCTAATCAACGACTAAGATTAGAAGAAGCTTGGTCCATGCCACTTAGAAATTTCTCATCACATGTGTAAATTAATTCACTTTAATTTTTCAATTTTCCTAAGTTACACTTAGGGTTCCCATTAAAAAATTTAATTATTTGAATATATTTTACACCGGGTGGAATTTCTCCAAACACTTTCTGGGGATTGGAGATCTCAAGTGTTCTAGCCCCTCCACAAAGTCTCAGAGCTAGAGCACATCTGATGTTATCCCAAAATCTGAACACTCCCGCTTAGCGATGAGTGTTCTCTAGCAATGTTTCACCACTAAAGCATTACCCTGATCCTTGGCATCGGTCTCCGTGCTTTTGATGCTTGGCCTATTGCCCTTCATCCACTACATTACTTCTCTCCGTATTGTTGCCCATGTCATTCCCACTGACACTTCCACATCTATACTGCAGCTCCCTCTCAAATTTATACATCATGCTAGCTATAGCACTGCCGCTTCTAACTATTGCACTGCAACTCAGTTGTTGAGACCTAAGAAACTAAAGGACCAACGCCGAACAAATGACAGCCAAGACATTCTAGCTGCATCTCATCACTAAATCACGCTCAAGCATTATTCTTTCTGTTGCTCTCAACTGTGTAAGCACTGCCTCTGCGCTGCTAAAATCCCATCAGCCTTTGCACTACTTCTTCCACGTTGTTGTTGCCTCTCCTCTGCGTTGCTCCAAACTTTAGCGTCCCAGCTCTACCTCTGATTCTCCATGATCTTTTGCACCCATCGACTCCAGTCATCCTGCTACTGTCTGTAAGGGCTTTCTTCTTTTGCGGTAGGCCTAGAAGGCCTCCCTCCCTTAGCCGCAGCTTCTAGCAGGCTTGCAGAGGCCTATTGGGCCTCTTTCTGTCTCGACTGCAGACCTAATTAGGGCTTAAGCACTAGCTGCAATCCTAGTAGGCATTTATTTCTTCATCTTGACCCTTTCCCTTGCCCTCTTTGCTTCTCTTGAGTCATTGTTTGATTGTAATTTGATTTTAATCTAACAATTTTTTTTGTTGCAGAGAATTTGGTCATATTTTTGTGGTTGCAAGAAACCCCTCCATTGGAGAATGTTTGGACAAGCCTACTAGCCTCCTTCTAGGCCTTGAACCTAATTGGGTTGCTCACTCAAACCCTAAGTCTCCTCACTGTTTTTCTACAACTATTTAGTCATTTCATAATAGTGATAAAAAATCTGATTTGAATGCTCTAAAATCATTACTAAATTGTCTAAGTTCATCAACTAATTATTTAATAAATTGGGTAACCCTTAATTGGCTTGTTTCAATGATTTATTGTTGACTATCATAAGCTTAATAAAGTCAGATATAAATAGTGACATAAGCATCTCGTCATCGCTTGAATTCTACATTAAAGAGGAAGAAATAATTTTGGCATTGGGCATTAGTAACTTATTGTTGTCCTAAAGCTTAATTGTTTCTCTTTAATGGTTCTTGAATTAAGAAGTTGCATATGTATGTTAATCCAAGTTTTCATTGATGGCGACAGGTTGAATAAATGAATACTCTTGATGAAGAAGCTCTCCTTGTGATGATCATGCTACATATGGTTAATGACATATTGCTGCACTATCTTGATGACATGGTGACATTGATGGCACACATGATAACATTGACAATGAAGGAATTAGAGATCACTTGATGATGAAAGACTTAAAAACACTTGGTGGCGTATGACAATGAAGAAGCCCTTGTTGTCCAACACCTTCTGCACTAATTAATAATCAGTTACGTTAAAAAATTTGTTTTCACTAACTTAGAGGCAACCTCTCAATATGATTCCTATACCATCTTTTAGAGCATAATTTTTCCTTTCCAATGAGCCCTTATTTGTCCCAAAACTCCTAGTAGTTTGTAAGATATTGAATTTTCAAGTTGAAAAATATTATTTTGACATTGAGCCGACCTATGCTCAAGGACACAAGTCGGCCCTTTTCCTAACAGTCACGTCCTTTAAAAAATGAAAAACCACTATAATATAAATTTAAACTCATTCAGTTTAGTCAAGAAATTTTGGTGTAGAAAACACAAAATTCAGTCATCTATTGCAGAAAGAAGAACAAAAAATAGTTCACATCTCATGAACTTGAAGGGTCACAAGAAAGAGAACAAGGAATTTTGTTTGGGCTTAAAGATCACATTAAACCACACTGAAATTTCTGCGAAGACTCTCAGAAAAGTTGCAGGGCTCCTGAAGCTTAATGTCCGACCTGTGAACTTGTATTGGAGCAGCCTTTGTCTTGGGTTAGACCTGTCCAAAACTTACTGTAGCTCAAATCTATTAGCTTGAAACAGGTGCAGAATTTTGTGACTTGAAATAGTGGCACGGTGCCCATACAAAATAGCTCGGATCTATTATCTTGGAACTGGTGCAGAATTTTGTGACTTGAAACAGTGGCACAGTGCCCATACACAGCAGCTCGGATTTAACTTCCTGTGGCTCGAACCAGTGCCATCTCCTCACTACAATACACTTCAATACCTCAGATCTACAACACTATATGAGCCAGATATATAAAGGTATGTCTCGGGCTTGTGAAGGACAGTTTCCACCTAGACACAATCTTCATCATAAGGTAGTCATACCTCAGACACTCCGACTGGTGATAGAATAAGGCTCATTTGGAAAAATTGGACTACTTTGGAATTGTGACTGTGGTTTGACATGTCTAGAACAGTTTTGTGGAAGAGATAGCTACAGCACTAAGAAGAGCATTAAGTTTAGCACATTGAAGGTTTAGTGATTCAGTGACTATTGTGGCATCATCAAGCTTACTGTGAGGACATATGCAGTCAATGGTGGAGACCTAAAGATTAAAGAACATTGGACAATTTTGAAGATAATTGAAGCATTGAACAGTGCAGAATCTTGTTGGAGATACTCAAGTAAGTACATTACTCATTTCATTAAATAAGACTGAAGGATTGGTTTCCTTGGAGTAGGATCTCCTAAACACAAGGTTGGTTCCTTGAGAAGATAGGGTTAAAGCCCTAGAGGTCGGAGCCTCATCAAAGTCCAAGTTGATGCTTGGCAACAGGTTGGTGCTTGTTTCATTAAAAGGGTTGGTTCCCTTCGCTCATCTATTGTATACTATTATTATAAAAAAAGGATTGAAGTTATTATTAATCCTTAATATCATTATTCCCAGCTAAAAAATTAAAAATCAAAGCTCCCCAATTCTCCTATGTGAAAACCCATCCTTAATATCATTATTATACACCTCTCTATATTTAATTGTGAAGAATCTAACTGGGAATAATTAACAATTGAAAAGAAATATTGATTCACCCCCCTCTTAGTATTTCCAGCAATGTAGCTAACATTGAAGTGAATTTATTGTTGTGCTAGTTGCTACATTGTTTCTATTATTACAAGAACTAACACATATTGTTGTTTCATGTGATCTTCATAAATTCCAAGCTTGCACTAATAAGCTCACTCTCTAAAGCACATCAACTTAAAATCTAATATCTTGTGAATTGGTTAATATTTCTCAAAATTATTGGATATTGGCATCTCTTATTAAAATTGAAGAATCTAATTCTTGAGAAATATTGGAATATCTTGGAAGGCTGCTAATTGTATAAGAGCATTGATTATCATTGGCATCTTGTATTGTTTCACTGGTTAATTTCTCTAAGTGGATAAGTTCTCTAATTGTCATTAGATTTATGGTTCATGTATAAAATGGATATCTATTGTGAATGAAAATTATATATCGACGAATCATTGTGAAGAGCATTTATTTTGTTGAATACATCTTGGATATCTCTTATACCTTGTTGGTACTTGTAAACTTGGCACATATCCTTGTGGTTGAGATTGTATCTTATTTTCCATTTTTAATTACTTGTTGACATAAATTAAGATAAATCATAACCAAGTAATTAAAGGAGCATCAAACAATATCACCTTAAGAAGCACTCAACTCATCTTGCATTGCATCCTAGAGCTAGTCTTGCATTTATAATTTACCTCCAAGCATAAACTTGGTTGATAGAAAGATGGGAACACACTTTCATCTCTGCTTGAGAAGTTTAGCCCGTCTTGTATTTAATGTGTAAATTTTTGAATCTTTACACTTTATGCCGAAATTATTTACTGTTAATCTGGTTATGCTCCTCCTACTTAATTAAGTTATTAACTGAATAAAATTTAAGTTAAAATCGAAGCAAAACACATAACATATCTCCACCAATTCAGATCTAGAACAAGTTCATGCACACATAGACAAAGTGACAGAGTTATTTTTGGACAAATAGCCCCCGGAAAAACCCAATGCAGGAAAACTGGTCTTCTGGTTGTTGGAGGGTTTTATTATTAAGAATTTTCTGAATACAATAAGCCTAGGTTCCATATCTGGAAAAATCGACAGAGAAATATTAGATCTACAGCTCACTAGCAGATCTAAGACCAAAGTAATGACTGATCCACACCGTCAAATGGGATTTACAGAACTTAGCCAAAATTAGGGCCTAGAAACCCCAGTGCTGCCCCTGAAGCCTCTGCGTCATCCTCTGAAGCCTATGAAGCCCCTATGACCCTTAGCACTGCTCTGGAAAGGGTTGCATTACCCTAGACTAGGTGACGCAGTCCCTAAGCTACCCCTTAGGGTCTCTGCGTAACCCCTGAGAGTTTCCTGCAGTAATTATGTTATTGTTGAGGGACTGCGCAACACATGCGTAGCACAATTTGTTGCCTTCCTACTGCTACCCTCCTACTTCTCTGCGCTACCTCTCTGATCTGATCTCTACCTCTTGCTAATTCTAGACCTTGGGATCAGATCATCCCCTTGGCCTAAATTCCCCTCTCTGCAACTGAAACACTTATGAGAATTCTTAGCAAACTCGCCCTAGAATCTCAGCTTAGCTTCAGTGCTCTGCCTCTGTGTGTCTTTACAAATGACCCCAAGCCTTTCCTTTATACTTTTCTCGTTGGGAAACCAACGGCCATGATCAGATCTTGAATCAATGGCTAATATTAAAAGAAAGCTTCATCAGTGTGACTTAAGACAATTTCATCACATGTTTAATTAAATTCACTTTAATTATTTAACTTTCCTAAGTTCTAACTTTAGGAAATACATTAAAATAATTAATTAATTTAATATCTCCTAAACAAGATGAAATTTCCCAAATCACTTTCTTGGTTTTGTAGATCAAGTGTACTCTAGTCCCTCCACAAAATTTGGGAGCTACAACACAACTGATGCTACCCCAAATACACAAAATCTCAACATTTAAAATGGTGGCCTTGCAGTCGTTGGAGCCATAGTCTCTGTAGCCCCAGGGGCACCAAGTAAGTTATATTTCAAGGAGAGCGATCATTAACCAAGCCCTTTCTTACTTCACCTTGACTTCTCTTTGCCACTTACTTTAGATACTAGGTTCAATATAGATAAAGATCAAGGGATACACCTAGTTAGGGATTTAAATAAAATAAACCAAGGATTTTCATCTCACTGAGTTCATAAGAATTGTAACTCATCTAGGATAGTTAAGCATTCATCAAGCAGTGGTTGTTCATCTACTCATTTGGTTCATAATTAATATAAATCAAGTATTTGACTACATACTACACTGGTCTCAATAATAGTTCAATCTAATCTCATAACTTGCTAAAATCAACCAAGTGCCTAGGCCATTAAATCGTGTCTCCAGGAATTGTTGGTTAGCAACGAGTCGTGCATTTCCACATCTCATAGGGGCTAACCGCCATAGCCTATTGTTGTGAGACAGCTAGAATTGAGAGGTTGAGGACCAGAGTGACAACCCCTGACCTAAGTCATTGTCGTACCATGCCTGTACAACATTTTTTTGGCATCGTTGTAAAGGATATCTTATTCTCGACGCTTCAATGACATATTCATAATTTTATTCTCATTATCTCACGAGTCCTTATCCCATCAATGAAAAATCTTCTGGCACCATTGTGATATTCTCCTTATCTCTTCATATTTTCATCACCTTATCCTTTTCCCTCTCACTAATCCTTTCATCTTCTCTATCCACACCTTTATCACCACATTTCGGTTGGTTTCCATGTTTGGGTGGCGACTCCACTTATTCATCCATTTACAAGAGCTTACTCTAGAAAGAATGCCAGTAGATTGGTTAACCTCGCTCCCGATCCTTAAAATGCTCTAAGAGCTCAGTTAATCAAATTACATTCTAGTAATCATTTAATCTTTCTCGGACAGGAAGCCCTTCTTGATATTCACTTAATTTTCTACAGTCCTTGCAACTTTGCCAACATTCAAGGGTATCCTCACTATCTTCTACATAATTTTGCTATAAATAAGCTTCCAATATTTGAAGGGAACAATGCAGTCAATGTTGATGCTCATGTTATAAATTTCAACACCTTTTTGCAAATATATGATCATGCGGCTGCATATAATCATGAGGATACCAGAATGAAACTCTTTGTCATATCATTAGAATATGATGCATTGCTATGGTTTCATGAAAAGCCTAATAATAATTTTGACTCCTTGCAAGCTCTTACCCATGTGTTCAAAGATAAATTTGGGCATAAGGGAGGGAAAATATTTGGTCAAAGAGCTCAACTCTATTAAGAAAAGGGAAAATGAGACAATTGAAAAGTTTAATCACAGATTCAATGGTATCCTCAAGGATATGACTCAAAATTACAAGCCACATGACAAAATAGTGTTGGAACAATATCTTGAAGTCTTTGATGTTGACACTCAATATGAGATAAGATGTGTCAAGCCTACCTCTTTAGCTTCTTCTCATAATACAGCTGAGGAGTTATAGAAGGATAAGAAAGTTTGGGGTAATAAATAAATTCCTAGTTTTGAAAGAGGTTTGGTTAAGTATAAAGGAAAATAAATTGAGGTAGAACATGATCCCATTAAATAATTAACAAAAATGATTAATGAAATGAGAATTGAAAATTCTCATAAAATAAGTGCTATTCAATCTTGGTTGATTCAAATTGAATGAAATCAAAATAAAAATGCTAAACCTATAATAGTAATAGAGGAAACAATAATCCATGGCCAAGAAGAAATCCTCCTAATAATCAGAGACATCCCACTCCACTTGAGTCTTTCAATGTTGTTGATCAGCCTATCCCATTTTGCAGACCATGTGAAATTTCCATGAAGAAAGTGAACGTGATTTTGATAGAAAACTCTTAGAAGAAGGAACAAATGAAAAAATAAATAATGTAAGTCAGAATTATTCTAAGAAAGGTCATTGTGTGGACATGATTTATTCATCCTTTTCCATCAATAACTTCTGTTATGAAAAGATCCTATCACGTAGATGTATGGTCCAAGTTGAGAATCCTATTGTATCCAACTGAAAATACTGCACCTACTTATTACTTAATGAACAAGTTATTTGTAGTGTTTTACTGAAAACACTGAAGTAAATTAATACTGCAGCCTTCACTTAATTAATTAAATATGTCAAAACAAGCTGAGAAAAAGAAAAACATCACACAGGAAACTGTTGTTTTTGGACAAACATCCCTGAAAAAACCTAATGCGAGAAAACCAGTGAAACAGATCTGAGGGTTTTATTGACAAGCAGTATTAATTTATGAATACAATCTTTGGATGCCTTGCTGAAAATCCAGTACAGAGAATATCACTTGGCAGAGAAAATTAGTGACTTTACCTCACTCTACACTACAAGTCCCCGCTGATCCGGTAGCTGAACCAACGTCCTCCCAACACCATTTGTGCTACCTCTGCGCAGTAATTACGTGGGCCTACATGGGTAATTCTGGGAGATTGTGTCACTTCCTCTGCTAGATCGATTTTCTCCCAGGAGCTTTGAATCTAGCCCTCCAGGCTCAGATCTTCAATCTCCCAGCAAAATCTCTGACTTCTGCTTGGAATAGAATGTGCAGCTCTGCGTGTGGCCTTCGTGGCCCTGTGTCACCCTCTCTGGGAATTGCGCTACCTCCTCTGCATATATCTCTACTTATTTTTTGATTATTCTTGGCTCCGAAGAAGATCCTATGGCCAAAAATTCCTCTACCCCTCTCTGCGTGAGAATCTCTCGATCAAAGTCTTCCTCTAAGCACTGCTCACAATAGAAAATTTGATCTTTTGATCTCTCGGTGTGTTTTTCCAAATGAAACTCAAGACTTCTTTATAGTATTCTTGTTGAGACTTCAACGATCGAGATTAGATCTCCAATCAACAACTAAGATTACATTTTGAATTTATCTTCTTTTTCTAGAACATTCACACCCATATTCTATTAATTCACTTTAGTTATTTTATTTTCCTAAGTTTAGACTTAGGATCAATTTAAAATAATTAATTTTCTTAACAAAATACAATCCAGGTGGAATTTCCCCAAAACATTTATGGGTTATCTAGAATACATGTGTCTAAGCCTCTCCACAAAGTTTGAGACTTAGAGCACATCTGATGTTTACCCAAATCAACACTTCCTCTTAGAGAGGAATGTGCTCTACCAATATGACCTGCTGCACACTGATCTAACTCTTAAGCATCTCCCTCTACGCTGCTGATGTCTGACATGCTGTCCACCACATACAACATTGTTGCTGCTATTGTACTGCTGCTAAACTTGCCATGCTCAACACTGCATATGTACTCCAACTCCCTCTCAAATGTTGCATCTGTTGCTAGCACTGCCACTGCTAAATCTGCACTACAACTCAGTTGCTGAGAGAAGCAACTGAAAAAAAATCCAAAATCCGAACAAGTGTTTAGTATGAATACATCTCGACGCTGAGATTCTGACTGCTGCCAGTCCCGTGTTGTTCCTCTAAAACACTGCAATGCTGCTGCTACTGCACTCTGCCTCTCTGCACTGCTGCAACTTTGCACTTTGTTGCTCAAATTTAGCACTCTAGCTATTGCACCTGTCGCTTCAACACTCCTTTGTACCAACTAAAATTCCTCGAGCCTGCTACTATTGATCTTGGGTTCCCACAACAAGGTCGTGATCCAAGAGTTGGACTCCTCAAGGATCCTGCCCAACTGAAGTTCTTGCAAACTTACAATTCAATGTTGCCCTATCTCCCTCCTAGAGATGCGTGGGCACTCATGCCATACACATCTTCTTCGATCTTTGTGTACGCAGCCTTCGGATAATGCTTGTCGTCCTTGTAATTTTTCTTCAAAGGACATTGCGTTGTGTAGTAACCAAGTTCACCACAACTGAATAATTTTATCTTTGAGATGTCCTTTTTCTGTCTCCACTGCTCTTGCTGCCCCTTAGATGCCAGGGCTGCATTCTCCTCCTCCTCCTTTGTCTTTGACCAACTGCTACTACTGCCATCAAGTTCATACTTGACTAGGTACCTCCTTAGCTCTTCTTGCTGAAGAGTAGCACACATCTCTTCCCACCTCGACAGTCTTTCTCTGCCCAAACTACTCTCGACGAAGAACTGCCAATCCTCTGTGTCTATGTTGAGGGCCATCCTTACCATCGCGGTAGGCTAATGTGTGGAATCCATGACTGCTAATTGATCATGAGTTTCCTGAAGCCTTGAGAGAAAAAAAAATAATATGCTCCCCCTTCTGCATCTATGTTTGTCACATTATCTGCTCTAAGTACATCTTATTTTTTTGGAAGATCCTTTTTACAATGATGTTGAGGCTTCCCACTTCTGCCTAGTTGTGTCCTTGCTAGCTATGTGGGACACTATGTGATCCTTGACTCCATCTAGGAGAATCCTTTTAGCCTTCGCCATATCATCCTTGTGCTTCTTCAGTGGATCTGGATTTGCAGGCACAACTACTATACTATTCATAGAAAGCTTGAGATTGTATTCATCTAGAAGGCATGAAATTCTCGCCTTCCAGATTACATAGTTGAAGGCTTCCTCCAACCAATCCTGATCTCCAAGTACGTGAGCTTCCATTTCTGCCGTCAAGAAAATGTCGAATATGCTCCCTCTCTTTCTCCTCTACACAACACTAGACTGGCTTACACACTCCTTGCTGGAGGTGGTAAATAATTCACTCAGACATTCTCCTCAAATTTAAAAAAATAGAATTCCACGGCTAGGAACTCCCTGAGGAAGAAAAATTCCCTCACTGTGCTTCTTTTCTTCCTTCTAACTTATTTCTACCTAGCAAAAGAGGATCTGGATGAAGAGAAATGCATCCCACTAGTACTTATGCTGAGGCTCTGCGTTGCTCCCTCTGCCACAACAAAATTTCAATTTGGAATCCCTTCCTCTCTCTCGACTCACTCAGAGAGATACTTTCCTTGAAAATTCAACCCTACTAGCTTGGACTGTGCAATCCCCTCGAGGATTCGAATTGTTGCCTCCTGCAAGTATTCGACCTCTTGCTCAGCGTTGGGCTTGCTCTTCTTGTTTCACCTGCAACGCTCTACTACCATGTGAAAATTCCAAGTCTGGAATCAAACTACAGCCAACTGGAAATATTTCACCTACTTGTTATTTAATGAACAAGTTATTTGCAGTGTTCTACTGGAAATATTGAAGTAAATTTCTATTGCAGGCTTCACTTAAATAATTAACTATTCCGAAACAAGAAACTAAGAAAAAGAAAAACATCACATAGGACACTATTTTTTTTGGACAAACGTCCCCAGAAAAACACAATGCGGGAAAATTCGTGCAATAGATCTTAGGGTTTTAATATTAAGTAGAAGTATTTCTGAATACAATCTCTGGATGCCTTGTTGGAAATCCAGTACAGAGAATATCACTCGGCGGAGAAAATTAGTGAGTTTACCTCACTCTACACTGTAAGTCTCGGTTGATCTGGTAGTTGAACCAACGTCCTCCCAGCACCCTCTGCACTGACTCTACGCAGTAATTACATGGGCCTACGTGGGGAACTCTAGAAGACTACATCACTTCTCCTGCTGGATCGATTTTCTCTTAGTAGCCTCGAATCTATCCCTCCTGGCTCAAATCTCTAATCTCAAAGCAAAACCTTAGACTTCTGCTTGGAATGGATTGTGTAGCTCTGCGTGCGGCCTTCGTGGCCCTACATCACCCTCTTTGGGCATTGTGTTGCCTCCTATGTGTATCTCTCTGCCTCTCTATTGAGTATTATTGGCTCCGGAGAAGATCCTTCGACCAAAACTACCTCTGCCCCTCTCTATGTGAGAATATCTCTATCAAAGTTTTCCTCTTAGCACTGCTCACTTCAGAAAATTCGATCTCTTGATCTCTCGGTGTGTTTTTCCAAATGACCCTCAAGCCTTGTTTATAGTCTTCTCATTGAGACTTCAATGGTCAAGATTAGCTCTTCAATCAATGAATAATATTACATTTTGACTTGATATTCTTTTTCTAGAACATTCACACCCATATTCTATTAATTCACTTTAATTATTTTATTTTCCTAAGTTTGGACTCAGGGTCACTTTAAAATAATTAATTTCTTGATAAAATACAATCCAAGTGAAATTTACCTAAACAATTTTTGGGTTATCTGGAATGCATGTGTCTAAGCCTCTCCACAATGTTTGAGACTTAGAGCACATCCGATACTACCCAAAATCAATAAAAAATCATCTCATGACCAAATTATTGAAATTTCTAGAAGTATGTCTTATACTTATCAAACGAAAGGTAAAAAGAAAAATTAGAATAAACATGTTTCATATTAAAGATATAAATCATTTTTAAATATAGATTGGGTTACATGTATCAATAGTATTAAAATGTTTGTCCCAGTACTTGAGCTCTTGAAAATTTCTTCACAGATAGTTGCATTTTTTAAAGCTTTGGGTATGGATCAGCAAGTTAAGATTGATAATAATCCAAAGGATGAAGAAAGTAAGTTAAAGATTTTGAATTGCTACATGACTAATGAGGATCATCAACCTTTTTTTTTCTTAAATTAAATGTTAATTATCGATTACTTCATAATTACATGTTAGATTCCAGGGCTTCGACAAATGTCATGACTATGAAGGTTATGGATCAACTAAATCTTAGAATCTCAAGACCTTGTCACAACATTTTCTCGATGGATTCTAGGAAGATTGAAGTCCTTGGTGTGGATAAATATTTACAGGTTTCCTTGGAAATTTTTCCATACAAACTCATCAAAATGGACATCGAATTAATAAGGCGTTAGATGTATAGGGAATGTTTTTATCAAGAAAGTTTGCAGCTAATTTGGGTGGATCTATTTAGATGGATTTATCGTATTCCACTATTCCCACAGCAACAGGTGGTATGGTCAGGTTATAGAGGGAAGTAGAAAGAAGATACCATGTTGAAATTCCCAAGAGACCAGAAAATGGTGAGGATATTAAGCCATAGTCCCATCCAGCACAGTATGGGGCTGAATTCATCCAATCAATTTGTCACTTTTCCTCCTCTCATCTTCCATCCCATCTTCTGAGTAGAAAACAAAGAAGGCTTCAGATCGATAGAGTTGTGGAACAAAGTGACGAGAGTCTACCAAAAAGGGTTAAGTTTCAATAAGGGACATCTGACAAGCAGCCTGTGGACCTACCAACAAGCAAATAGGTGTTCCAGATTCTACCACATGGATGACACTTGATGCCATAAAGAATCCTTTATATAGTATCTCTAACCCTACTCCCTTTTCATTTACGTCATCAGTTATTTTTCTTTCTATGCACTTACATTATGTGTCTTTACTTTCTAGTTGTTAGAATAGATTTTTTATGTTCCAAGTTTGTATCCAATGTCATCTCTGCATCTACTAGTGTGGAGGATGACCCCTCTATAGTATCACCATCATCAAATGTGACAGGCTCTAGCACTGGCTCATTGAGATCCAAGTTGGCCAATGCCAATTCAACACTGTTGTCCAGACCCATATCATCAGAAAATACATCCCACATATTTTTCTTTCTCTTCAACAACTCATCCCTCTTCCTGTAAATAAGACGAAGGTTGGTGTGCAAATACACCATTTTCTCTGCCCTAGACTACTCAAGCTTGTTCTTCTTGACACTATGTGACTATATAAATTCTCATATGTGCTTAGTTTCCTCTCACAACAAGAGGATGAAGTCACCTGAGAGAGGAGCCTCATGGCTAACTATTGTAGAGGAGGGCTTGTTTCCCCATGAGTTTTCCACCAAGAATAGGGCTTCTTAGCCCCCCTGTCTCTAATCACATCATATCCTACAAATCACCCAGTTCCAGTGGAAACATTTGTAAAGGCATCCTCCACCTCATCAATGGATGCCCTATCCTGAAAAAATTTCCTCAATGCATCCTTCCTCCCCTGTGAAATTTCACCATCCATGTGAGGTGGGAATATGCGGGAAGGTCCACCATTCAGCCACTCATGGTTGTAGTATTTTGGGTTCAAGGAGTGAGCCAAACAATGTAAAGGTGTGTAATTCTTGTCCCATATACTGACAAGAATATCCTGTATGGTGGTGAAGAAGGCCTCTAGTGATGTCTCATACTCAGGGAACTCACAATAAAATATTGTTCCTCACAGACTCAATCATGGAATCCCATCCCTCATAAACCTCTCCTAGGATGGTTTGATCTGTATCTACAAATCGAAGCAAGGAAAGGATTGGGTCCATGATCCAAATAATTAGATCTACCCTCTCCCACCAGGAATCATCTAACACTCTGTCCTTCACTCTTTTTGAGGCTTCTTGATCTATCTTTCTCCATAAAGACCAAAACTCTGAAATAACCATGGCCCCAAGAGCGGTCTTGACATCCCTCAACCTCTTCAACACGATGAATGAAGAGGCAAACAATGTATCTGCAATATTCAACAATAATAGATTAGTGTAATCCTTGTAGATAGTGAGGGAATTTGTATGTTTTATACAAAGTTGCGGATATGTCATGCATCCTTAAAATTGCTTCCAATCCAAAGAACATCAGATGCAATAAATTTATTTGATAAGTTCAATGAATGGACAATGCAAGGAGTCCAAATACTTATGGATATTTAGCTTCCACAATCAAGCCAGTAGCCTTGCAAACAGGTGCATTATTTGTAATTATTTGCACACAAGAATCAACACCTACATCTTCAATAAATTTAATAAACAACTCACTCATATATTGTTCATCCTTGTATTGTCCAAGTGCATCCACTGATTTCAAGAAAAATAGACCATTTAAGGAAGACACTGTGATGTTGATGAGTGCATGTCGTGTTGGATCTATCCATCCATAAAAAACAATGATAACCCCAGATGTTGTCCATGCTGATATAACATGCTCAAGAATTTTTTCCACCTCTTTCTTTGCCTTTGTCAACAAAGTGGTTCTAAGCTTCTCTGATCTAGGAGGCACATACCCTAATGGATCCACTTGAGTTAGAGCTTGAAATGTCTCAATAAATAGAGGTGAGCATGCAACATTGAAGGATATGAAGTTATGGTATAAAAAAAAAGAAATGGTGAGGTCAAGCTCTTCTCGCTTCTCTTTCTATAAAATCTTGTCCATTGGACCAAGTGCAATTACCTTTCTTTTGGTTGCTTTTCCCCCCCACCCCCCCACTAGAACTCTCAAATGGGAACTTGTTGCTGCTTTTCCTCAAGAATGGAAGGGGGTCATAATTCTTGTTTTAATTTGTTTTTTTAGCCACATTTGCCACACCAACAAATGTCTCTCTTTCCATTTCCTTCCTCTTTTCTAAAGACACCTATGTACAAGATGAAATTCCACAAATTGGTAAATACAACAAATGGGCTTTCACACAACAATATGTGCGCATGAAATTATTGTGGCAATAACTGCATTTCCAGGAAACATTTCCTCCTCCCTTAATCTTTTTACCTTGCTTTGCCTCTCTTGTGACATATTTCCACAATGGATATTTGTGGTCTTGAGGTTGTTCTCTTCCCTCAACATTTGAAGTTGTTGTTGCAACCCCACTTCCAATAGATGGAACACTTGTAGACCCTGATGAAATAGGAACAGGAGGGGCATCTCCAATGGGGAAATTATTTCCCTTCCTTTTCCCCTTCCTTCCTACCCTTAGTTGAGCCATGATTGTTGTAAATAAACAAAAGATGGCCAAATTTGTAAAAGAAATGCATATGAAAACCGAATGCAAAAAAATAGAGAAACAATGCACTTACCTGTTGCTTGAATCGCCTTGAAAATGTTCCTTCACTCCTTGCTACTCCTTGCTCCTTACTCCTTTCCTCATTCATACCAAACTCCAAGTGAAGAAACAGAGGGCAAATCGGGATTTTTAAAACCAACCACCTTTTTTCGTCGGTTGTGTCTGGTGAATCGGGACACTATCGTGTTCGTACAAGACACAATCGGGATAGGACGCGTCCTATACAGACAATATATGACACAATCCCCCAGGCAATAATCCTTGTGAATGATGTCTAATTCGTTGGATTTGGGACATGATGGCCCAATCCAACGAATATGGTTTCTTAGGTCAAAATTGTTCAAAATTGTTAAATATTGATTTTCCTAAATTTTGGCCACTTGGGTACCTTATATATAGCCTAGATCTAATTTTCTTCTTGCTATAATTTACTACATAACTCAAAATATCAAATCTGAAATATCTGAATCATGCACATCAAGAGAATAAAAAACATGAAATTTTCAGTTTTGGTGAACTTTTCTTATATTTGGGCATATTTGACACTTGTTTCTAATGTCATTATCTTGTTGATATGTGGTTTATTTATTGTTGTAATAAATAGATCATATCTGAAATCTCTCTGAAAAATGCATCTTAAGAGGGCTAATACATCTAATTCCTAGGTTTGCTAAGTTTACTTGGTAATTGGGTTATTTTTTGTGACATTAGGCAAACATATGCAATATGGAATTTATATTTACTTGTTGTTGTCATAAATTTCTTACTGTTGCCATAAAAGTGATTTATTTTTCATTGTGAGCTCCTTGGAACATAAATTGCATAAGTGCTCTCATAGTCTTACATTCCATTGTATTTTGTTCCTAGCATTGGCATTGTGGAGGTGACTAACATTGTCTTTTCCTTGTGAGTTTATATGCTAAAAAGTTTGTAATTCACATCTAATAAGCTCACTCTCTAAGCACACTTCAAATATTTGGTTTAAGTACATAAATTTTTCCTATGTCCCTCTAATCCAATTTGTATTGAAATAACTTGTTTCATTTGTGCATCTAATTGGTGGTGATCTAGGTTGCATCTAAGTGTTCTTAACATTGAAAATTTGTAAATCATATTGTGTTGAAGAACATTGAATAAAGACGCTTATTGTCTTTTGTGGAAAATGGTCATTGGATTATCATACTAAATCATTGGTTAACAATTGCTCTATTGTTTATCAATTGTGGATATATATTTTTGAGCAATCACATCTTGTGGTATCCATATTTCTTGTTGGAAATTTTGAAATCTAACACTTGTCTTTTGGTTGAGATTACCTTTTCTAAACATTTTGAATTACTTAACATCTTAATTGTGGTAAAATATAGCTATGTACTTAAAGAAACACTTAAGAAATCTCATCTAAAAGTCTCACCCATAATCTCTTGCACAAACATCCTAGTTCTAGATTGCATTGAAATTTACCTCCTAGCATGAGCTTGGTTGATAAAGGCATAGAGCAATAATTTTCCAATTATCTTGAGAGATGCAACTTTTCTTAGTGGTTAACACAATGAACTTCCAGTCGTCAAAGCCACAATCTCTATAGCGCCAGAGGCACGAGGTTGGTGGAACATGGTGATTTTTGGGTAGCATCAAATATGCTCTAGCTCAAAAAAAATTTGGAGGGGCTAGAACACATGAGATCTCCAAGACCCAGAAATGATTTGGAGAAATTCCACCTGGAGCTTAAGTTATTCAAATAATTAATTATTTTAATGGAGACCCTAAGTCTAATTTAGGGAAATTCAATAATTAAAGTGAATTAATTTAAACATGTGGGTGAGAATGTTCTAAGTGACGAGGATCAAGTCTTTTTTAATCTTAGTCGTCGATTAGAGATTAGATCACGACCGTTGATTCGTCAACTCGAAAAATACTAAAGGAAGGCTTGGGTTCAGTTGGAGAACACACATAGAGTGGCAGCACTTGAGCTAAGCCAAAATTCTAGGGCGTGATTTGTAGATAATTTTTGAGTGAGCTTGCAGTGCAGTGAGGGGCAATTCATTAGTGCATTAGGGGAATTTTGAGGTCTAAAATGGGCATCTTAAGGAAATTGTAAAATAATAGTGGAAATAATAAGATAATATTAGATTACATCATCAAATTTTAGAGGGAAAAAAGGAAAAACTATTTTTTCAACTCATATCTTCAACTTATCTCCTTATGGGTTTACTCAAATTTCAAGCAAGACACTCGTTGGATGTAGAATCTGATTCCTTATCCAAAGAGTATCAATGTTGCATACTTTCGATGGACCCTTCGGCAAAAAAAATAAGAAATACATGAAAAACATGATTGCAATCACTTATTTTCATGTATTTCTCATTTTCGTGTAATAGGGTCCATCGAAAGTATGTAACATGGGTACTCCTTGGATGAGGAATTAAATTTTGCATCCAACAAGTACTCCCACTCGAAATTTGAGTCAAACCATACAGAGATAAGTTGAAAATACAAGTTGAAAAAGTTATTTTATTATTTTATTATTTTTTAATATTTTTACTTTTTTACCCCAAATGGTGAATCATCCCCCATGGTCGACATTATCATCTTGAATCCTATTAGTTCTTATAAATTTTATTTTGGTCGTAAATATTTCTTAGGAGGCCCATTTTAGACCTCAAAAGTTCTCTAATGGGATTTCTGAGTCCAAGGCTGAGAATACAATAGCAGAGATGCAGAGTCATACCACAAAGCAGTGCAGAACCAGGAGGGGTGATGCAGAGGCTACGTAAGTTTAGGAGGGGTGACGTAGAGGCAACGTAAGCTCAGGAGGGGTGACACAAAGCCAGAAGGGCTCACATAGAGGGGTGTTGACCCAGCAAAGGTGACACAGTCACTCAATGACTAGCGTCAGGGTTTCATTGGGCCAGATCAAGCTTGTATTCTGTAGATCTGAAAGGGTGACGAAGCCACACTGAAGAGTGACACAGGGACTGCGTAGGCACCTATGGAGTGCTTTATTATGAGCTGAATCAGCCATAATATCTATCTCCAAAAATAGAGGTACATCTGCCGGGATTTTCTCTGTTGGGTAAACCACTACTGGTACCCTAGTTTGTATTCGGAAATCTGCATAATAATAAAACCCCTCAAGAGCTGCTGCAAAAATTTTCCCGCAGGTTTTTCTGAGACATTTGTCCAAAAAATCTTGTGTCCTTTTTCAAATGTGCTAATTTTTCAGTACTTGATCTGTATATTTATGTAGGCAGCAATGTATTTACTTTGATGTTTTTCTTGTATTATTCAGAAAAATAACTTGTTAAGCAAATAAAACAAGTAGGAGAAGTAAATCAGTTTATTTTTGTAGGATTTATGTTTAATAAATTTAGAATTTTTCACAGAATATAGGGGGAGGTATCGTTAATCAGGCCATTTCCTGCTTCCCATTGGCTTTCATTTCAAAACCTACTCTAAAGACTATTTCTCAAAACAATTAGGGGAGAAGTTCTATTTAGACTAGGCATATAACTGAGAATAACCAAGATCATTGCATCACACATAGATCCTAGGATTTGCACATCATATAGGTTAGTCAATAATTTAAGCAGCGGGTGTCCATCCGGTTACTTGGTTTCAATTTACAATAAGCAAGAATTGTGAGTCCATTAGGCACTTGTCTCATACTTGAAAATTTAATCTAATCAATAATCTTCCTCAAATTCAGCCAAGTGACCAAGCCACTCATCCGTGTCTCGCAACCAAGTTGGTTCCCATCTTGTCTTCCTTCATCTCATTTCATAGAGATTACCCACCATATCCTGTTGTTGGGAGACATATAGAACGGAACGAGCGAGGATAAGGGTGATAGCCCCTGAACTGAGCAGTGTTCGCGGTGCTTGTACAATCTGGGCGACAACATTTTTTTCCGTTATTGCCATGGACCAATTTATTGGACCTTGGTTTTCACGACACTCTCTTTAAAAATTCCTAATCTTCTAATCCTGCATCATTCTCCATCTTCTCATCACCTTATCTTGTGTTCTCTCACTAATCTCCTTATCTTGTTCATTCACATCATTAGCACCTGGACGTTTAGGTTGGTTTCCAACTTGGGTGTAGACTCCACTTATTCATCCATTCACAATAACATACTCTAGAAGGAATC
Source organism: Pinus albicaulis (assembly GCA_034641835.2). NCBI lineage: Eukaryota > Viridiplantae > Streptophyta > Pinopsida > Pinales > Pinaceae > Pinus > Pinus albicaulis. The sequence goes on from CM076583.1 coordinate 288,574,725, forward strand.
CTGGTAGCCTGGTTAACCCCGCTCCCGATCCTGAAAAGGTTCTAAGAGCCTGGTTAAAAAAGTTACACTCTAGAGACCGTTTAAACTTTCTCAGATAGGAATCCCTCCTTGACCTCCATTTTCTTTTCATTAACCATCCTGTAAATTTGACGTCATGGGTGATTTTTACAGGCCTTGCAACTTCATAAACAGTTAGGGGTATCCGCATGACCTACCAAATGAATCTACCATTAGCAAGTTGCTGCTCTTCCAATGGAATAATGCCATCAATGTTGAAGCACATATTAAGAAAGTCAATTGCTTCATCCAAAGTTCACTCACACTGCAGCTTATAATCATGAAGATGCCAGAATGAAGCCCTTAATCCTTTCCTTAGAAGCCGATGATTTTGATTTGTTTCAAGATAAGGCCAATAATTCTGTTTATTATTTGAGGACTCTCCTTGATGATTTTAGAGATAAATATGGGGACAAAAGAGAAGGGAAATATTTGGTTAAAGATTTCAATACTATTGTGTTCGTGTGTTTAGTACAAGGGTGTACGAAAAACATCGGTGCTTGGTAGGAGTGATCACTAGCCTACAAGCAATGTCACAGGGAAAACATGGGTTGTTAGATGGTTAAGGAAGCATCATAACATGTAGAAAAACTTGTTATAAAACATAGGATACTACAAAAAAGAGGAGGAAAAAAGAAACAACAAATACACATATAACACAAGCTCAATATCGAGTAAACGAACTAATAATACCAACGGAGAACGAATTCCCTTTTATTAGCTGTTGGTGGTAAAAAAGAGGTAGAACGTTAAAACACTCACAATGAGTCCTTAGAGTTATGAATCTATAATACTCAAAGCAAGGAGGGCTCTTCCCTTAAGCTTTCTGTTGGTCTCTCTCTTTTCCTCGAATGAGTGATCGAATAACAGACAACTGTTGCACTTCTCTTATGGGATTGAGATGTTGGATGGCCAAAAAATGAATCCCTTCACCCTCTTGCTGCTTGGACAACACACTGTTGGTTTTCTAATGGGAAATTTGGCCAGAATAACAATGTGTTCTAAAATTTTCTTCTCGTAGTGGTATTTTATAGGAAAAATTCAAATCTTCTTCCCTCTCTTGGTACAATTGTGGATAGTGACCCAAGAGCGGTGGTTGATTCCAATGTGTGCTCACTTGAGGTCTCAAGGTGGCTCTATGCAGCTGTCCTTGAGCGGCCTCATGTGGATAATATTCTTTCTGAAGTGTGCAAAGTGGTCTCGGATAGTGACCTTCCGCCATACCTAAGACTGTGTGGCTTATTGAGGGAAATCCGCGGAGCCTTGCACTGCTATCGAAGAAAAGGGCGTGTGGAGTGAAATTTTCTAGTGTCCTCTATGCACAATTTTATAAATTTGCCTCTTGACCTTAGAGAAAGTTAAATTTTCCATATTCTCTAATTTTTTTCAACCCTGTAAATCCTTTTTCTTGACATTTCATGATGTCTTTTGATTGTCCAATTTTCCAGTGATAACAACTATTAAGAAAAAAGAAAAAAAAAATGGTGGAAGAATTCAATCAAAGATTCAACAAGCTTCTGAGAGATATGACTCAAGACTAGCCTCCTGACAAGACTATTCTAGAACAATATCTTGAGGCTTATCCCATAGAAACGCAGTATGAGATCAGACGTGTTCATCCCAGCGCTAAAATTTTTCCAGGGCAGGGCTGAGAATTGGAAAAATATAAGAAACCCTCAGGGAAATCAGAGATCCCTGGTTTTGAAAGAATCCAAGTTAGGTCTAAAGGGAAAGAAATCAAAGAAGAAGAGTAAATAATTGTTAAAAAATTAACTATAATAATGAAATTTGAACATGAGAGGCAGATAAGTCAAATGCAGAATAAATTGATACAAATGGAAAGGCTCCATATGAAAAGTGTGCCACCTAGGAACAACAATAATAATAGGGGTAACAACAACAATCCATGGCCAAGAAGGAGTCCTCCGATTGACCAAAGGCCCCCTAAATTGCTTGAGTCTGCCACCATGATTAATGAGCCTATGCCATTTTGCAGACATTGTGAGGGTTTTCATGAAGAGAGTACATGTGCCTTTGCTAGAAGGATTTTGGAGGAAAGTAAGAAACAAATGGATAATAAAGCAAATCAAGAAAACTCCAAAGAAATTCAGTGTGTTAATATGATATCTTCCACTTTTTCCTGTGAAAATTCTTAAACCCGCGAAATCCCTATTGCAACAAACTGATATTACTTCTCCTACTTGATAAAATATGTATGTTATTTACTATGTTCTACAAGTAAATACTGAAGTAAATACACTGCAACATTCACTAAATAAACTGCAGAAAATAAATGTGGAAACAAGATCTAATCAAGAAAATCAAACACACATGACACTATAGTTTTTGGAGTAATGTGATCCAAACTTATGCAGGAATGCAATAAAATACAAAAATACACATAAACACAGAGATGTAGCAGGAATAAAACCTTGTTTCATTAATATCAAATAGTTGAAATATGCTTACAAACAGAATGGAAATAAACTAGCTAGGGCACTGTTTGGTCTCAATCTAGTCTCCTAAACTGAGCTCATTTAATTGTCAACCAGGATTTGAAACTGCTGAAGTGAAGTGTACTGTATGTACCTAGGTGTTTGTTTCTTAATGCGTTGTGTGTAGTGTTTTGTGATGTTTTTGGTCTTTTGTGATGATTTATGATGTTTTTGGTCTTTTGGTGTTTTTATGTTCACAAGAAAAATGACTAGAAAACTGATGGAAGGAAGCTAATGATTAAAAACAGAGTGAGACCTAATTGATGGATGACAGATAACAAATGCAATTGGAAACACTGAAGCAGAATCAAATCTAAACTATGACTAAGTGAAAGCAGATCTTGATAATGACTTTTAAGCAAATGATTCAAAACACAAACTAAACTTGTCAAACATGGTCAACTAAGCATGCAAATCTTCCTAACTAAACAGTTTAAACAACTAACTCATAATGATGCAACATCTTGTCCTTGATTAGAGATTTTTTGAAGTATGTTTGGAGTAAAACATTGATATCATCATAAGATTTTCTACTCTAAAGCTAATTCCTAACTCTATTCTGCAATTTAATTGAATGTCACAAAACCTTACTCAAGAGTTATTGATTTCTTTTCAAAGTAGCCTTTTGAGGGAGAGCTTTGTTTATGAAATGATGAGGAAATTGCAGAGGTACTTCAGGCCTTAAAATGATGTGGTCTTCTGTTCATGTAGTGATGGGTTAATTATGGATTTTATAACAAGAAGAGATTTGTGAATAATGAAGGCTGTTTTGTTAAGTTTAACAACTGAAGTAATCTAGTATGCAGTGACTGACAACTTAATATGGAGTGTAAATGCAATGAATTGAACTACAACCAAACCTAAAATGTCACTAACCTAAAACAGTGTTGAACTATAAGGCATTATCAAACCCAAAACAGAACAACTGAACATGAATTAAGTGCAATGAAACTCCGGAGTATCCTAACTATACTATCATGCATTATTCTATGAAATTATACAGTCTGTTTGTCCATCATTATTGATATTTTGGAAGAATTCCTTCTTTTGGAAGAGCTAGAACAATTCTGACTGTGTAATTGAGTGCAAATGCAAACATAAAGGACTGAAAGCAATGAAAAAACTAAGATATCATATCCATATCCTACTCGTCATTATGATGTTTTGGGCAAGCGTTTAAGAGCAAGAACAGAGATGGTACTTAGTGCAAACACACAACTAAAACATTCATTATCACGGTTATGCCTTGGACTCCTTAAGAATTTATTGGAAGAGTTTCTTCTTGTGGAAGAGTGATTAGAACAAGTGTAACTGTGATAGTGAACAACAAAAACTACAACTAAATCCTACAATACTATAGTCATTTTCCCATTCATCATTATAATCTTTTGGAAGAGCTTCTTCTTGTGGAAGAGTTAGAATGAGTATAACTACAGTAGCTAATTAAAAACAACTATGAATTCGACTTCAAATCCTACAATACTATAGCTATTCTCCATTCATCATTATAATCTTTTGGAAAAGCTTCTTCTTGTGGAAGAGTTAGAATGAGTATAACTACAGTAGCTAATTAAAACAACTACTAATTCAACTTCAAAAAAAAACGTAAAGGCAGCTAGAATACTTATCTAATTTACGCAAATAAATCCGTGCAAGAGGCAGGGGCCCTCTACCACCTGACGGAATTCAACTCCAAATTAAATCAACACTTTCAAAACAACACTGTCTGCTTCATTAAAGATGAAAGAACTTGAACATAGCACTCTGCGTCTTCAAAAATGTAGCACAGAATCTAAGCAAAATCTAACATAAAATCTAGCATCAAATCTCACATAGCTCTCGATTTCCCAAGTGTTTATATAACAAATGTAAATAACAAGATTTGCAACAATTCAGGAACACTATCTTTCCTTATCGGAATCACATTAGGACTCTTGAAGTGGCTGCGTGAAAAGGAAAAGACATCTGGACTGAGACAGTCCTAATAGAAGTCTTCCTTCCTAAATGTGTTCCCACGTTCCAAAACCATACCTAGAATTCGTTTCTTCCTCCATGATGAGCAACGGACCATGTAGACATGACGTGGATTATGCCCATATGCGGTTTTTCTTGAGAGGCCACCTGGAACATACTCAAACGTGAAGATAGTTGCAGAATCGCCGGTTAGCTACGGAATGTCTGCATTCTGCAGCTAGTTCCTGTCAAAATGCTTTACAATGGAAAAAATCACAAAACTTAGCAAGTGAGTCATGTAAATCATTCTAGAAGTAATTTTAACTATATTCATTGATCAATTGGGTCTAGGATAGCAATGGACAAAACAAAATGAGGTAAAATGGAATGAAAGAAAGCACAATTTTGAGGCTCAACGGGCACTCGTAACTTATCTTTGAGAAGAGATGTGGCAGCTACAGGCGTCTAAACTTTATTACAATGAAAATCAAGGGAATTTTTATTATTTAACAACATAGGAAAACCCTAAAAAACCAAAACCCTAATCCCAAGGGAGGAAACACCAAGAGTTTGTGGGCCCCGTTGGGGTTAGTTGGGCAACAAAATTCCCGAGGTCGTAACTTGACCATATTATCTCTATTTCGCATGTACCATATATCATCGGAAATATCTCTCTGAGTATTATAGGTTTTTCCATGGGCCCCTTCCTACAAATAAAGGGTTGCTACAAACCTAAAAAAAATGTTGTTTAGGGGGTCAAAACTGCTCTCGAAGTTCAGTACCCAAAAAACTGCTAAAAATAATAAATGCTGCTATAAAAAAAGGAAAATAATGAAACTGATTGGAGGTCTAGGTGGAATAGGCGGGTGGCCACCAATAACCACCTAGATCATTCCTCCCCTTAGGAAGAAATGGTCTCCATTGCATACAAAGCCTCCATCGAGTGAGGAAATTTCTGTTGAACCTATTCCTTGGTGAGCCACCTGCCCCTGGTGAAGGAGTTAGCATGCTTTGACAACTCGATATAGTTAGATCCTCTGCTAGCAGGTGTTCTTGATCTATGTATCCATGATCCGATCAGTTGTGGATTTTTCCATGCAGTCTGGGTTTAATTCTGTTGGTGTGATTTTTTCTTCCATGTCGAATGTGTCCAGTAGAGGAGGAAAGTAGGGACGAAGGCGATCCACATTGAACACTGGGTGCAAACCAAGGAATGGTGGAATACTGAGCTCGAAGGCATTTTCCTCTATATCCTTGGTGATGGTGTATGGCCCATATTGAAGCAAGCGAAGCTTGCAGTGGTGTCCATCGAGGTGATCCTTCTGCAAATGTAGACACACTTTGTCACCCACCTCGAAGTTGTGTTGCACCCGAGGTTGATAATGTCGCTACTTGTACTTAGCATTGGCTTTGTCCAATATGTCATGAACCTGTTGGAAAATGTGTTGAATGCGCTCAATGAATTTGTTCACCTTGTCAGCTTCAAACTGGACATGAGCCAAATCTTCTTGAGTAGCCGAAAATGGCATGGCTTCGTTAATGGGACATAATGGATGGAATCCAAGCCCACCTGAAAGGAGTTGTGGTTGGTTGAGCTACAGAGAGCCTGATAATAGCTATGTTATACATAGGGGAGGCTCTCATCCCATGTGGGAGGATGCTTTGAGTTGTACATGCGCAGAATGTGTATGATCATCCTATTGACGACCTCTGTCTGGCCATCAGTTTGTGTAGAAATTTGCTGAATAATGAATATTTATCCACTAAGATTATCCTGGTCACACATTAATTCGAATTCATGCCTAACACATAACCTCTTCTACAATTGATCATCAATTTGCGGAAATAGAAACAGTCGCATGCACACATAAACACAATATGTAATGGGGAAAGCTTATAGCTGAAAACCCCCAACTATTTTGGATATTATAATAGAAGAGAACATGTAACAATCTCAGTACAATACTCCTCATAAGTACTCAGTACTGTCTCCAAAAGTTACACACAAACTAGCTCAGTTTTGAACAAGTCACAGGTTCAAAACTCATCCACTAATTTCTTGCCTCTATTGCGCAATCCAAGTTGGTTCAATGAGAGATCCAAGTTCGAATCTCCTTGGCTTCAACTGCGCAATCTTCATGGGAAATCTCCTCCAATTCTTGTGCCAATCTCATGCACAACTAATGTCGCAACTAATAGCAAACTCACCCTTTCATCTACCTCTTCCACTGGTCTTCACTAAACTGTCCATGCAATGTAGTAAACTGATGTGTTCTTGAGTTGAATAATGAGTTAATAATTAGTGAATTAAATAATATTTAATTCACTCCACTCATCACTAGTGTATTAGCTAGTTAAACTAAACACAACCAGTTCAACTAAGTTAAACCGAACACAACTCCACTAACTGTCTCATCAACTCCACCAAACTCCGCCACTTGAGTTCTAACTGAAGTCAACCATGCATGAGCTCACCAAACCCCTAGGAATAGCGTAATTCCTTCTGTCAGGTGCATGGGCCACATCCGTAGCTCCAACTGAAGTGTTGTAAGAGAATAAACTGAAGTTTATAGTCCAAATATTATTAAGGGCTAATAATATTTGACTGACCTATTTTTAGACAGGCAGTCTAAAAATAGAATTCGACCTATATGTCTAAAAATAGAGGTCCATCTATTTTTACCAACTCGACCAATCATCCAAGAATAGCATACTGCAACTCCTAGACCATGCTCCATATGTCTAAAAATAGACATAGTCTAAAAATAGACTTTGCGCCAAAAATAGCCCGCGGGCCCACTTAGTGAAGGCGACTTCATTTCACTAAGCTCCATCATCTTGTTGCATTTTCAACACTCCCTCTCAACAAGATATGGATTATCTGCAACCCCTATCCCGCCTCTGTGGAATTCGAATTTTCTCCTGGTGAGCGCCTTCGTCAAGATGTCAGCATCCTGATCCTCCGTGGGAATATATGAAAGTAACATGATTCTCCGCTGCACACAATCTCTGATATGATGGTACCTGATGTCGATGTGTTTGGATCTATCATGAAATACTGGATTAGACGAGAGTTTAATGCAACTCTGGTTATCACAATAAATCATAGTAGGCTCCAAGTGCAACTCGAACAATCCGACGAGGATCTTCCTCATCCAAATAGCCTCGCATGCAGCCAAGCTAGCTGCCATGTACTCGGCCTCTGCTGAAATGAGTGCCACGGATCTCTTCTTCCTGCTGTACCAGGAAACTGCTGTCGACCCAATACTGAAAACTCCTCCAGATGTGCTCTTTCGGTCCGTTGGGCTCCCTGCCCAATCTGCATCAGTGAAGCCGCTAAGCTTCGCTCCAACCTCCTGTCTCTACCATAGACCATATCCCGATGTGCCACTAAGATAACGCAATACATGCTTGCCTGCCTTCCAGAAGAGCTTGGTAGGCTTAACCATAGCTTTCGAAAGCTGGTTAACAGCGTAGCATATATCGGGTCGTGTATTGACCAGATACATAAGTGACCCCACCAACTGTCGATAAACAGTGGCATCCACTACCTCCGCTGAAGTAGCATCCTCCTTCCTCCAACCACCAGGAAGAGGAGTGTCAACAGGCTTGCAGCCATGAATTTTGAACCTCTCCAGTATCTCTCGGGCATACTTACCCTGAGAAACAAACATTCCTCCACTGCGCTACCAAATCTTCAATCCCAGGAAATAATGAAGGAGGCCTAAGTCCTTCATCTCAAAATCTCTAGCAAGGTCCTCCTTGCATGAAAGTATCAACAGCTCATCACCCGTCAAAATCAGATCATCTACATACAGTACAATGATCAGCAACTTCCCCTCCACCACAATCTGGTACAGGTTAGGATCCACCTCACTCTTGGAGAATCCAAGTCCGGTGAAATAATTGTCTATCCGTGTGTACCAAGCACGAGGTGCTTGTTTCAGCCCGTACAATGCTCTCTTGAGTCGGCAAACATGCGACTCACTGCTGAAGATCTCGAAACCTTTAGGTTGTTCTATGTACACATCCTCCTCAATGACTCCATTGGGGAACACAGTCTTCACATCCATCTGATGGATGTGCCATCCCATCTGCGCTGAGAGAGCTAGGATCGTCCGTATGGAAGAGTACCTTGCGACAAGTGCAAAGGTCTCCTCATAATCGATCCCCTCGATCTGTGAGAAGCCTCAGGCAACAAATCTTGCCTTGTACTTCTCCACACTCTCGTCAGCCGCCTGCTTCACTTTGTAGATCCATCTTGAACCCACCACTGATTTCCCCTCCAGTCTTGGGACAATCTCCCATGCACTGTTTCTGATAATCGAATCATACTCTTCCACCATGGAATCTACCCATGCGGGGTCCTCCACAGCTTCCTCGAAAGAGGATGGCTCTATCACGAAAAATTTTCTCACAAGAGCCATGTATCCAGTGTACCGCCCGTTGACTGCCTCCGTCCGTGCCGTGCTGTACGTCTTCCTACAACCTTCGCATCTCTGTTTTCGCTCGCTTCGCCCTTCTGTAGCGCGCTTGCGCCCTCTGATGGTTGGCGCTGCATGGGTGGTTTCTTCCACCTCCTGAACTTCCTCTTGTGGCTGATCCACATCCGGAAGCTCCTCCTTAGCAACTAACATCTCCTCATCTGCATGCAAGTGTGGCTCCCTCTCAAGCGAACACCGCATGGCTTTCTCCTCCCCCCGAAATTTGAGATCCCCGCCGCACAACAACGCCCCCGCGAATCGTCCGGGCAATACACACGATAGTTGTGGGGCGTATCGCTGTACCCCACAAATATTCCAACCTCCGCGGCCGGATCCGCCTTCTTTCCGGCATCCTTCGTCACATGCATGTAGACAGTGAGCCAAAAATCTTCGTATGAGAAATATCAAAATTTTTGAAGCGAAAAAATGCCTCCTCTCGGTGTACTCATGCCAAGTATCTTGTGAGGACAACAAGTCCGCACATACACCGCATTGCATGCCTCAGCCCACAAGTGAAGGGGTAGGCCCTGATCATGCAACATCACCCGTGCAGCACCCACGATCGTTCTGTTCTTCCGCTCAGCAACCCCGTTCTGCTGTGGGTTATGAGGTGCTATGAGCTCTCTCCGAATTCCTTCTGCGCTACAAAAGTCCTTGAATTCAGTAGAGATGAATTCACCACCATTGTCGCTCCTAAGAGCCTTCACATGCTTCCTCGATTCCTTCTCAACCAATGCCTTGAACTCACAGAACTTTGAGTATGTCTCGCTCTTCTTCTGCATGAAGAAGATCCAGCACTTCCGAGAAAAATCATAAAAAAAGATCACATAGTACTTGTGCTTTGCTGTCGAAGCTACTGAGAAAGGTCCACACACGTCTGTGTGAACTCTCTCAAGGATCGTCGTGGCATGACTATCCTTCTCGTGAAAGGTGGCTTTCACATATTTTCCCAAGGTACACCCCTTGCACTGATCTGACTGCACAAGAGTGCCTTTAGGAAGCCCAGTAGAAATATGCTATAGTATCTTCAAAGCACCATGGTGAAGGTGGCCCAATCTCCTGTGCCACAGCTCGCCCTCATCATCCTGGCTCACCACTGCTTCCGCCTTGCATGCCATTGCTGCGCAGCCATCTACTTGAAACTGATAAAGGTTCTTGACTCGAACCCCTATCTTCCAGGTCTCTCCAGTTGTCTTACTGCGCAGGAAAGCCTTTCCTTCGCTGAAGACCACATCATACCCCTTGTCTTCCAACATCGCCATAGAGATCAGATTCTTCATCAATCCTGGAACATGCAATACTTCCTTCAATACGAAGGGTTTACCAGACTCCCTCTCAAAGGAAATGGTACCGATACCGGTCGCACCGTATCTACCATCATCGCCCATCTCGATGTGCACTCCAAGATCTTTTTCCTCCAGATCTGAAAACAAATCCCGATCTCCTGTCATGTGAAATGACGCACCACTGTCCAAGAACCATACTGATCCCATCACACTTGAAACCAAGCATGCGATCGCTGAAAAATCCAGCTCAGAACCGGGAGGCCAAGGCCTCCCCGCCGTAGATCCGAAGCAGTTCTCTTATTTTTCTTCTTCTCGCGACACCCAGGCATAGTGTCCATGCTAGTGACAGTGAAAACACTTCACCTTGGAAATTTCTTGCTTCTTGCCTTTCGCACCAGACTGAGAAGCTTTCTTTCTCTTCCCCTTCTTTTCTTTGGCAGCCAAAGCGCAATTTTCTTCATCAGATGCCTTTGATGAAGATCCATCCCTGGTAGTCTGCCTTATCTCCTCTTGCATGAGATCCGCCTAAAGTCGCTCCCATCCCGGCAACTTCTCCCAACCATTGATAGAGTCCTGATAGGAATGCCAACTCTTCGGAAGACCAAGGAGAGCCAAGTCCACCAAGTCCTCTTCATCGACAGTCACCCCCACACTTCCCAGCTCATCTCTGCATTGAGTGAACTTCGTGAGGTACTTGGCGATACTGTCGCCTTTCTCCATCTTAATGTTTCTGAGTTTATCCTTGAGCGCCAGCTTCCTTTGGTCGCTCTTGCTCTGGAATAGATATGTCAACGCTTTCCACATCAAATATGGAGAGGCTTTTCCATGCAGGCTGGATACAATGTGATCCCTCACGCCCTCCAACAGAATCCTTCGACATTTCGCCATCTTCTTTTTCCAAGCCTCAACTTTAGCAGGATTAGTAGGATTTTGGACATCCATATCTACGAACTCCTTCAGCCCATTATCTTCTAATACTGCCTCCATCTGATCTTTCCATGCAACATAATTCGAACTGCCTTCAAGAGCATATTCGAGTCGCAAATCGTTGAAAGACATTTCAACTCTGGCACCAAGAAAACAAGCTGCTGCAAAATTTGAATTCCAAGCTCAAAACTCAACTGCTTCTGGATCTGTGAGAACAAATTATTTCTAGCACAGAGATTGACTGTAAGGGAATTTACTGGATATATCACCTTTCAAAGAAAGGATGGATCCAGAGGCTACCTGGCCCGTTACAGACTCTGTCTACTGAAATAAAATTGTAATCACTGTAATAGATCTCGATGATCAATTCGCTCTGATACCATGTAGAAATTTTCTGAATAATGAAGATTTATCCACTGAGATTATCCTGGTCACACATTAATTCGAATTCATGCATAACACATAACCTCTTCTACAATTGATCAACAATTTGCGGAAATAGAAACAGTCGCATGCGCACATAAACACAATATGTAATGGGGAAAGTTTATAGCTGAAAACCCCCAACTATTTTGTATATTATAATGGAAGAGAACATGTAACAATCTTAGTACAATACTCCTCACAAGTACTCAGTACTGTCTCCAAAAGTTACACACAAACTAGCTCAGTTTTGAACAAGTCACAGGTTCAAAACTCATCCACTAATTGCCTGCCTCTATTGCGCAATCCAAGTTGGTTCAATGAGAGATCCAAGTTCGAATCTCCTTGGCTTCAACTGCGCAATCCTCATGGGCAATCTCCTCCAATTCTTGTGCACGACTCATGCACAACTCATGTCGCAACTAATATCAAACTCACCCTTTCATCTACCTCTTCCACTGGTCTTCACTGAACTGTCCATGCACTGTAGTAAACTGATGTGTTCTTGAGTTGAATAATGAGTTAATAATTAGTGAATTAAAAAATATTTAATTCACTCCACTCATCACTAGTGTATTAGCTAGTTAAACTAAACACAACTAGTTCAACTAAGTTAAACCGAACACAACTCCACCAACTATCTCATCAACTCCACCCACTTGAGTTCTAACTGAAGTCAACCATGCATGAACTCACCAAACCCCTAGGAATAGCGTAATTCCTTCTGTCAGACACATGGGCCACATCTGTAGCTCCAACTGAAGTGCTGTAAGAGAATAAACTGAAGTTTATAGTCCAAATATTATTAAGGGCTAATAATATTTGACTGACCTATTTTTAGACAGGCAGTCTAAAAATAGACTTCGACCTGTATGTCTAAAAATATAGGTCCATCTATTTTTACCAACTCGACCAATCATCCAAGAATAGCATACTGCAACTCCTAGACCATGCTCCATATGTCTAAAAATAGACATATTCTAAAAATAGACTTTGCGCCAAAAAATAGCCTGCGGGCCCACTTAGTGAAGGCGACTTCATTTCACTAAGCTCCATCATCTTGTTGCATTTTCAACAGTTTGGGGATGGAAAGTTGTGGAATTGGTGAGCTTGGTGTCCAAGACTCCAACATCGACTAGAGGCTGAAACAAAATGTACTAAGGAACCTGTTGTCCCGATCTGAGATGATAGAATGTGGGATCCCAAAGTGTACCCACACTCGTTCAAAGAAGAGTTTTGCAGTTGATTATGTTCTGATATTCTTCTTGTGGGCCACCATAATGGCCATCTTCGAGAATCTATCGACGACCACAAAAGCACAGTCATTGCCATGCTTAGTAGAAGGAAGGCCCAACATGTAATCCATGGAAATGGATTCCCAGGGTTGACTAATGGTAGGCAGAAGAGTATAGAGGCCTTGCTTCTTGATGGTCTATTTGGAAATGACGCATGCATTGTAGGATCTGATGTACTTCCTGACATCCTATCGAAGGTTCGGCCAATAGAAATACTTCTACAGTACTGCTACTATTTTATCAACCCCAAAATTCCTAGCAACCCGACTGTAGTGCTCTTCCCAAATCATCTTGACAGGCTCGCTTGAAAGAATACAAAGGTGTCCCAGGTGACATAGCAGTGCATCCTGGAGGTGAAAATATGGAACTTTCTTAACCCCCAAGAGTGTCTTGTATGTGTGGTCGAATTCTAGATCGCTTTTGTAGAGAAGTGGCCAATCGGAAGTTTCGTGCCCACAAGAGTTGAGCACACTGGTTAGTGTCACAATCAATGGTCAAGCAATCTACAACATTATTGGTGTTTCCCTTCTTGTACTTGATGTTCAAATTAAACTGTTGTAGTTATGTGGACCATTTCTGATAGCGATCATTTTGCAACTTCCTTTGTGTCTGTATGAACTGCACGGGTTGGTGGTCTGTGTGGATGATCGTTTCTTTCCTCAAAATGTAATGCTTCCATTGTCAACAAGCCTGCACAACAAAATACATCTCTTTTTCATAAGTGGGATACTTTTGGACTGTGTTGGAAAGTGTCTCACTGTGATATGCCACTAGATGCCCATGTTGAGTAAGAACTACCCCAATAGCAGAGTTAGAGGTGTCTGTCTTGATAAAATGGTTGTTGCACATTTGGTAATGTGAGCACTGGTGCAGAGCAGAGGCGATATTTAAAATCTATGAATTCCTTTTGTTGAGTTTTAGACCAAAATAATTTTTCTTTCGCTCCTCCCTTGGTGACTTGACGCAAGGACCAAGTGATATGAGAGAATCCCAACACGAACCTGTGGTAGAAATTAGAAAGACCTAGAAAGATATGGAGCTCTATTAGAGTGGTTGGGGTTGGCCAATCTCGAATGACAGCTTGGATCTTGGCTAGATCCACATGCACCCCCCACTTATCAATAATGTATCCCAAATATTGATCTCGGGTCATGGCAAAAGTGCACTATCCAAATTGACACACAACTTGTGTTGTCACAGTGTTTGGAGGACTTGTCAGATGTGGTGGATGTGCTCATCCCAAGTCTGGCTAAAGATCAGGATTTCATCCAAGTACACCACTACAAATGAGTTGGTGAATGGCTGCAAGATTTTTTCCATCAGCCTTGTGAAGGTTGCGGGAGCATTCGTCAACCCGAAAGGCATGACTAGCCATTCGAAAAGGCCCTCCTTTGCTTTAGAGGCATTCTTCCACACATCAAAGGGTTTGATTGGTACCTGGTGATACCCAAACTTCAAGTCGAGCTTACTGAAATATTTTCCCCCCTTGATTTGATCCAAAAGGTCATCAATCTATGGAATGTGGTACCTATTCTGGACAGTGATCTTGTTCAGCGCCCAATAGTCAATTCACGGTCTTTAAGTCCCATCCTTCTTCTACACCAACATGATTGGGCTCCCACAGGGCGATGAACTTATCCATATGTGACCTTTATGCAACAACTCCTGAATCTGCCTCTTGATTTTGTCGTTCTCCAGAACAGAGCGCTAATAGATTGGTCCATTGGGAAGCGGCACACCTGGGGTCAGATCGATGGAGTGCTTGACCTCAAAGTGTAGAGGTACCACTGCGGGTGAGGTAAAGATGTCCCTGTACTGCTCCACAACCTTGTCCATATGTTGTTGTTGTGCGGAGGAGCCCTGTCTAGAAGTCGAGGCCACAATCTTCTTCTTTCCCTGAGGGAGGATCATTAAGAAAAAAATTTCCCAGTTTTGGAAATGAGCTTACTACATTATTTTGTAGTAACCAAAGAGATGGCAGTAGGCAGTCCTACCTTCGATATCCTGTACAACTTATTTCCAAAAGTAACAATAACAACACTAGGCTTGGACTCATACATAGCATCTCGCTTCCACAAGTATGGTTGGCCTAATAATACATCACAAACATCAAGAGGAGAAATGTCACATAAAACCCCATCTGTGAAGAGCTTGATGTTGTAGGGAAGGCGGCGCTGTTGGCTGACACGGAGATCCCGTCCTTGGTGAAGCCACCTGATGGTGTATGCTTGTGGGTGTGTTGTGGTCGACAAGCCTAGCTACTTCACGACCTCTGCTAAAATGAGGTTCTTTTAGCTCCCTCTGTCGACAATGAACTACAACGCGGAACCCTTTACCCACATTTGGGAATGGAAGAGGTGCTCCCCATCCTTTGGATCTTTCGGTTCCTCTTTTTGGATCTTCGTTGTGGCAATGATGACATTGGACTCCGCATCGAAAATATTCTTCTCTTTTTCATTCCCCTTATCGGGTTTTGGTTCAGAGTTGGAGCATGCATCTGATTCAAAAGCCTTCAGCTCAGCCACCAATGACTGCTTGGCCCAACACTCACTTGTCTTGTGAATAGAGCTCTTATGGAACTCACACCACTTCCCCATGTCCTTCTTTGGCTTCATGGTTTTTTTATTTTCTTGCGGATTTGGCGGATTGTCCTGGGCCGCCCCGCCTTGGCTTTGTCCTTTTCTCTGCGGTTTGGGGGCACCTTTCCATTGCTTTTGATTCGAAAATCCAAATTCTCACTTCTTCTGTTAGACCTTCTGCTCAATCTTGGTAGCATACCAATATGTTGCACCAAGTGAGGATATGTTGAGGGACTCAATTTCCTCCTAAATGTATCTGTGCAGACAACTGTGGTACTTCAGCACCAAATTTTTCTCTGAACCTTTGATGCCCAAATTTTTGCGCATGGTTTGGAATAGATTCATCAGCGCATGCACATCTTGATCCCTTTATTGCCGCAATGTAGTCCATTGTATGTACTTGTCCTCATAACTCCCCACAGGGTAATATTGTTCCTTGTTGGCATCTCAGAAAGAATCCCAAGTGGGTGCGACCAAGAACAAAGAGGGTTCTCTCTCATCCTTTTGATCACAATAGGTTTCCCACTAGTCCTTGACATGGGGGGTGGCTTTGAGAAGTGCAAAACTAATCTTTTCTTGGTTGGAAAAGTTATGCACTGAGAAATATCCTTCTAATAGATTCAACCATCAATCTACAGCATCTGCATCTATTTGGCCCTCAAATATGGGAATGTCAAAGTTTACTTGTACCTTGAAAGGAATGGCGCCGCCATAGTGGCTGCTGGATGCAGATGCACCTTCGATGGGTAGTCATTGAAGGATCTGGGAAACGTTATCCATCATCATGTTCGTTTGATTCTCTAGGGCCTCCTCGAGCAATATTTTGATAGGATATCATGCTCCCTCGTCTTTCTTTTCTTCCCCTATGGGCGGCTATCAGGGTTTGTGAGGCTGGTCTTGCAAAGGTTCAACTATATCAAGCCCTAATTCCTTATACCCTGACCCCATTAGGGACATGCGAAAAATGATCGAGAAAGAGAAGACCGCTCTGATACCACTAATCCTGACTTATGCAGTGTTGAGATTTTCTAGTGTTGGCGTAGCATCGGATGTGCTCGAGCTCCCAAACTTTGTGGAGAGACTAGAGTACATGACATCTTCAAGACCTAGAAATGGATTTGAGAAATTCCATCACGTTTAAGAGATAATTAATTAATTAATATTTTTAATTAAGGACCCTAAGTCTAACTTAGGAAAATTAAAAGATTAAAGGTAATTAATTTAAACATGTGATGGAAATGACTTAAGTCACACAGATCAAGCTTTATTTTAATCTTAGCCATTGATTCATTATTAGATCATGACAATTGATTTCCCAAAGAGAAAATTATAAAGGAAAGGCTTTGGGTCAGTTGGAGGACACACACAGAAGTAGAGAACTAAGACTAAGCTAGAATTCTAGGGCGTGGTTTGCTAATAATTTCTAGAAGTGTTTCCACTGTAACGGGGGGTAGTATTGGTGGAAGGGATGATCTGATCCCAGGCCAAGATTGCCGTAAGAGGCAGAGAAGCAGCAGACTGAGTAGCATAGAGGGAGCAACAGCTACACAATGTAGAGGCATCAGGTGCTACACAGAGGCTACGCATGCCCAGAAAGGGCAGCGTAGAGGAAACAGGAGACCAACAGGGCTAAGGCAGGCCTAGCCAGGGTAGTGCAGGGGCAGAATAACCCAGTTTGGGGTGACACAAGCCTTTCCTGAGCTACACAGGGGCTGACGCAAAGGGCTTCAGAGTAGCACTGGGGTTTCTAAAGACTGAAAAGGGTTGAGTTCTGTAAATCCCGTTTAAGGGTGTGAATCAGTCAATTTTTCTTTCTCCAAAATAGAGGTATAGTTGCAGATTGTTTATTTCTCTGCCAGGTTAACCAATTGGTGCTCAGATTTTTTGTACTAAGATTCTACTTAATAATAAAACCCTCCAACATCCAAAGGCTGATTTTCCCACATTCGATTTTTCTGGGGACAATTGTCCAAAAAATCCTATGTGTCACTTTTTCATTGTGCATGTATTCATTTTAGATCTATATCTATGTAGACTATTAATGTGTTTACTTCGATGTTGATGCTGAATATTTGAGATTAATAACTTGATTAAGTAGGAGAATTAAATCAATTTTTAACAATAGGGTTTTTGCATAAATAATATTCGGAAATTTTTAGATGGTATCAGAGTGATTGTATATCTAGCCTGGATCGCCAGCCAGAAGACTAAAGAATATTTGTTGCAGAAAGCATGTAACGTCTCCTACTCCCCATACAATTTTTTTTTTCTCATAAATCTCAGTTCCGATAATAATTGTGCCAAAGGATAAGGTCTAGGTATATGTAAAGTTTCTAGTCTATTTATCACTTGTCCTAATGTGATTAGTATGTATATATATATCAACCTATATATAAACCATACTCATTTGTTCATATTGCTAACTTTATGGGTATGACATGTATTCATACTATGGTCACAAGTATAATTCCACCCTTACATTAATTTCACTACAATTTTGTTTTATAACCATACCCCTCCTTCTCAATTTGATACAATCTATCATTAGTCACTTAATAAAGTTTAAGTTAAGTAACTTACCTTGGACTTCATATTAGATACGAAAGGATAATCTTTAGTTGTCACATCGATCATGACATACCCTCTCGCATTTTAAATAGTCAAGTAGTCCCTATACCATTCACGGCATCAAAGTATTTAATAGTCTGATCCATGAAATATGGATGAATGTTGGCGTTAATAACATCATGAAATATTATTTCTATTTCGATCGATTTCATGTTGGAATTCAATATAAATGTTTCGATTTGGATTGTGGTGTAGATTTCATATATACTGACATACGTTACTGTGTTATGGTGCATTGATTTGTTTTTGTACACACACATAAATGTCCATCTACAGTTCTGTTCCTCAAGCCCACAACAAATCGTTGTTTATTTATCGTTTTCCCACCTAACGGGCATTCTTTGTAATGTCAACCATCTGCAATGGTACTATAGCGTTAAATGACTTTAGGGTTTTTCCGTCTCCACTTTACGCCAGCCTTGATCTATGAGAGAACCGACCAATTGTCGCCAGGTGTAGCGTGAGATATGAATTGGGTTTCTGCAACATTGATCTCTCTATTAAACACATCGTTGTTGTCTTTTCACTCTTCTCCGAGGGTTTGTTTTCCCAACATAGCATTCTCTGTGCTTACCACGATGGCCACGATGCAATTCCATAGTGTATACCTTGCTATGCTATCCGGGTTCGATGCCGTGACTATGATACGAGTAATTTTGATTTGTTATTTACATTCGTTTATTTAGGATTTGTTGAAATCTCTATTAATTTTCCTTCTACAGTGATTAAGTTTCCTTGCAGTTGGATTTAACCTATATAATCGAGCTTCTTCCCAAGTTTTCAATCGGTTTTCGACTTATCATAAAATTTTTCTGCCTTTAGATTTTACTTCTTTCCAGTGCGTTCAATTTTCGTTGCTACTAAGCTTGGCTCTCGGTTGCTACCAGAGCTCAGCTCTCGACCTGAGAAGGGTGATGCACCCAGGTAAAATTTATTTGGCCTTTGTTTACGTTTCTTATGGTTAGATCTCAGGATTATCGATTTCATTCTGTTCTCGACTCCTTTTATCATTATACACAGTACGCTTTAACTTTTGGTTGTATGTCTTTCGATTTCCTGGGTTAGTTCAACCACAAGTGAATATCTATCGCGTGATATGTCTGCGTCCTTCGTGGCCAAATCTGGCCATCTCGACGTCGGTGATTGAGCTAAATTTCGACGTTGGTGTTCGGTCCTTCTCGCATTTACATCCTCGTCAGGGTTTTACAAGGTAAGTTAAAAAAATTTCTCTATGTATTCCTATGTTTTGAAAGAGAGTTGTCATCCTTGGCTCATTTACATCTCATTTGACTTGCAGATGAGTTTCCATTTACCGGATGAGCAAAGAGGTAACCATTTATGCGGCGACCTTCATGTGGTTGCCTTACAATTTTAAATTTGATTTAATTTTTCATTCTCCTTTGATTATATATATTTTCTTGGTTTGCGCAAGTGAGTTACTACTCTAAAGTGGTTTGGGATTCTTAGTGATTTCCCTACAACAGCTCGTTAACATCATTTTTCCTTTTCCATTGTTAATTTCAGGTCAGTATTTGTGATTCGATGCCTTCTTCTAGAAAGAAGATTCTTCGTAACTCATTTTTGGATTTCTAAAAACCAATATCCTGAATTCTTCTTAGGAAACCCTCCATTATAATTTATAAGTGGTGACTGGTCTTCGGGAAATTTAGAACTAAAATCCCGTCAATACGTTTTTTTTTAATTTCTAGGTCTGCAGAGTTACATTCTCTGTTAGTGATGGACTATGGACTATTTAAATACTTGTACAGGTGTAAATTTGGATTTTTCTACTATTGGTAACAGTCATATTTCTTTTACTTTGCCATTGTAAATCTCATAATGTCTCCAGATGATAAAAATATTTATTTTCTGCTATGTTTAATTTCCCATTTCTTTTATCTATCAAAGTAATATTCCCTAACAGTATTGGGCACTCTGGATACTTTTAATTTTGTGCACTTATGATGTTCTCGAGATGCTATTACAACACCTAACTTCTCATTTAATTTCACTCCTGGAATATACTGAAGGATAGGATATATATACTACTAATGTCTTATCAGTGTTCTGCTTTCCAATTTAACCTCTGTACACATATGTAAAAATGTATATTTGTGCAGTCTTTTTAGTACTGGGATAGAAGTTATGTATTTATAATTGTTTCTCCTGTCTAGTATGCCATACTAATCAGTAATATTATCATCTTTATATCACAGGTCTTTGATTTCATTATAGTTAAATTGTCGCATATTAACATACATCTGTCTTAGTTTTTAAGTTAAGGTAATTCTGTTGCTAGACATATAAAAATACCTGTAATCACCTACTCAGGGTTCTGCCATTTAATTAAATTCAGTATACTGTAACTATTGATTCATGGCATTGATATTAATTGTATAACTCTGTTTTCTCCATTTATTTATGTCAATGCTTATTTCAAATATATGTAACCTATGTCTAGCTTACTTCATCTGTGATGGATGTAAGAGTACTATGCTTCCTTGTTCTGTACATAGTATTTAGTTAATAATACAGAAGCAGATTAAAGTTAAAATGTAAGTCATCTTTGGGAAAAGATGTATTCTCATATTTAGACCAGCACTGGTTTAGAGACTCTGCTGAATTCCTTCCCATAAATATGCTTCCTACAACTTGTTGAAGCCCCGAAAATTGGGTCTACAACAAGGGGGATACCCACCCGGTCCGGACCTTGGTTAGCAGCTCCTTTTCCGTTTGGTGTAGTGGGTCCAACTGGGGATAATGGGACCAGTTTCCCAATATGTGTGTGTGTGTTTGAGATTTGATATTTATTTTCTAAAATTCCTAAGTAAAAAGCTTTTAATCTATTTCTAATCTATTCATATGCAAACTGTATTCTAAGAAATATCTAACTCTAAAACTAACCCGGGATGTAAATCTTTCTATTTATGCGATCTAAAATGATTTCAAATAACAATCGATAATAAAGATAATTCAATTATTATTAGAAAAGAATTCAATAAATATAAACCATTTCATATAAAAATTTAGATGAAACAGTTGTGAAAAACATATCACATAATAAGCTATTCATATATCAAGCACAAATAAATAGTTATCACCGTACAAAAGTGTCAAATGATAACTCAAGCATTCAAGCATCAATATATAAATAACTGAACATAAGTATCACTTTTAACACAGAAACATAAACAGTTAAGAGATAAAAGTACCATTTATAACTGGTTCTACTCATGAGCTAGAAGCAATAATGATTTATCTCTTCCTAATCCAACATCCATTAAGAGTACATAAATGCAACATCAGTAACAGATATTAGACAAAGATATCAATAAATCTCATTCCATTCATTCATCAAAACCTCCTCTGAGGGTGCAGAAGTGCATGTTCTGAGGATAAGTTTTTAACAAATTTCAGGACCCTTCTCTAAATGCATGAGAAGGGTTTAAATACTACTAACAAAATATAATTATAGTTTATTACAAAAATTTAGGATTCGGTTTAAATGACCGTCCTTTTTCTAGGAAAAAATAAATTAAAACTGAAACTAAATCTAAAATTGAAAACTATCAACTAACTACTTATGAATTTGATCTCTGAATTTGCAAGCATCCAGCATTGTTTTGAGAAGAGGTGGCTGGCCGACTTTAGATTTCAACTGTCCCGAAAAGACAGAATCGGCAAGTGTAGGCGAAATCTTCTCAGCAGAATTAATGATGCAATTAAGAGTGCTGCATTGACTCTGTGGTTTTACTAGATATGTCCAGTAAGAATCCCAATTTAATCTTGTCAATCCTTGAATTGATTTTGTTTTTTCTTCCGCCTTTTGTTTCCATTCTGTTTGCAATTTCCGTGCCTGTGGAAGATATCCCGGAATAGTTTCTGAAATCAAATTAGCCTTGTGCAAATTCTCATTTACACAATCAGTAATATTGCCTGCTATTGTAGCCGACTCCTCTGCTGCTTTCTCTGCTTCTCTGATCTGTGCATCCCAATTATTGAAAAGTATTTCTTTATGACTGTTATTGATAATTGGTGCACCAGCTCTTTTTCCTTCCTTTGTCTTTTTCCATGCCAAATAATTAGTAACTTTTTCATTATTTAAATCATAATCATGTCGTAATTCTACGACATGATTAGTGATTTTATCACTTTCTAGACAAAAAGAGTTCCATTGCGAGATTTTCTGGCATAATACATCTTGTTGTTGCAGTAGTTGGTTGTTTAAAGAAATAGATTCTGAAATAAACTATGGAAGTTTGGGATCATCTTTGTGCTCTTCTCGGATAATATGTATTTGTTTCTCTTTATCGGCCAAACTTTTTTGATATCTAATTTGCATCTCTTGAAGCTCTTGCTGTAAATTTTCAAGTTTTACCTGTGCTTCACTGCTAGCATGAGCTTGTTGCAATTGCTGTTGCAAAACTTGTATCTGATCTTCTTTTTCATTTAATAATAGCCGTACCTCAGATGCTTTGCCAATAGTTGCGGAGGCATAAGCTCCTGTAATATGAGATAGCTTGGTATGATTCTCAGTAGGATCCGTAGTAGGATCTTTCAATAAGACATCTAATTGTTCTGCATTAGTAGAGATTGCGCTCTCTAACTTTATCTTTTTCCTTTGCTTCCTCACTACTGCTTTATACTGTAGGCTATAGAATACATCCAGAGGAGGAATGTCCTCTAAATTAAGTACAATTTCAGAGGAGGGAGTGATAGGTATATGCTCAGTTTCTGTGACATTGCCACTTATTCCCGTGCTTAAAACTTTTGTTGTCTGTACAGAGGTTTGTGTATTCTGTCCTTCAACATTAAGAAATTCATTAAACGTTTCCCATTATTTATCTAATTGAATGCTGGTGGATGGTTGTTGTACAGTGGGAGGTGGAAGATTCAACTGTGGAGTGGTTGAAGTCTGTAGTTGTGAAAGATCTTTGGACTGAGCTGTATCTTTCACTGAGCCTTCATCTTTATCAGACTTTTGAGAACGTTCAGAAGTTTCTTTGTCAGAATTTGATTTAGACCTGTCAGTATCTGAGCTACCATTGAGACTGACACTAGGAGTTGGTTCCCTTGCGGGTTCCAAGCGTAAATTATCCAAAGGGATAGTAGTCAATCTTCTTTCTCTGTAGATTTTAAATTCCTGAAATACTTCTGGCGAAAACTGTGTTTGAGATAAATGCAAAATTTCTTTAAATGAACATTTTTCTTGAAACATATCATCAAAAGGATCTTCTTCTCCAAAAAATACTCTCACCTTAACTGCAGTGGTGAAATCTTTGACAACATCATATGGATCAAATAACCTTCTAAAAAACTTGAACAATTGTAAGCATGTAATATTGCTTACCTCTTTGAATGCATGACCAACATCAAACAATGAAAATGCTCCACAGGCTACGGGAAATTGTGGCCAGATGGCGTTCTTCTTATCCTTTAATTCCTTTGTCAAACCTCCTTCACCACAGGTTTGGTATGCAATTTCCCGAGCTATAAGTTTATCCGGAACATACAAGGGTAAAACATGAGGAGAAGCAGAGCTTCCAAAAACCCTTACATAGGTAAACAACTCTTCTCCAAACCACCGTGCAACAGGGAGAATGTCGACTTCTGCTTCCGAAGAAAACCTTGGAGCATCCTTATTATACAATATTCTGTACAACGGCAACATTATGCCATGGAAAATCTTGTAAAAATCAGGAACAAATTTTGATTCCCACAGTTCTTTGTGATACACGTGAATAGGCAAAGGATCATGAATTGTCCATTGCCAACCCATTAAAGGGAATTTAGAAACAAAGCAGATAGAATCCATAACATAGGCAGACAGATAAAAAGGAGGATAAATCCTCTGATAGACAGTCTGTTTAGACCGGTAATTGAAAATAGCAGTGGCTAAATTATCAGACAGTATTTTGGCCCAGTCTACAATGGTAGCGTTAACAACAGCATTTAATAACGGAAGCCATTCAGGCAAGACCTTATTTATGTTAGGGTTTCCAAAAAGCCTACATAACATAGCAGCAGCAAAACAATAGGGAGAGGTGAGTGAACCAGTACTATACATACCGTGTTTGTCTTTCTTCAATGGTTCATCTCTTTTGGTCCATTCCTTTGTGCATTCCGCCAAATTTGCATTTTCCCTGGCAAATTTATCCATAAATTGTTTGTTGTAAGTCGCCTGAGGCTCCGACAAGTGATACATAAGCCTCAAATCTTCTGTAGTGAATCCCTCGATGAGCTCTTGATCTGGAGTTCTAAATTGCCTATCTGAAATATCAGTGCTATCCAGCACCCATTTTATCATATTGTATACGGAATAATTCTCGGTCTTGCTGCTATCCGGTGCAAAAATGAACAAGCCAATTCTGTAAGAGATGCTTCAGATGAATTACTTGAACCTGCAGTAGCCGCGACTTCCATTACCCTGGGATTTTCTTCTTTGAGAATATTATGCATTCCCTCCCAGGTGGTGATACCGACATCCTTGTTGCAAGCCGTATCTGCATACAGGGAAGCCATCTCTTTGTTTTCAGAACTTGGAGTTTTCTCTTTCTTTCCCATAATACTCTGTGAATGCTTTGTATAGTCTTCTGCTCCTTCGCGCCTGCGGTTTTACGAATTAAGTGAGTAATGACATAAGAAAGGTGACGGGATAGTTTTAAATGCTGAAGGCGGATGAAATATATTATTTTAACATGAAACAACCTTTCAATCAAAACAAAATCCTTTTTATTGATAATTGACAATCCATTCATTAATTCAATCATTAAAGTGCATAACGGATATTGATTTATGAAAAGATTTTCTTTGGACAACGAGCTTTTAAGAATCTGCGACATTGCGATCTGCGATTTGCTGTGCAATATCGCAATATCGCAATATCGCATATCGCAGTTTTCTCAAATTGAAATCATCGCAAGATCACAATTATCGCAAATCGCAATATTCATGAATCGCAGTGTCATAACATCGCGAAATCGCAATATCGCAATATCGCAAAATATAATATATGAAAAGTATTTGTTAAACATCTTTTCTGCGATATGCGGTTTGCGATCAATATTTTAATGCATAGTTTTTTGGGATCGCGCTATCGCAATATCGCAAAATCGCAATTTAAAAGATTCTGCCTTACAAAGGATGTCTACTTATTACGATGGATGCGATATTTTCTTCAAAGAAAATATTTTATTCTAATTTATCATAAACTTAAGTGTATTTAATGATTTCCTAAGGAATTTCTATAAGTTATGATAGTAAATTTTATTTGAGCACTAATTAATTTTTTGGATTTTTTGACTAAGGGTCCCCTCATATTTAGTATTATTACTAATACTTAAATAAAAAGGGGGGTTGCTGCTGGCCACAACAATTGGCGATTCACTTGGAAGAACCAGTTATCTCTGCTTTTCTTTTGAATTTTCTAAAATTTTCAAAACATAAAATTTTCCAGAAAATCAAACTTTATTATGAAAAGACAAAGTACATTATGCTTTAATCTATAAATAATATTTCATTTCTTTTATATTCAACTTTGATTATTCACTTCCTCAAGCTAGTCCTTGTATTTACATCAGTCATTACTTAGTTTATAAAGATAAAAACAAAGGCTTCTCTGTAAATCAACTTAAAATATGCTCATTTGTCGTAGGTAGAGCCACTGCTGCCAACAAGCGTTTATATCCTCGACAGGGTTACCTGTTACCCATCAATGATCCTATATCCTACTTAGAGAAATATACAATTTTCAAGAGAAATCCATATTCACACTTATTGCTTTTATTTTTATTTTTCTTCTTAAATAACAATGTCTTGGTTTGGTAGCCAATTTATGACAATGCCATTCACTTGATTTATAACTTTGCTGAACAAGCTAGCTTGTGATGAGACCCCTTTCCTTTTTATTTATAACAATCTTGAGTCATTACCCTGTTGTGGTATGCAGTATTGGCAAAGTCAACAAGCTATAATATCTATGATCATGATAAGTCGGCTCGTGATGAGACCTCTTACTCTTTAAGTTAAGTGTATTATTGGATAATTCCCTGAACGTTGTAATTTCCTAAGTGGGGAGGAAATCATTGTTTCCTTAAGATAGCTCT
The DNA here is from genome assembly GCA_034641835.2 of Pinus albicaulis. Taxonomy (NCBI): domain Eukaryota; kingdom Viridiplantae; phylum Streptophyta; class Pinopsida; order Pinales; family Pinaceae; genus Pinus; species Pinus albicaulis. The sequence goes on from CM076583.1 coordinate 288,600,957, forward strand.
GGACGACAATGGTAGAGTTTTTGGAAAGAATTTTTCTACAGAGAAACTTTGTTTTGTTATTGATACCTTTCATTGGACTGATATGAAACAATCTTTCACTAAAAGTTGTCTTTTATCAAAGTTTTCAAAGTTGAAACTAGTATCATTTCTAGGCTAAAGTTTTTAACTATATCTTTGAATAACAATGATCAATATTCTAAAAGAATTCTATTTTTAAAAGTGAAGAAACAACATCTAAAAAAAAGAATTTGTATCTTTTTTGTGAATTCCAAATGTAACCATTAACAACTCGTTTTATTTATGACGATAAAGGAAACTAATATACAAAATAGAAGAATGATCTCCTATGGAAAATATTTTTTGAGAATTTGTCCATTTACAGGCAAAGATTCTCTTTTACCTGTTAAATCATGTAACATAAAAGTATATGAACCTATGATTTCTGCAATTTGGAAAGGACCAAGCCACATCCGTTGAAATTTCGTATGTTTTCCTTTTTCCTCATGAGCCTTGTCCCATTTTAAAACAAGATCTCCAACCTAAAAGTCTTTTCTAGTTATCATGTTTGAATCAAAGGAAGCTTTTACTAATGCTTGATGATGAGCATGAGTTATTTTGGATTTTTCTCGTTGTTCTTATAACTTAATTATTTCCATCTGTCTTAGTTGTATGGAAGAAGTTGGTGCTTCATCAATATATTGAACTAAGGCTAAAGAAGGAATTGCTAAATGAGTTGGAAGAACTACTTCTTTTCCATAAACTAAATTAAAGGGAGAAGTACCAATAGAAGCCTTCTGTGTTATTCGATCTGCCCATAAAGCATATGTTAAAGACTTATGCCAATTTTTATGATTTTGATCAATGGTTCGCTTAATGATTCTAATTAAGTTTTTATTTGTGGATTCAGCTAATCCATTTCCCTGTGGATAATAATTGGCAGATTATTTAAGTTTAAAACCTCTCTTGAGTGCAAATTCAGTCATAGCATTACCAGAAAAATATGATGCATTATCAAACATTAAAGCAGAAGGTAAACCAAACCTAGTAATTATGAACTGATCTATGAATTCGATGATATGTTCAGCATTAGCAATCTTGAGAGGGACTTCTTCTACCCATTTCGTAAAATAATCAGTTGTTGTAATGATATACCTATGTTGCTTAGAAGAGTGAGGAACGATCTCACCTATTATGTCCAATCCCCATTGATCAAAAGGCTATTCAATGTTCACTGGTTGTAATGGAAATGATGGTTTCTTTTGTCTTCCAGCTGCAGTTTGACAAATTTTACATTTTCTTACATAGCTATGTGAATCTTTGAATAATGTAGGCCAGTAATAGCATGCACAAAGAATTTTGTGTGCAGTAGCATCTCCAGCATAATGTCCACCTGCTGGCCCATCGTGAAGTTCCTGCAAGACTTTTTCAGCTTCAGATTTCTCCATATAAGAAGAACAGAATCGTAATTCATTCTAAAAAGAACATCATTTACAAGTTGATATTTTTTAGCCTTCAACCTTAGAGCTCTTTTCTTGGCATGATCGAGATTTGGAGGAGCATAACCGTTATTTAGATAAAAAATGATATCAGCATATAATGATTCTACATCGTTTAGGCTTACCTCATACGTTTGTATCTCTTCAGATGATTTTTCAGAAATATGTGATGCTCCGGCTAGTATTTTGCAAAAGCCTTGACCTCTTATAATATTTGTTGGTTTGATCTCAACATCATATTCTTGTAAGGCAGTAATCCAATTAGCTCTTTTCTCACCCACATCTTTTTGGACTAAAATATTTCTTACCGCTGGAAACGATACTATGATTTTTGTATGGGTTTTAAGTAAAAAAGGTCTGAAATACTTGATTGCTTTGAAAACAACATAAGCTTGTTTCTCCACATCTGAGTAATTCAACTCAGCTCCCTGTAAATTTGAACTGAAGAAAGCAATTGAGGTTTCTGCTTTGTCTTGATTTGCTTGAGTAAGTATTGCAGCGCAAGATTTATCAGAGGCAAATGTATACAAAATAAAAGGATCGGAAAAATTTGGAGTTGCTAAAGATGGAGCATTAATGAGTGCTTGTTTGATCAGATTGAATGCCTCATATTCCTCTTGGCTCCATTTGAAGTTTAAATTATTTTTTATCATCGCTTGTAAAGGAGATACTATTCTTGAAAAATCTGGTACAAACCTCTTTACAAAATTAATTTTGCCAAGGAAAGATTGCATAGATTTCTTATTGTGAGGTAAAGATATTTAAAAAATCTCCTTGATTCTATCAGGATCAATATGAATTCCAGATTTTGACACTATGAATCCAAGAAGTTTTCCTTCACTTAATGCAAAAAAGGATTTTTTCAGATTAAGTCAAATTCCATACCTTTGACAACATTGGAAGATCTGCTTCAAGTATTTAAGATGATTGCTTCGTTTTTTGGAATATACAGTTATATCATCCAAATAGATTACCACTGATTTGTTAACTAATCCCTTGAAAGCGATGTCCATGGCTCTTTGAAATGTGGCACCAGCATTAATCAGACCAAAAGGCATCTTTTGATCTTCATAAGTGCCCCATTTGGTTCTAAATGTAGTTTTCAATTGATCATCAGGATGGACTAACACTTGATTGTAGCCAGAGAAACCATCTAAGAAATACATTAATTCTGATCTTGCAACTGCCTGTAATATTTTCTCCATTGGAGGCAAAGGAAAATTATCTTTTTGGCAAGCTTTATTAAGATTTCGAAAGTCAATGCAAATTCTAATATCTCCGTTCTTCTTTCTAACAGGAACCATATTGGAAACCCATTTAGAATGTCGAACAGGAAAAATAATTTTGGCTTTCAATAACTTATTGAGTTCAGATTTGATCTGATTTTCTAGATTGGGATGGATTTTTCTCAGCTTTTGTTGTATAGGTTTTTCATCATTTATCATTGGAATGGTATGTTGGATAATAGAAGTGTCATAAGTTTTGAGTTCATCGTAGTTCCAAGAAAAGACACTTTTATATTGTTTCAAAAGGCGAACATATGCTAATTTTTCTTCAGGAGCTAGACCAAGGCCTAGGTTGATATTCTGTGGTTTGGTATCAGTTCCTAGATTTACTAATTCATGATTCAAAGTTGAACTTTGTAATTTTGAATTGGTGGATCTTTTAAATCGGTCTTTCAAATCATAAAGGTCTTCTAACTTGACTATTGACTTTGGAATAGCATTATTAGTGCTATCATGTTGTAATTGTTTGTCATGTTGGTCTTCATCAATTATCTAATTGGTATAAGATCCTTCAGATGTGAGGAAGCTTAAAATATCAGGATCATCGTTGAAAATTCTCCAATTGGTAACGTTATCAAGAATAGAAGGTCTAAAAATTAATTCAATTGAAAATCGATCGGGACTAAAGTCTTCTGCAGGAATAAGCTTAGAGGCTACATTGGCTAAGAGGTCTGCACTAGCATTCTGGATTCTAGGAATTGGTGAAATATTAAATGCTATAAAATGTTCAGTCAGATCTTGAACTAAATATTGATAATGCTTTAAATGACCTGATAAACAGTGTATAGTATTGCGTACCTGTTTGATTACAATTTCTGAATCTGTGAAAACTTGTAGATATTTGATATCTAATCCGATTGCTTTATATAATCCTTGGATTAAAGCCTCGTATTCTGCGGTGTTATTAGTGGATTCAAACTCAATTCTAAAAGTTAGCATAATTTTGTTTCCCTCTGGACTAACCAACACACATCATGCTCCCACTCCTTCATTAGACTTAGAACCATCAAAAAATAATTTCCAAAATAAAGATTTATTTACAGGAGTATCTACAACAATAATACATTTAGAACTATCTGTCTGAGAAATTTTTTATATTTGAGATAAAATAGAATGTTCTAAATAAGGTGAAGTATGAGCATTAAAATTTCCTAAGAAAGAATCAACTGAGTAATTGCCAATGATATTACTGTTGTATGCAACTGGTTCATTCTCTCCTTCCAATTTTGTTACTATGTATTTCTGATGCTTTTCTTGTTCAACCTTTATCTGATTTGGTTTACCATTGTAAGGAAGCCACATGTGCAACCAATCGGTTGCAAAGTATCCATGAAGTTTTTCTGACCAATCTCTGCTAAGAATTAAGCCATAAAATTCTGGAATATCTGCAACTAAAATATCAATGACTTGACATACCTTTGGATTTGATGACAGCCATATGGTAACCTGGTTTAATTCGCCAATCACTTCAACCTGCGATCGATCTAATTGCACTATGCGTACAACATATTTTTGTGGTTGAATGTTTAATTTTGCACATACTGATTTTGGTAAAATATTAGATGAAGCTCCAGAATCCACTAAACAATTATGCAAATTTTTATTTAAAACTTCATAAGTAAGAAGAAATGGAGGACTATGAGATCTCGATCTTCCTCCAATTAAAGCGATATTTTCAAGATCAACTTTACTAATCGAATTAGTTGGAGGTCTTCCCATCTCATTGGAAGCTTGAGAAATTACAGGATCGGGCAAAGGTTTTTCTGGTATAGCATGTAATTCTTTCAAAAGTACCTTTTGTTGATGCTTTAACTTGCTCAATTCATACAAAGTGATGTTAGCCCTAGTCTTCGTCATATCTTCTATAATGTTATATTCCATTTCATCCGGAACAATCAGTGTTCTTGATGGAATTGATGAATCTGTTTGGACTAGGCTAATTTGAATTACTTTAGATGTCTTTTTCTTGGGTACAACTTTTTCCTTAGTCAATGGGCTTGCGCTCTTTGACTTAGGAGTAGTTTGAGGAGGATCAAGCTGATTTCTACTTCGAGTGCTAACCGGGGATGCTTCTTGATCTTCCTCATATGGGAGGATGAAATCCCACATACCTTGGACTTCTACAACTTCTTCTTCATCAGTTGTTTCTTCAGTAGCAGTTTCTTCTTCTTCTTCTTCTGATTCAGCATTTGTAATAGCATTTGGTGGCTTTGGATCATTTGAAGGATTTCTTCTAAAAGGCTTGAAAGACTTTTTAGAAGATGTTTCTGCCACTTGTTTCTTAATGTCAACCATTTCGTTAGACATGGTTTTCAAAACTTTCTGCAATCCTTCTAAATCAAATGGATCTTTTGGTTGTTTTTTCTTGGGATCTTCTTTAAAAGTGACCTTCTTAGATTTTCGTTCTTCTATTGCATTTTTATTTTCTAAAGCAATGATTCGTTTCTCTACTGCTATTGCTTCCTTCATATTGTCTGCTAAAGTTGTTTTGTTAGCCCTATCAACAAAGATTGCTATGTTTGATGGTAAAGCAGAAATGTACCATTCACTTCGCACTTCTTCGCTAGGCTTGGAAGCAGTAGGAATTTTGTTTAACAATTTATTGAAACGTGAATTGAAATCCTTGACAAGTTCTTTTGAATCAGCTCTAAGATTAGATAAATCATTGATCAATGTTGCTGTAGACCTGTCGTCACCAAATTTAGTTAAAAATTGATCTTGAAAGATATCCCAAGTAGTGATAGATCCATATGGTAACGAGAAATACCATGATCCAGCTGCTCCTTGTAGGGTATAAGGAAAAAGTCGGACAACAGCATCTTCATTAATAACTCCATTGAGGTTTATGGACAGCATAAAGTTGTTGATATGTTCTTCTGCTAGCATGCCTGTTTCAGGATTAAACTTAGGCAGCCATTTTTCAGGATGGGCTGGTAATTGACTCAAGGGTGCAGGCATTAAGACCGCCCCTGGATTATTCCATGGAATTTGGGCCATCGCTGAACTACTAACAGAGGAAAGTGCAGAAGATGATATTTGTGACTGAGAAGATGAAGATATTATGATTTGAGAAGGAGATGTGGAAGATTGAGTGGACTGATGGACAGTAATCTGGGGTGGAGGAGTGGGTGGTTGACTTCGCGATGAAGAGTTTGAGATGGATGATGAAAGAGTCTCACTATCAGACCCTTTAGGTGATTTCCTAGCTCTTTTTCTTGTAGGTAGAGGTAATTCAGTTGGCTGAATGCCAAGCTTTTCACTCTGTAATCTAGTAAGGGGATGAGCAGGATTATATTGCGAAGTCACACTGCCTTGAGATTTATCAGACCTTTGAGGTGATATTGAAAATCACTGAAGTTTATGAATCAAAGATTCAACTTCTGGAGGTTCAATAGCAAATTCGTCTGAAAAGTCAGGGTTTGTAGCAGTGTCTGTTATTCTTTCGACTTCTAGTTCTAGATTTAAAATTTCTGAGTGTGATGGAGAAGTCGGGGAAGATGGTGAGGGTGATTTACTCTCAAAATGGTATTTAGATTTAAATTCACTTGCCATTCATAGTTCGTGGCCCTCCTTCTAGCGCCAAATATGTTGAAGCCCCGAAAATCGGGTCTACAACAAGGGGGATACCCACCCGGTCCGGACCTTGGTTAGCAGCTCCTTTTCCGTTTGGTGTAGTGGGTCCGACTGGGGATAATGGGACCAGTTTCCCAATATGTGTGTGTGTGTTTGAGATTTGATATTTCTTTTCTAAAATTCCTAAGTAAAATGCTTTTAATATATTTCTAATCTATTCATATGCAAACTGTATTCTAAGAAATATCTAACTCTAAAACTAACCCGGGATGTAAATATTTCTATTTATGCGATCTAAAATGATTTCAGATAACAATCGATAATAAATATCATTCAATTATTATTAGAAAAGAATTCAATAAAGATAAACCATTTCATATAAAAAGTTAGATGAAACAGTTGTGAAAAACATATCGCATAATAAGCTATTCATACATCAAGCACAAATAAATAGTTATCACCGTACAAAAGTGCCAAATGATAACTCAAGTATTCAAGCATCAATATATAAATAACTGAACATAAGTATCACTTTTAACACAGAAATAGAAACAGTTAAGAGATAAAAGTACCATTTATAACTGGTTCTACTCATGAGCTAGAAGCAATAATGATTTATCTCTTCCTAATCCAACATCCATTAAGAGTACAGAAATGCAACATCAGTAACAGATATTAGACAAAGATATCAATAAATCTCATTCCATTCATTCATCAAAACCTCCTCTGAGGGTGCAGAAGTGCATGTTCTGAGGATAAGTTTTTGACAAATTTCAGGACCCTTCTCTAAATGCATGAGAAGGGTTTAAATACTACTAACAAAATCTAATTATAGTTTATTACAAAAATTTAGGATTCGGTTTAAATGACCGTCCTTTTTCTAGGCAAAAATAAAGTAAAACTGAAACTAAATCTAAAATTGAAAACTATCAACTAACTACTTATGAATTTGATCTCTGAATTTGCAAGCATCCAGCATTGTTTTGAGAAGAGGTGGCTGGCCGACTTCAGATTTCAACTGTCCCAAAAAGACAGAATCGGCAAGTGTAGACACAATCTTCTCAGCAGAATTAATGATGCAATTAAGAGCGTTACATTGACTGTGTGGTTTTACTAGATATGTCCAGTAAGAATCCCAATTTAATCTTGTCAATCCTTGAATTGATTTTTCTTTTTCTTCCGCCTTTTGTTTCCATTCTGTTTGCAATTGCTGTGCCTGTGGAAGATATCCCATAATAGTTTCTGAAATCAAATTAGCCTTGTGCAAATTCTCATTTACACAATCAGTAATATTTCCTGCTGCTATAGTTGACTCCTCTGCTGCGTTCTTTGCTTCTCTGATATGTGCATCCCAATTATTGAAAAGTATTTCTTTATGACTGTTATTGATAATTGGTGCACCAGCTCTTTTTCCTTCCTCTCTTTTTTGCCATGCCAAATAATTAGTAACTCTTTTATTATTTAAATCATAATCATCTCGTAATTCTACGACATGATTAGTGATTTTATCATTTTCTAGACAAAAAGAGTTCCATTGCGAGATTTTCTGGCATAATACATCTTGTTGTTGCAGTAGTTGGTTGTTTAGAGAAATAGATTCTGAAATAAACTCTGGAAGTTTGGGATCATCTTTGTGCTCTTCTCAGATAATCTGTATTTGTTTCTCTTTATCGGCCAAACTTTTTTGATATCCGATTTGCATCTCTTGAAGCTCTTGCTATAAATTTTCAAGTTTTACCTGTGCTTCACTGCTAGCATGAGCTTGTTGCAATTGCTGTTGCAAAACTTGTATCTGATCTTCTTTTTCATTTAATAATAGCCGTACCTCAGATGCTTTGTCAATAGTTGCGGAGGCATAAGCTCCTGTAATCTGAGATAGCTTGGTAATATTCTCAGTAGGATCCGTAGTAGGATCTTTCCATAAGACATCTAATTGTTCTGCATTAGTAGAGATTGCGCTCTCTAACTTTCTCTTTTTCCTTTGCTTCCTCACTATTGCTTTATACTACGGGCTGTAGAATACATCCAGAGGAGTAATGTCCTCTATATTAAGTACAATTTCAGAGGAGGGAGTGATAGGTATATGCTCAGTTTCTGTGACATTGCCACTTATTCTCGTGCTTAAAACTTTTGTTGTCTGTACAGGGGTTTGTGTATTCTGTCCTTCAACATTAAGCAATTCATTAAACGATTCCCATTCTTTATCTAATTGAATGTTGGTGGATGGTTGCTGTACAGTGGGAGGTGGAAGATTCAACTGTGGAGTGGTTGAAGTCTGTAGTTGTGAAAGCTCTTTTGACTGAGCTGTATCTTTTACTGAGCCTTCATCTATATCAGACTTTTGAGAACGTTCAAAACTTTCTTTGTCAGACTTTTATTTAGACCTATCAGTATTTGAGCTATCATTGAGACTGACACTAGGATTTGGTTCCCTTGCGGGTTCCAAGCGTAAATTATCCAAAGGGATAGTGGTCAATCTTCTTTCTCTGTAGATTTTAAATTCCTGAAATACTTATGGGGAAAACTGTGTTTGAGCTACATGCAAAATTTATTTAAATGAACATTTTTCTTGAAACATATCATCAAAAGGATCTTCTTCTCCAGAAAATACTCTCACCTTAACTGCAGTGGTGAAATCTTTGACAACATCATATGGATCAAATAGCCTTCTAAAAAACTTGAACAGTTGTAAGCATGTAATATTGCTTACCTCTTTGAATGCATGACCAACATCAAACAACGAAAATGCTCCACAGGCTACGGGAAATTGTGGCCAGATGGCGTTCTTCTTATCCTTTAATTCCTTTGTCAAACCTCCTTCACCACAGGTTTGGTATGCAATTTCCCGAGCTATAAGTTTATCCGGAACATACAAGGGTAAAACATGAGGAGAAGCAGAGCTTCCAAAAACCCTTACATAGGTAAACAACTCTTCTCCAAACCACCGTGCGACAGGGAGAATGTCGACTTCTGCTTCCGAAGAAAACCTTGGAGCATCCTTATTATACAATATTCTGTACAACGGCAACATTATGCCATGGAAAATCTTGTAAAAATGAGGAACAAATTTTGATTCCCACAGTTCTTTGTGATACACATGAATAGGCAAAGGATCATGAATTGTCCATTGCCAACCCATTAAAGGGAATTTAGAAACAAAGCAGATAGAATCCATAACATAGGTAGACAGATAAAAAAGAGGATAAATCCTCTGAGAGACAGTCCGTTTAGACCGGTAATTGAAAATAGCAGTGGCTAAATTATCAGACAGTATTTTGGCCTAGTCTACAATGGTAGCGTTAACAGCAGCATTTAATAACGGAAGCCATTCAGGAAAGACCTTATTTATGTCAGGCTTTCCAAAAAGCCTACATAACATAGCAGCATCAAAACAATAGGGAGAGGTGAGTGAACCAGTACTGTATATACCATGTTTGTCTTTCTTCAATGGTTCATCTCTTTTGGTCCATTTCTTTGTGCATTCCGCCAAATTTGCATTTTCCCTGGCAAATTTCTCCATAAATTATTTTTTGTAAGTCGCCTGAGGCTCTGACAAGTGAAACATAAGCCTCAAATCTTCTGTAGTGAATGACCCGATGAGCTCTTGATCTCAAGTTCTAAATTTCCTGTCTAAAATATCGGTGCTATCCAGCACCCATTTTACCATATCTGTATACGGAATAATTCTCGGTCTTGCTGCTATCCGGTGCAAAAATGAACAAGCCAATTCTGTAAGAGATGCTTCAGATGAATTACTTGAACCTGCAGTAGCCGCGACTTCCATTACCCTGGGATTTTCTTCTTCGAGCAGATTATGCATTCCCTCCCAGGTGGTGATACCGGCATCCTTGTTGCAAGCCGTATCTGCATACAGGGAAGCCATCTCTTTGTTTTCAGAACTTGGAGTTTTCTCTTTCTTTCCCATAATACTTTGTGAATTCTTTGTATAGTCTTCTGCTCCTTCACGCCTGCATTTTTACGAATTAAGTGAGAGTAATGACATGAGAAAGGTGACGGGATAGTTTTAAATGCTGAAGGCGGATGAAATATATTATTTTAACATGAAACAACCTTTCAATCTAAACAAAATCCTTTTTATCGATAATTGACAATCCATTCATTAATTAAATCATTAAAGCGCATAATGGATATTGATTTATGAAAAGATTTTCTTTGGACAACGAGCTTTTAAGAATCTGCGACATTGTGATCTGCGATTTGTTGTGCAATATCGCAATATCGCAATATCGCAGATCGCAGTTTTCTCAAATCAAAATCATCGCAAGATCGCAATTATCGCAAATCGCAATATTCACGAATCGCAGTCTCATAGCATCGCAAAATCGCAACATCGCAAAATATAATATATGAAAAGTATTTGTTAAACATCTTTTCTGCGATATGCGATTTGCGATCAATATTTTAATGCATAGTTTTTTGGGATCGCAATATCGCGAAATCTCAATTTAAAAAATTCTGCCTTACAAAGGATGTCTACTTATTGCGATGGATGCGATATTTTCTTCAAAGAAAATATTTTATTCTAATTTATCATAAACTTAAGTGTATTTAATGATTTCCTAAGGAATTTCCATAAGTTATTATAGTAAATTTTATTTGAGAAAGGAAACAAGCACTAATTAATTTTTTGGATTTTTTGACTAAGGGTCCCCTCATATTTAGTATTATTACTAATACTTAAATAAAAAGGGGGGTTGTTGCTGGCCACAACACAACTGTACAGAACTGAGAGGAAATTTTCTTCTAGAGACTTCTATTAAATGTAGAGAATGACAATTTCACACTATAATTCTACTTAGTATCTATGACAATTAACCATATTAAATCATACTAATACTATCAATTGTAATGAACGTGGAACATACCACTTCTACAATTGACCAATCCTCCCAACCTTAGAGCCCCTCTATCTCCGAAGCTCACCCCCAAGCTGAGACCACCTCCAGAACAGACCAACCCCTAATCAGTTCAGGACTAGCTTATTTAAGCTTTTGCTCCCCAAAGCTTCTTTCTAATTCTGCGTCTAGAATATTAGGATGCTTTTCTTCCTGTTTGCCTAGGATTCCCTTATTTAGGGATTTTTAAAGCTGCTTTATGCTTTTCCCAACTTTTTACCTCTTCCCAACTACTCTCCACATCATTGGGGAAACTAGATTTTCCTCAAAATCTAATTTGGAAATAAATTCTTTCAAGGATTTTTTGAAAGATTTTTGGGGAAATATTTGCCTCTTTCCATCCTCATGGATTTAGCAAGTGATCTCATAATTCTCATTTTGGTCAATCTGCACAAAATTATTTTATTTATTTTTCATAATTAAATATTTAATTACATCCACAAAATACTTGTCCATTGGGGTCCACTCCCCTTAGGATTAAATTTCAAATGTCTAGCTTTGAAAGAAAACATAAACTAGGGGTGTTACATATTCCCCCTCTGAAAGCAAACACCGTCCTCAGTGTTGATACCTCTACTACTAGAGTTCATTTTTTTTTTCAAACAAAAATGGATATTTTTCCATCATTTCAGATAATCATGTACATATCTTTCTAATCAACTATGTGAGAAGCATCATGTACATATCTTTCTAATAATGAAACATGAAACACATCCTGAACTTTGACATGGGGTGGTAAGGCCAGCTTGTAAGCCACTGGTCCCACCCTTTCTAATACCTCAAAAGGTCCACAATATCTAGGGGCCAATTTTGCACAACTTCCAGCATAAAGTGTGCTCTTTTTGGGTTTAATACGCAAGTACACATGCTCCCCTACTTTGAATTCTCTGTGTACCCTTTTCTTATCAGCATAGTTTTTCTGTCGATCTTGTACGGTCTTAATATTTCTTTGTATTTGCTTAACAATTATTTCCATTTCTTGTAAAGCATCTGGTCCCAACATTAGCTTATCCTAAGGTTGGCTCCAGCTCAAAGGTGTACGACATTTCCTTCCATAGAGTGCCTCAAACGGACTCATTTTAATGGAAGTTTGATAGCTGTTATTATAGGCAAATTCAGCTAAATGCAAGTAGTCTTCCCACTTTGATGGCCTATCCATCACATACATTCTCAGCATATCCTCCAAAATATGATTAGTTCTCTCTGTCTGACCATCGGTCTAAGGGTGATAGGCAGTACTAAAATTCAAATTAGTGCCCATACCTCCAAATAGCCCTCTCCAAAAGGCTGCGGTGAACTTAGCATCTCTATCTGAAACAATCATCTTTGGGACCCCATGTAATCTTACTATCTCTTTTAGAAACACATCTGCTACTTGGGCTATCCCAAAAGTAGACTTTACAGGTATGAAGTGTGCAACTTTTGTTAAAGTGTCTACTACCACCATCACTGAATCGTGTTGGTATTTAGTTTTGGGTAGCCCTATTATAAAATCTATAGAAAATGTGTCCCATTTCCATTCTGCAATCGGCAAAAGATTTAGAAGACCAGGAGGATGTTGATGTTCAACTTTAACTAATTGACACTTCATGCATCTAGCTAAATATTCTGCGACATCTCTTTTCATTCATGGCCAAAACAACTTCTTTTTCAAAGCTGTTAACATTTTCTGATATCTAGGATGCCCTGCATACGACTGTTTGTGATATTCATCTAGAATCTCTCTTTTCAGAGTTTCTACATTGGGGATATACAATCTATTTTTGTAACAGATCAGCCCTTTTTGGTTTTGAGTGTATTCAACCATCTCTTTCTTTTGTATTTTCACCTGTAGGTTCTCATAATTTGGATCCTGGTTTGCTACATGTTTCACTAATTCCTCTAACTCCAATTTTACAATACTTCCAATGTTGTTTATGTGTTGGCAAGAATTTCTGCTCAAAGCATCAGCAGTTTTATTTTCTTTCCCTCTGATATATTTTATGTCCATATCAAATTCACTCAGAAAAGATAGCCATCTGGCTTGTTGAGCATTCAAATGAATTTGGGAAAATAAATATTTAAGACTAATATGATCAGTCATCAATGTAAATTTCTTTCCAAGAAGATAGTGTCTCCACCTCTTCAAGGCATGAATAACAGTAGCCAACTCCAAATCATATGCACTATAGTTTTTTTCATGTGTCTTCAGTTTCCTAGACTCATATGCAATAACTGATTTTTCCTGCAAAATGACTCCTCCCAACCCCTCTCTACAAGCATTTGTACATACAACAAATTCTTTATCAGGATCTACAATTTTCAATACAGGGGTTGTGGTGAGTTTTAGTTTTAATTGTTCAAAAATGTTTTGGCATTTTTCAGTCCACTCAAATTTGACACCCTTCTTTTGTAGTGATGTTATGGGATATGCTATGGCAGAAAATCTCTCCACAAATCTGCGATAATAACCTGCAATCCCCATGAATGATCTTATTGCTGAAACATCAGTTGGCATAGGCCATTCTTTAATAGCCTTTATCTTTTCAGGGTCAACAGCCAACCCTTGTTCAGAAATAATATGTCCCAAGTATTGGATCTTGTCCTTGTAAAATTCACATTTGCTGAATTTAGCATACAACTGGTTTTATTTCAGAGTTTGCAACACTATCCTCAAGTGTTCTTTGTGCTCCTCCTCACTTTTGGAGTAAACTAAAATATCATCTATGAACACTAGTACAAATTTATCTAGATACTTGTTTAAAACACTATTCATTAAGCACATAAAGGTGGCAGGGGCATTTGTCAAACCGAAAGGTAGGACTACAAATTCATAGTGACCATACCTGGTTCGAAAAGTTGTTTTACTAATATCTTCCTCCTTAATTCTGAGCTGGTGATAACCAGTCCTTAAGTCAATCTTCGAAAATATTGAAGCTCCTCTCACTTGGTCAAAAAGATCATCAATTATGGGCAAAGGGTATCTGTTTTTAATGGTCAACTTATTCAGTTGATGATAATCAATGCACATTCTAAAGGTTCCATCCTTCTTTTTCACAAATAGAACCGGTGCTCCCCAAGGAGACACACTCGGTCGGATATATCCCTTATCTAGCAATTCTTGCAATTGCATTTTCAGCTCCATGAGTTCAGGGGGGGCTCATTCTGTAAGGGGTTCGGGAAATAGGTGTTGCTCCAGGCACCAGATCAATTGAAAAGTCAATCTCTCTTTTAGGGGGAAGATGAGGAATCTCATCTGGAAAAACTTCCTTAAATTCTCTCACTACTGGCAAAGTATCCAGCAGATTTCCTTCAGGTTGTTGTTCTATTTCTTCAACATGTACTGCATAAACTTGATATCCTTTCCTAGCTGTCCTTTTTAATTGCAGGGCTGATATTTGTCTTACAGAGATGGGTTTTGGTTTTCCCTTTTGAATAAAAGGTTTCCCATCTTCATCTATGCAATGCAGAGTTTTATCCCAACAGTTCATCATAGCCTTTCTCTTTTCTAGCCAGTCCATTCCTATCAGCAAGTCATATGAACCTAAGGGTAGAATGTTCAAATTCACTTCTATCTGAAAATCATTCAATTTAATTGTTGTTTGGGGTAATTTATGTGTTACCTTCCTCTTGGTTCCTGTGGCTAACTGGACCAACCAAGACTGCTGAAATTTTTCAGTTTTGAGATTGCATTTTTCTACAATTTTTGGACTAATGTAACTCAAAGAAGCACCCGGATCAATCAAAACAGTAACAGATTGGCCATAAATATTATCCTCCATTTCAACCATGGTAGCTTGGTGTTCTGCTTGCCAGTTCTCCAAGGCTGCACTGATGGTGGGTATATTTCTTGCTATGTCATTTACTGTGGTAGCTTTTCGATCTCTCATAATCATCTGAATGTTTCGATGGGGACAATCCCTCAAGAGATGAGGTTCTCCACATCCCCAACATTTTAAAGGTTCCCTCATTTTAATCGTGCCTTCTTTCTTATTGTCTCCATCTATTTGTTTTGAACCCACTTGGGACTGAGCAATTTGACTTTCTTTGGGTTTATTAAATTTCTTCCGCTGATGATCCCTGCCAAAGTTCTTCAAATAAGCTGGTTTCTGTTTCTTCCCTTTGAAATCACTCTTATTTACCCAGCTTTTTCCATGTTCAGTTTTTCCTTTGAACTGCTGGTAACATAATCTATCTTTTCTCACCGCTTCATCCATGGTTTTTGGATTATCAAACTCTATTTTCTCCTTGTATACAGCAGGCAAACAATTCAGAAACCTTTGCACCTTCACCTTCTCTTCATGGATGTAAGGGACATATCTCAACAGATTTGTAAACTTAATGACAAACTCATCAATAGTAGGCTGTCCCAATCTAAGCTCATGAAATTCCTTTGCTTTATCATCATAATAACGTTCATTTAAATAGCGGTTTTTAAACTTAACCTAGAAATCCTCCCAAGTAATTGTCTTTTCATCAATGGCATGAACCATTTTCGTCTCTTCCCACCACAAGGTAGCCTTACCTTGTAGCTGTTAAACAGCTAATCGGGCCTTCAGATTGCTTTCATATTCATAGACTTGGAAATATTTAATCATGTTCAACAACCAGGCTTCAGCATCTTCCTCTTTCTCCCCATCATAGGAGGGAGGTTTTATCTTTCGGAATTCCCCCTGTAATTCCTTTTTCTGCTTATGCTGATGCCTAACAACATCATCATCTTCAGACTCATCAATTTTCCTCTTTCCAGAACCTTCACCCTCTTAGCTCTTCCGCAAAGTTAATTCTCTGATGAGCTTTTCCTGCTCCTCACTGGCTAATGACAATCTGTCATTCTGGCTTCTTAGCTCAACCATTTCTCGTTGCAAACTGTGCAACATAGCCATCACCGGAGCGTTAGGATCTGGTGTATTATCGTCATCACGCAGATAAACATAAATCTCTTCACTTCCAGCCATTGGAATTGTTTATTTCAGCACCACACTATACACTAAACAACACAGATCAGAAAAAAATAATAATAATAAAAAATAAAAAATTAAATTAAATTAAATTAAATTAAAAAATTAAAAAAATTAAAAATAAAAAATCCAATAATAAATAATTTACACATTGAGCACACAACAACAGTGAGCACAACAACAACAGCCCATTTTTATGTAACATGAGCTCTGATACCATTTGTAACGTCTCCTACTCCCCATACGATTTTTTTTTCTCTCATAAATCTCAGTTCCAATAATAATTGTGCCAAAGGATAAGGTCTAGATACCTCTCGTAGGTATATGTAAAGTTTCTAGTCTATTTATCACTTGTCCTAATGTGATTAGTATGTATATATATATCAACCTATATATAAACCATACTCATTTGTTCATATTACTAAATTTATGGGTATGACATGTATTCATACTATGGTCACAAGTATAATTCCACCCTTACATTAATTTCACTACAATTTTGTTTTATAACCATACCCCTCCTTCTCGATTTGATACAATCTATCATTAGTCACTTAACTAAGTTTAAGTTAAGTAACTTACCTTGGACTTCATATTAGATACGAAAGGATAATCTTCAGTTGTCATGTCGATCATGACATACCCTCTCGCATTTTAAATAGTCAAGTAGTCCCTATACCATTCACAACATCAAAGTATTTAATAGTCTGATCCACTACATATGGATGAATGTTGGCGTTAATAACATCATGAAATATTCTTCCTATTTCGATCGATTTCATGTTGGAATTCAATATAAATGTTTCGATTTGGATTGTGGTGTAGATTCATATCTACTGACATATGTTACTTTGTTATGGTTCATTGATTTGTTTTGGTACACACACATAAATGTCCATCTACAGTTCTGTTCCTCGAGCCCACAACAAATCATTGTTTATTTGTCGTTTTCCCACCTAACGGACATTTGTTGTAATGGCAACCGTCTGCAATGGTACTATAGCGTTAAATGACTTTAGGGTTTTTCCGTCTCCACTTTACGCCATCCTTGATCTACGAGAGAACCGACCGATTGTCGCCAGGTGTAGCGTGAGATATGAATTGGGTTTCTGCAACATTGATCTCTCTATTAAACACATCGTTGTTGTCTTTTCACTCTTCTCCGAGGGTTTGTCTTCCCAGCATAGCATTCTCTGTGCTTACCACGATGGCCACGATGCAATTCCATAGTGTATACCTTGCTCTGTTATCTGAGTTCGATGCCGTGACTATGATACAGGTAATTTTGATTTTCTATTTACATCTGTTTAGTTTGGATTTGTTGAAATATCCATTAATTTTCCTTCTACAGTGATTAAGTTTCCTTGCGGTTGGATTTAACCTATATACTCGAGCTTCTTCCCAAGTTTTCAATGGGTTTTCGACTTATCATAAAAATTTTCCGCCTTTAGATTTTACTTCTTTCCAGCGCGTTCAATTTTCGTTGCTACTAAGCTCGGCTCTCGGTTGCTACCAGAGCTCAGCTCTCAACCTGAGAAGGGTGATGCACCCAGGTAAAATTTATTTGGCCTTTGTTTATTTTTCTTATGGTTAGATCTCAGGATTATCGATTTCATTCTGTTCTCGACTCCTTTTATCATTATACACAGTATGCTTTAACTTTTGGTTGTATGTCTTTCGATTTCCTGGGTTAGTTCAACCACAAGCGAATATCTATCATGTGATACGTCTGCGTCCTTCGTGGCCAAATCTGGCCATCTCGACGTCGGTGATTGAGCTAAATTTCGACGCTGGTGTTCGGCCCTTCTCGCGTTTACATCCTCGTCAGGGTTTTACAAGGTAAGTTAACAAAATTTCTCTATGTCTTCCTACGTTTCGACAGAGAGTTGTCATCCTTGGCTCATTTACGTCTCATTTGACTTGCAGATGAGTTTCCATTTACCGGATGAGCAAAGAGGTAACCATTTATGCGGCGACCTTCATGTGGTTGCCTTACAATTTTAAATTTGATTTAATTTTTCGTTCTCCTTTGCTTATATATATTTTCTTGGTTTGCACAGGTGAGCTACTACTCTGAAGTGGTTTGGGATTCTCAGTGATTTCCCTACAATAGCTCGTTAACGTCATTTTTCCTTTTCCATCATTAATTTCAGGTCAGTATTTGTGATTCGATGCCTTCTTCTGGCAAGAAGATTCTTCGTAACTCATTTTTGGATTTCTAAAAACCAATATCCTGAATTCTTCTCAGGAAACCCTCCATTATAATTTATAAGTGGTAACTAGTCTTCCGGAAATTCAAAACTGAAATCCCGTCAATACTTTTTTTTTTTTTTTCTAGGTCTGCAGAGTTACATTCTTTATTAGTGATGGACTATGGACTGTTTAAATACTTGTACAGGTGTAAATTTGGATTTTTCTACTATTGGTAACAGTCATATTTCTTTTACTTTGCCATTGTAAATCTCATAATGTCTCCAGATGATAAACATATTTATTTTCTGCTATGTTTAATTTCCCATTTCTTTTATCTATCAAAGTAATATTCCCTAACAGTATTGGGCACTCTGGATAATTTTAATTTTGTGCACTTATGATGTTCTCGAGATGCTATTACAACACCTAACTTCTCATTTAATTTCACTCCTGGAATATACTGAAGGATAGGACATATATACTACTAATGTCTTATCATTGTTCTGCTTTCCAATTTAACCCCTGTACACATATGTAAAAATGTATATTTGTGCAGTCTTTTTAGTACTGGGATAGAAGTTATGTATTTATAATTGTTTCTCCTGTCTAGTATGCCATACTAATAAGTAATATTATCATATTTATATCACAGGTCTTTGATTTCATTATAGTTAACTTGTCGCATATTAACATACATCTGTCTTAGTTTTTAAGTTAAGGTAATTCTGTTGCTAGACATATAAACATACCTGTAATCACCTACTCAGGGTTCTGCCATTTAATTAAATTCAGTATACTGTAACTATTGCTTCATGGCATTGATATTAATTGTATAACTCTGTTTTTTCCATTTATTTATGTCACTGCTTATTTCAAATAGATGTAACCTATGTCTAGCTTACTTCATCTCTGATGCATGTAAGATTACTATACTTCCTTGTTCTATACATAGTATTTATTTAACAATACAGAAGCATATTAAAGTTAAAATGTAAGTCATCTTTGGGAAAAGATGTATTCTCGGATTTAGACCAGCACTGGTTTAGAGACTCTGTTGAATTCCTTCCCATAGATATGCTTCCTACAACTGTACAGAACTGAGAGGAAATTTTCTTCTACAAACTTTTGTTAAATGTAGAGAATGACAATTTCACACTATAATTCTACTTAGTATCTATGACAATTAACCATATTAAATCATACTAATACTATCAATTGTAATGAACATGGAACATACCACTTCTGCAATTGACCAATCCTCCCAACCTTAGAGCCCTTCTATCTCTAGAGCTCACCCCCGAGCTGAGACCACCTCCAGAACAGACCAACCTCTAATCTGTTCAGGACTAGCTTATTTAAGCTTTTGTTCCCCAAAGCTTGTTTCTAATTCTGTGTCCAGAATATCAGGATGCTTTTCTTCCTATTTGCCTAGGCTTCCCTTATTTAGGGATTTTTAAAGCTGCTTTATGCTTTTTCCTAGCTTTTTACCTCTTCCCAACTACTCTCCACATCATTGGAGAAACTAGATTTTCCTCAAAATCTAATTTGGAAATAAATTCGTTCAAGGATTTTTTGAAAGATTTTTGGGGAAATATGTGCCTCTTTCCATCCTCATGGATTTAGCAAGTGATCTCATAATTCTCATTTTGGTCAATCTGCACAGAATTATTTTATTTATTTTTCATAATTAAATATTTAATTACATCCACAAAATACTTGTCCATTGGGGTCCACTCCCCTTAGGATTAAAGTTCAAATGTCTAGCTTTGAAAGAAAACATAAAATAGGGGTGTTACAAAGTAGCAGAGAAAGCAACAGCAACCGCAGAAATCTGAACCAGAAAGTGTAGTGTAGCAGCAAAAGGAAGTAGAGCCATGCAGAGGCCAAAGTAATGCAATCTCCACAGAGACCCAGATACTTACTGCACAAAAGTTGTTCGTTTTTTCACATACAGTAACATAATTTTTTGCATGGTTCCTACATGGATAATGTGCCGCTACAGGTGTCCTATCATATGGTACCATCCTGAGGGCTATCACCATAATTATGTTCTTCCAGAGGGTAATGAACATCAGGCTTTTGTAAGAGTCAAACAGAAACACGGTTTCAGACTATATAAGGAGGAAGTCTACCCTTCCTATTCTTTGACATTATTACACCTCAACCATCTCATTGCATGAGGACACGCAATAAGGTAAGCTGGGGAGTATGTTGGGCCACGAAAAAGGTATGTTTTACCCTCATGATTAACCTGATTTAATATTAACTTTCATGTGTTTACCTTCATTTTGGGAGTAAATCTAGAAGAATTAATTATAAACAAAGGGTAAAACCAATTATCAATAAATAATGTAATTATGGGCAAAAAGGCTAACTTCCACTGTTTTCTGTGTAGTAAATCTAATTTGATTAACCGTTGTTCAAACGATTGAACAACAATGGCCAAGAAAAGGAACAAGATCTCGTTTGTGTTTATACAGACAAGCGACAATCGAGGAGTACCTCGCTTATTATATAACAAAAAATATTAGACAACTGAGAAATCCTCAGGATCCCCTAATCCTAAGGATTCACCATTATCCACTCTATTTTTCTATAAATATATAAAAGATCAATAGATGGAATAGAATGAAAGTTGTTAATCTGTATGTTGTAATTTTATTTTATTTGCACTCGTTCTGAATAGAAGCTTTTGTGCTCAGCAATGGTGTACCTCGACTGTTAAATTTAATGAAAGCGATATTGGTTTTTCCATAATCATATTCTGAGGATAATCTGGTAGAGACTTCTAGAGGCTCTCGGTCCAGTCACTAGGAGTTCTATTGTTGTTCTGTGTTATATTCTTATTCCCCTATTTTAAAATTAATCATTTATGTGTTCTATATAATTTATAATTGATTTGAATTTCATCAGCATCAAGTGGTTTGCATCTTATTGATTTAAAGTCTTAATCACTTTCATTTTCCTCATGAATGTTTCTTCTTGCGTTTACTAGAGTTATTTGAAGAATTAGATTGTTTTTCATTCTGAGTGAGCTTGTTGGTTGATCAGCCATTGAGAATTTCAATTGCAGAATGTGACTATGTTACTTGTTGTTTAGTTACTGCAGTATTCCCTGCCTGATTAATAGATTTTTGTAGATGTTAGTCTGTAATTTTGGTTCATTGTGAATTCCTTTAAGCTTTGCATTTCCATCTGCTTTCATAGAACAGATCATAGTTAAGTCGATTTAATCTGTTGAGTTGTTTAATGATTGCTTTCAGAATTTCTTTGATTGAACTTCAAGAATTAGATTTTACTTCTGCAATGATTTTGATTTGATAACCTCTAGTTTCACTTGCATAAACTGTGTTGAACACTCCTAAAATAAAAGACTTACGCTGGGTTGATGATTAATGTAGACATTAGGATTGTTTTAAATAGACATCTTAATGAGCCAACACACCTCACCCCTTTATTTCCGCCCAACATTAGCATATTCAAAAATGAATCAAAATTATATCCCAATTAGCTGACTGCTAATTTGGGGATATTACAGTCCTCCCCGCAAAAAATTGCTTGTCCTCAAGAAATGCCTGAAAAAGCCTTATTTATAGCTGATGCTACCCACCATCACTAAAAAATGTGCCTGGCTCCCAAATGCACCACTGAATCTTCCCTGGCCTCTGCATCACCCTGATATGAAGGGATCCCTCAATGCCAGGATCCTAATCCATCCTATCCAAAATGAAGCTCCAACTTCTCCACTCACCATCTTGCGATGCTAATGAAGTCCCCCACTCCATCAGTGACTCGCTAAAGCCCAATGGAAGATATACATGATCTCCCCATGTAATATACAACTCACCCCTAAAAGTTATCGAGCTGTGTAGAGCTGTAATGCTTGGGTCCCCTGCTAATCTCGGAGAGGTACCACCATGCTTATGTTGTGCTACTATGATCATGAGATAATCCCCATCATGTGTAGACTATATCCTTCTCTCATGAGGCCTAGTGGCAGGATATCTGTGAGAGACAAGCTCATCTGGCCCAGGCATCACCATGATGCCAATACCTACCCCTTCGAATGAAGGCCTCTGTGTACCCCTATGTTCCAACCCAACAGTGAACTAGATCACTCCCTATCGTGACTCCAACCATCATGAGACAGACTGGGCTATCAATCAACTGAATCTCTGCATCCCATAGTCAGACCTACTGCACCATAGCTCCGACAACTACAGGAATCCCTTTGTGCCTTGTCTCTAGTCCCTGCATGTGACCAATATAGAGGGTCCATTTATCATGGGAAAATCTTATGCATGCTAACCTGCCCTATGCCTGCCACTATGTAGTACCAATCACTGTTGGAAGGCGCATGTGATAAATAGCCACCCCCTAAATGAAACCAATAGATGGATATTTGACACTCGCAATAGACTCAAGGTATGTGGATCCCTCTTGTCCCTACCAACCATCTTCACTGGGTCTGTCATCAACCCTCTCAATAATGTGCAATACATTGTCTGGAGCCCAGACACATACTGGGATGCTACCTCTGTTTTACCCAATATCATCTGCTCATGCATGGTCTCACCATCCCTTGAGAAAATATTGGCGCATGTCTCCCTCATCGCTCGCTCCCTAGGCATAGGCTCAACGATGATTGATGTGCCACCCTTGCAGATGATCATCTCATCCCCTAACCTGTGGCTATCAACTAGCGCACCGACCTGATGCCACTGTTGAGAAGTCTCTCCCTTAGTGTGTTGCATGTCATCCAAATATCTTGAGTGAGCCTCGTGTACCCCGGTGCTCATGCCCAGAGTTCCAAATGACAAAAAAATAATTTATTGTGCCCGTGACTGATGTACAAGAGGTCAAGCATGTGAGTCCCCATAGATACCGTCAAGTATCGCTCATCTGTCTCCCCTTCAATCCTGGATGAACTACCCCCAAAGGTATGCCCGGTGTCTGGGTCCATGAGTCTCCTTGGAGGTAATACTCTAAGACCCTGTTGTGCAGCACCATACACCCCCGCATACCACCATTCATCCTTGTACTCCTCGACATGCCACTGCACACTACAGGATACCCCCTACTACTATTGTACGACCATGTACCGTCCTGTGCCTTGTCTGTGTCAAGGCACCAGTCACTCCTCGCGTGTACTCAATGTGATGTAAGAGACTCCTACTCCACAATGTATTCCCACAGACTATGGTAAACCACCATGCACCTCCATGTCCACCGATAGTCCATTGATCAATGCTACATGCTCCCGCTCATCCTGGGATGTGATGGCCTAGAGTTGTGTCTCTAGATGTCGGACTACCCCCAATCAATATCATCACCTCCACCGTTGCATCACTACACTCGTCGATGAATGGATCATCAATCCAAACCCTCCCTGAGGGGTCCAAGAAGTGAACCTCCCTATGTGTCAGTAGTGATGCCGCCAAGGTATGAATTCTTTTTGAAGCCAGTATGTTAAGTTTCAAACCCAAAAAAGAAGAAATTTAGCCATATCTAACAATATTTAAAAGGAAACCAGTATTTAACAAAGAAAACTTAATCCTCAAAGTTTCCTAATCATGGATGTGAATAATGTTTTAATGGTAGTATGGGATGCCCCAATGGAGTCCTCGTGAAACCAGGAATAATCAGCAGGCCCACTGATCACCAATGGAGTCTTTTGATCTTTTAGGAGTTGTGGAGTCGCCAAGTGGATGATTTCAAATGTTCAAGATGATTTTCTGTCCACCGCAGTAATTAACTACTAGTATAAGGCTGTTGTGGGTTTTCTGAGTTCTCAGGATGTCTAAGATAGCATTTTACTCAGAGTTTTCCCCAGTGGAGTTGCCATTATGTTTGGGTCCTGGTGATTTGGCAGACTGGCATACCAAATGACAAGGCAACATCAGAACCACTTTAGAATCCTAGGATCTAGCCCTCCTGGATTCAGAGAGGGATCTCTCTATGTTAGTATTGTTTCCGAAGATATTTATTTATGTTTAGTTATGATATTAGGCTAGTTATGAAGTTCAAGAGGTTGTTTGTTTGTTTTAGTTGGGACTCATTAACTGAGAAGGTCATGTGAAGTGAAGAAGGAAGTAAGTGGAAGGATGTTTTAGCATGGGAAGATAGGTCAAAAGAGTGCTAAACCATTGGGTTATGGAGTCATAAAAGGATTTACTCACACGTCAACTATCCAATAGTTTTCAAAGGGAAAGTCATCTATATCAGAAGATCTTTTAAGTTGAGTTTGTGGTATGGAACATTAAGGAGTGCAATGAAAGAAGCAGCATGCAAGAAAATGAAG
The DNA here is from genome assembly GCA_034641835.2 of Pinus albicaulis. NCBI lineage: Eukaryota > Viridiplantae > Streptophyta > Pinopsida > Pinales > Pinaceae > Pinus > Pinus albicaulis. Next base: position 288,625,662 of record CM076583.1, read on the forward strand.
GGCAGTCTAATATCAGGTAAGGACTTCTAACCTAGCCTGCTTTGACATACTCTTAGGAAAAAAAAACATATAAGAAAACAAAGGACAACCTAAGATCAGGTAAGGAATTTAAACCAAACCTGCTTTTGGCATAGTTTTAAGGGAAATCTTCAAAACATCTATTTTAAGACTAAACAAGGGACAGGGCTAACCATAAACTTCCTCGATTAAGACTCTAATTAGCATGCAGTGAAAATATCATTCGAGAACAATAACTCAAGTTCTACTCAGCCAGACATGGGCTCACCAACATTTCTTGACTGGTTATACTCTATTGGAATCATTCCCAAATACACATTTAGCAGAAAACATAAAGATAAATATTTTCAGTGAGAGTTAGAGTACTTTGCAGTATATCCTACTCCATATTTTTTGTTCTTTATCAAAGAATATGAACACAATGGAAACATAGAGAAAATAACCATTAAAGTATGTGCAAAACCAGTTACATACTTCGAGTCCAATAGCTCTTTACAATCCAATTCTTCTCTTCCCATCCTACTATATTACAACTACTCAGTAACTCTAACTCAATAACAATTCAGCAATTAACAATGTTCCAACCATTACAATGAATTTTCTTTGAATACTTATTGGTGAAAGAGGAAGAGTGTGGTAGAAATGGTAATAAATATGAATTAAGACAGAGCGGGAGGAGTGCTCGAATGCCCATTCTGCTTAATGATAGTTGCATTAACTGTTTGTATCATTTTGGTAGTTTTTCCTGTTTTATGCATGTTTTGGTAGGCATGGTAATAAATCCTTAGTGTGTTCTTTGAAACCCAAAGTAGTAAAAGTACTCTGATTGACTATCTGGGACAAGTAAGCTGTCAAATTTCGGGTTCTGTAGCCCCACATCTGCTTGATAACTTCTCTGACAGTTTTTTAATGAAGTTTTTGTCGTAAGGATGGTTGTCATAGTGTCTTTTAAAAGTAAAACAAATCGCAAGTGTCCTTTTGGTCCTGAGGAGGAATAAATGCTTCTATGGATGTGGCTTTAGAGGCTTTCCTCTACTGACTTGTATTCAAACTGTGTTGTCCTTCGAGACTGGGAATTTAGGCATGTATTCTTCAACTTAAAGCTTAACCTCTGTGTCTTTATCTTTCTAATCTCCTTTTCAGTGTACCGGTAGTTTTTGCGTGCTGGAGGGTTTTATTTGTAATCAATGTCCATAAGACCTTTGATTAAACTCTGAAATTCGATCCCTCAGCCCTTTTAAACCCTGATTCTTTAGCTATGGGAGACTGGTGGATAAATCCATCATAAAACTTGAAAAAAACAACAAAGATGTTATAAAAACCTACCGGGGAGGGTTTCGGCTACTTTGGAGGCTAGCGGAGGAGGAAGGGTAATATGGGCGGAAAGAGAAATGTATGGAGGGAGGTGGAAAATACAAGGAAAATGGAGTAAATATGGAGTTATGGCACATAATGGAATCTGGGCTGTTGGATCTGGGGGGGCAAGATAGATCAACGGTGGAGATTATTCGGGTACACAATGGAAGGCCCCAGCATGGTCGGGCGGGACCAGCAGGGATACATGAAAATTGAAGAAAATACACATAGCGGGGGCTTTTATAAGTTATTTTATGTGTTAGCAGTGTCCGCGGGAAAACGGAGAAGAAACGATGTGAGCCATCGGATCTGAAGGATGGATGACAGAGATCTACTCAGCAGGTTGGCAATCGGAGGAGCAGAGGGTCTGGGACCAAAGCTTTTGGAACTTGTGATGGCCGATGCTGATGGGCGAGGAATTTCAATGGGCAGAGGACCATCAAATCAGGATAGAGATCAACGGCTTAGATCCGAGCGGGGCATCGCATATCGGCTTCAGAGAGGGTCAGGGGGTATGGGAAAATAAATCACCGATAAGCGATGAGCGATGCGGTAGGAAGCGCCAATGCGATGGAGCGCGGGTCGTCGGATCGGAACCGAGATCGAAGGCTAGGATTAAAGAAGGCATCGGCCATAGGCGGAAACAAAAGCAAGGGGAAAGAGGAAATGGGATCTGTGATGCACCGATGCGATGGAGGAAAGAAATGGTCATCGGATCTTGGGTGAATGGACGGGTGAGATGAAGTCGGGACTTTGTATCGATTGAGAAAAGAAGGAAAGGGACGCGGGACTGGTGGATTTGCCGATTCGTGATGGGGCAATCCGCCGATGGCCGTTGGATCTATGAGATCAACGATGGAGATTTGTGCAGAGGTGCAACCATCGCGTGGAAAGAAAAATGAATTTACAAAGGAAAAGGGGGGCGAAACGACTTCCGACAGCGAGAAGGGGGCTTAACCTTATAGCCGACAGTCGCGGGTCCTGGTCACGCAATTGAAGGGGCTGAGAACTAAGCCCGCAGGGGCTTAAATCTATTTTATGAAAATACTTGGATTTAAAGGCCGAAAAGGGGTTTTTTGAGGTTTTTTCAGGTTCCAATAAAGTAAATGGAGGGGTTTTTTAAACCAACAAAAAGGGATTTTTATGGTTTAACAAAGGGATTTTTGAGAAAATGAGGGATAAATGGAGAAGAGGCTTTTGAATGCAGAGATCAAATAGTTGGGTTTTTTGAAGGATAAGGAACACACTAGAGGCTTCAAGAAGTCACAGATTTTTCCTGAAATTTGTTTCTTGAAGACTAAAAGACCCTTTTTAGCCATCTTTGCATATGTCAAAATTATGGATGGCTAACAGAAAGTATGGTGACCCTACTAACAACTTCCTCATCTAAGTAAATGATGAGGCCCCTAACTACAACGATGGCATCATGTCCCTCTAGCTAGTAGAGGTTCAAGTCAAATTCTAGGGAAATTTCATTATCAAAGCCCCTAATTTTTTTGAAAAATCCTAACCACTGATAGTTGGAAAAAATGTTCCCGACATCAAGGTGTTGATGAATTTTGGAGGGATACCAGGGTGGGACAAGGAGTTTCCTTTTTCTGCTACAGGATCTTGAGGTTTTTTGTGCAATGGAGGTTATTGAAACAGAGGTAAATCGGACAAACTATTTTACAATGTTGAGGAGAAAGAAAAATTCAAGATGTATCTCTATACACTCTATACTTTCATCCTATTATGCTTATGACAAAAAGACTTAGCAATTCACTTTTCTCCTTGCTGAAATTAAAAATTGTGGCAATTACAAGGTATTATTCTGAGAATTGAAAGGGTTCTTCAAGTCCTTATAACGAATGATGGCAAAGAGAATTCGTGTTTATCCCTTTGTTGATGATTCTCCTCTATTCCTTGGGGTTGGATGGAATTTGACTCCAAGATACAACTTCTTATAACATCCTGTGACTTCCATGTAGCACTGGTTTGCAAACCATGAAGCTTCTTGTAGTGGGCCATGAAGGATATATCTTGGCTATCTCATCCTCTTGTATCAGATAGACCTCCCTTGGGCTTTAAAATTTACTTTCCATGCATGATTAGATTCGGGGGTCCGACTTATATGGGTAGTGGTTGAGGTGATGGGCTCAACATGTTGTGAGTTAGCCCTTACCTACCACATTCAGACACCATACCTTGTGATGAGTAGCCACGTTGGCCCACTTTCTTGAGTTATCATCTCCTCGATCTCTTTTTCCTCTACACCAATGGGTGATCATGACTAGAGTTTACAACTAAAGGTGGTCGATACTAGTCTACCAAATTTGGCCCATAAAAAATTTTCCTCCATACATTGGTAACATTTTTTAAGCTAAGATAAGTTTGTGAGATAGGTTCGGAGTATTGCGTACCTGAGCATTACCCTAGGTGTGCTTTTGCATTTGATGTTGAAGTTGCTAATGTGACTGCTAAAGCTTCCCATGATGGTATTGACGTTGCTAGTGGTGCTCTCTAGAGGCTTCAATATTTCTCCCATTTCTTTTGGAGGTGCTATGGATTTTTTATGGTTGCTGCTACCCTCTTTGGTTCAAATTGTAAAATTATTGTTGTTGTAGCTAACCTGGTGCTACTAATTACTAATGATTGAGGATCATGTAGCAACGTAAAGGGGATATTGTAGCTTCTCAGGTTGTCTCTTGAGCTCCAAGAGTGCGGTGCTATTCAAAAATTCTTGGATTGATGTTGTAAATTTGGGCCTATGGGGCTTATGCATGCTGCTATAGGACTGTGTTTTTTCCTATAGCAGCCACATAAGCTCCTCATGTTCATAATTTCATTTGACCATGGCATTCAAAAATTCTGATAATTCAAGGTGAGGTTGTTTGTGGTGATTGGAGAGGCTTTATTTTTTGGTGATAGGTGAAAAATAGGCGTAGGGTCTAGTTTTTGTGGATGGTTAGTGGGGTTAATGGTGAGAAAGTTGAAGGATGATGGGATGTGTAATTTCTAGGGGCTTCTGTTGACTTCCTTTCTCACCCCTGGATGGAAAAAATCAATTTTTCACCTTCCTTTTGTGCTCAACTACTTCTTGTAGAAATACAAGGACTTTCTAGTAGCATTTCACTTAGTTGATTGAAATGAGTGAAAGGGACTTGGAAATGACGGAGGAAGCCTGGAAAATTTGAGAGAATGAGTGGGATGGATTCAAAGACACTAGTTGAGGGCATTAAAGGTCAATACTTAGAATTTGAAGTTGATTTCTTTGACTGCTTGCTGGAATCTTGTGTCACCTGCATCACTGTTAAAATAAATGAAACAAAGGTGATTTTCATTTTTCTCCTTTTTCTATTTTTTACCTTTTTTTTATTATGAGACCCACATGCTGCCTCATTGAGGTTTTCAACCTAACTAGGTCTACCCTAGGTGACTCAAGGGAGTTTTTCACGTGGGGATATTTTTATTTTCCTGTTTTTTCATTCTTCGGACTCATTGGGAGCCTCAAGGAGGCTTTCATCTTATGAGCCTACCTCAGGTGCCTAGTTGAGGTTTTCCCCTGCGATTTTTGTTTTTGTTTTTTTTTCATTTCTTTTATTGCTTGATCAAGAGCTGAATGGATTGGGAGTCTTGAGGCTCTCAATAATATTTATTTCTCGGCTTATTGAGCTAGTAAATTCAGCAATTGAAAGGGGATTCCTATAAAACCTCAACTTGTAGCCATTCACTAGAAGTGGTATTTTTTCTTCACCAATTATTTTGATAACAACCAAGCCATTATCATGCCATTCATCCACTAAGTAACAGCCCAACCATCTGGTCATGATTTTTCCTTTGAATTCCTTGACCATAGAAGTATATAAGAGGGCCAATCACCCTCCTAAAAGATCTTAGACTTGATGCCCTTATCATGCCAAACTTTCCTTTCTAATTGAACCACTTCAGTCTGCATAAGAGTTTGTATCCTCAGCTCATCAATAGCATTCAACTATTGCAGTCTCTCTTCCTAAGCTTTTTTGATGTCCAGATCAAGTTCTGCTATCACTCTCAAGGTGTTGTATTCAAATTCAATGGACAATATGGATTTATTACCATATACAAACTCAGAGGGGGTGAATCTAGTGGTATTATTACAAGCAGTATTGTAGGCCCAAGTGGTCTCAACAAGCCTGTCTGCTCAATCCCTCATGTTACTTCCAACAACCTTATCAATAAGCCTTCTAGTTCTTTATTGGTCACTTCCACTTGCCCATTTACTTGAGGGTGATATGGGGTGGACTTACTATGTCTGATATGACGTTTCCTCATTATCCCCTCTATCAAGTTGAAAGTGAATTGAGTTCCTTCGTTTGTGAATAGTTCCCTTGGGAAGCCAAATTTGTAAAAAATGTTCTCCCATAAGAATTATGCCACTTTTTACTTTTTCTTTGCCTTGACTTCCTTTACTTCAACCCACTTAATTAGATAATTTGTGCATACAATGATATACTTCTTCAATCTATATGGGGGGTCAATAGGTCCAATTAAATCCATGCCCCACTTCTCAAATGGATCGAAAGTCACTTGAGGTTGTAAAAACGTCTCATCCCTTTGTGTAGGATTCCCCATCCTCTAGCACTCATCACACCAAGCAATGTACCTTCTAGCATCTTGATGAAGGGTAGGAAAATAATAATTTGCTTGAAGAATATTATAGGTTGACTCTAAATGGTCTCCATAAGTTCCATCATGAAAAAATGAGAGGATTTCAAAGACTTCATCTTCTCCTACACATCTCCTTAATATTTGATTAGGCCCCAATCTGAAGAGGTTGCCCCCAATCCACGTATAAGGGGCACTTTTTCTAACAATTTTTCTCTTCTATTTGGAAGACAAATTAGGAGGAAACTGGCTAGCAACCAAGAATTTTTCTCTATCAGAAAACCAAGGGGACAATAATGATATGGAAAATAGGTGCTCATATAGAAGTTGGTCATATACCATATTTTCATTCTCTACAGACAGGGTTAGTCTAGAAGGGAAATTTGCAACCACATTTTATTTCCCTGGCATTTTGTCAATGGTTAGATCAAATTGTTGTAATAGAAATAACCATCTAATAACACAAGCACTAACATCAAGTACTTAATGGTTACATGATCAGTGTGCACAAAAAATTTATACCTAGAAATGTAATGTTTGAATTTATTCAAAGAGTGCACAACAGACAAAATTTTCTTTTCAGTGACTGTGTAATTGAGTTCAGCCTTGGACAATTTTTTACTAATGAAATATATAACATAAGACAATTTACCTTCCAACTGCCCCAATGCTAACCCCACCTATTTGTCTCATGCATATGTGTGAATGTGGAAGGGAAAGGTCTAATTTGGGCCCCTGAGAACTGGTGCAATTATTAATTTTTCCTTGACCTCTTCCAATGCCTTTTGACAATGGTTTGTCCAACAAAAATCTGAGTCTTTTGTCAGTAAACCAAACAAAATTGAAGCAATTTTACTAAAATCTTTAATAAATCGCCTATTGTATCCCGCTAGTCCTAAGAAGCTCTTAACATATTTTTTCCTTTGTGGGACAGCGACCCATCTAATAATTGCAATTTTATTAAGGTCAACCTAAATTCCTTACTTAGAGAGGAAGTGGCCTAGAAAAATTCCTGCATTCATAAAAAATTAGCTTTTTTCCAGGCTTAAAAAGATATTCATTTCTATGCATCTTTTCAAAACACTGCACAACTTATAGAGCGCTTCCTGGAAAGCATCTCCATAAGGTGTTAATTCATCCATATAAATCTCAATCGAGTCATGTACAAGGTCAACAAAAATACTCAACACCTCCATTTGGAAAGGTGGCAGGGGCATTACACAAGCCAAATGGAAGGACCTTATGGGAAAAGGTACCCGTTGAACCCATCCAGAAATGAAAATAACTTCTTTCTTTCAAGAACATCCAAAACCTTGTCAATAAAAGGTAAAGGAAAATGATCCTTCTTAGTAGCCTTATTAAGCTCTTTGTAATCGATGCAAACTCTCCATTTACCATTCTTATTGGACACAATTACTAAAGGTGACACCCACTCACTATCCGAAATAGGATAGATAAAACATGCATCTAATAATTCTGCAATTCCTTGTTTACAATGTCCTTTAGTTTAGGGTTCATCCTTATCTAAGGTTGGTGAACAATTTTATGCTCTTCTTTGATGTATATATGATGATTATAGGTAGAGAGGTGGACTCCTTTAGACTCTTTTTAATACCAAACAAAAGCATCAAGGTCCTACCTTCAAACAGTGAGCAATTGTTCCTCTTGATCAGTTGAAAGAAAAGGGCTAATTTTCAAAGTTATAGAGGGGATTATTTCTACATTTTTTACGTTATTTTGATTAGAACTAGCAATGATTAACTCTTCCCAAGTACTATCTTCAGGCTCTCCTCAACGTTCCTCTTTTAGTCCATCAATTTTCATGGTAGCAGGATACTTTTTTTTTGCAGAAAATTGTCAATCATATTATCCTCATCCAATTGCCTTCTACCAGTAATGGCTTCTAATGTAAAAATGGTATAGGGTGATGATTGATAAATTTCTTCCTCTTTTTCCTCTTCTAACCACATAGGAAAATCATGCTCAACAAGGGGTTTAACAAGGGGATATAGTACACTTTTTCTTGTTAGCTTCCCATTTTTAATTGTCATGTTTCCATCTCTACAATTAATATAGGCATCAAAAGTAGCTAACCAAGGTCTTCCTAAGATAAGTGGGTATCCATTGAACTTGGTTTTCGGCTGGAGAATAGGAAAATCAGTGAGGTACTCCCAAGAATCAATCGAAACCATAACATCCTCAATGCCATCGTGGAGTGATACTATGGATATGTCTGAAAGTTGTAGCATTATGGTGGTTTTCCTTAAGGCTCCTTGGAGTTTAAGCTTAAGCATGGTTTCCTTGGAGATGGCATTGATTATGGCCCCTAATTCAATGAGTGTATTGGGGACTATAATTTTTTTAATGTGTACATCCACTACCAGGCTGCCAGAATCCAAATAATTTGGGGTAATGACCTTCACAAGCATTAGATCATCCAATTTCCAGTGACATTGATAGTGGGGGAACCTTTCCTCTTACTTCTTTGCCTTCTAAAACACTCTTCTCAGATGAATTTTTTATATATGAGGACATCTTTGATGGCTTATAGGATATTTGGACAGAGACTTTTCAGTTTTCCCAAAATTTCAGTTTCTTCTGGGATGTGTGGTTTAGGGTGGATCAACCTTTTAGGGTAGGATGGCTTCTTGACGTGAGGAGCACATTTTTCCCTATCTTCTTCAAGATCTTTTGTTGGAGAAGATGGATGATCATTAGGGAGTAATATGTCTCTCCATTGGAGACTTGTTGGGCCTGCTTATTGTTTGAGCTCAGATTGGGTTGAGAAGACATTTGTGGTTGTTTATGTGGAATGTTTTGGGCTAGCTATGGTTAACGAGGAAATAAGAAAGGTGGTTGGGTTGCTTGAGGCCTCCATCCTTGTAAGGGATTACCTTAGTGAGAATATTAATGTTAGTACGGCTGAAAAGGAGGAATGACAGGTTAATAAGGCCAAGGGGTAGGCATGGGCCATGGTGAGTTGTTAGCTAGATACTAAGACTAGGTGTTAATTTGGAAGGTAAATGACAAATTCCAACCATGGGATGAGATTACTCTTTTCAAGAGGACCATTTTTTACTTTTGAAGTGCTCAATTTGGACAAGGAAAAGTGTATTTTTGAATTAAACCCCACATCTGAATATTTGATTAGGTCGACCCTAAATCAAATTGGACACCCTTCGAAGGCTATAAATACAAGTGACCTCAACCTCATTTCAAAAATCATCTTGGATCATTATTCTATTCTCTTTCTTGCTATTGGCTCGCACAGGTCTAAGGTAGGTCCACAAAGGAGTGGATTCACATGAAGGTGAAATTGAAGGGTTCAAAGCTCGCATCTCTATTTTAGGGTTTTAGGGACTTATCCGTAGGCATGTCATGGAGAAATATCAGTTACAACTGCATGCAGGTCGACTCATCCGTGCGGCTGAAGCCTTTCAGCTGCGTACACATCACACCATCCATGTGGTTGGGACCTAGGGTTTGGATTTTCAGTTGACCGAAGTTCTTGTTAGTTGACAGTAGTGTTTGGAATTTGACACAACCAGTGACAATTGACCGCAAGCATCTAAAGCAGGGTTTTTGAGTATTAACATTGCTGGGTTCATCTCATAGATGTTGTTTAGTTGATTTTTGCTAGACAGGTTTATAATTGAAGATATGGATCATTGTACTCTATTTTCTTCAACCATTCAATGACAATCTAATAATAAGAAGAATTTGAAAGGGCTTTCCCCATAGTGAGTTTTTCCCTGGTCTCCGACCAATCTTGGTGTCTCTATGTGTGAATTATTTTCTTCTATTACTCCTTTATGTTTTTCTCCATTAATGATGATATTTTTCTTTCAATATAGTTTCATATGTTGTTGAATAATGATGTAAATCTAAAAAATGTTATGATGTTTTGGGGTGAATTTAATTCAAAAGAAATGAAATGCAATTATCAAAGAAAAGAACAATATAGCCCTAAGAAAGTTAACATGGTATCAGATTTGGGCTGAAGAAAAGTCACTGAAGATTACCCCTATGAAGACAACTTTGATGGAAGCATGAGAAGATGGAGGAGACCTAAAATAATTCTAGGGTTTGGAGAGAACCCTAGGTAATTTGGCTATTAGGGTTTGATAGATATTTGGAAAAAACCCTGGTTTATGGAAAATATTTGAGATATGCAATGTAGAAACCATAGGATGATTAATGTGAAGATGTTCAAGCACTTGTCGCAGATTTGACGAAGCCCTAGATTGGATATACTCTATTAGGACTCTTGAAGGTTGGTTCAAGAGGGATTTTATCTCCTTTTGTTATAAGATAAGTACCTTTTAGATTTATGCCACCTCCTTGTGATTCTATTACTGTTTGAGTTTATTGTTTTGATTATTACTTATAATTCCTGCATGTATATGCGAGTATTTGGATGCTTCTAACCACTTGTTGAGATGTGACAAGTGGATCCTTGTTGAGGATTATCTGAAATGCAAGAAACGATGGCTAGTGGAGGAAGAGAAGAGATATAGTTTCCCATGACAAGGAAGTTGAGAAAGTGCTCTCGCTGCCAATGTCAAATAAGAATATACACGGGTATTTGAATACTACAAGTTATGTATGGTATTGTTTCAATGTTATGTTTCAATTGCAATATTGGATGGCAATGTAAGCCCTAATGGATGATGAGAATATCACCTTAAAAATGGTTCATGCTTGCATATGAAAGTGAGTTTGATTCATGAGAAGGTGAACTTGGTATTGGACAAGTATATTACATTCTATTAAGTCATCATCAAGCCCTTAGAAACATTATTTTTGATATACTGGTATACTTTTAGTTGGTTCAGTTGATGGAAATCTCTCAGCTGCAGCACCAGTAGATGAGTGGGAGTTCTGGATGTTGCAGTTCCAACGACAATAGAGTTGCAGTGCAGGTGAAATTGACAACAACTTGCAGAGTCAGCAGTAGCACAGGTGCAGCGCAAAGAGAGCTACGTAGTAGTTGGTAGGCAGCAACAGACATACAACAGCAGCGCAACCGGTATGGTGCAGAAGTTAGAGTGATGCTTCAGGAGGTTGCATTGTTAGAGAACATTCCTCGCTAAAAGGGAGTGTTAACTTCTGGTACCATCAGATGTGCTCTAGCCTCAAGAATTTGCAGGGAGACTAGGACACATGCATTCCCCAAGACCCAAAAATCGTCTTGGAAAATTCCACCCAAAGAAGGTTTAACTAAAATACAAGGAAGTTGATATTTGCTGAGGGGCAGCTAAGATCTACCACGAGAAGTCAAGGTGTGAGACCGGGAGGTCATAGGATCGAGTGTCCAGCCAATAAAATATCATCCGGGAGGCGTGACGCAGTAACTGCATAGGTGTCATACAGAGTTGCGTAGAGATAGTGCAGAGGGCTCATCACCAGTCAAATCAGTACCAGATCTTCCCGTACCAATGTGACCTTATCTCACTCTCTATTTTTCCAGTTTATTCTCTGTATCAGATTGTCAGTTTGGGTACCCAAAGATTTAATACAAACCCTTAGTTGTTGCACTGCCTTTCCCGCATTGGATTTTTCCAGATACATTGTCCAAAAACAACAATGTTTATGTGTGTGTTTATTTATTTATTGCTCAGTACTTGTTTCTGCAGTATTTTTTATGTTATGAAGGCTGCAGTTGTACTTGTTTTGATGTTTACTGTGTAACACCGTAAATAAATTTTAAGAATTAACAAGTAGAAGAAATAACACTAGATTTTTGCAGTAGGGATTCCCATTGTGGAATTTTCACAGTACAGGTGTCGGTGATGTGTGTATATGACTGTTTCCTTCCCCATAATGTAATGTTTCCATTGCCAGTAGGCATGCAGAATGGAATACATATCTTTTTCATAGGTGGGATACTTTCGGAATGTGTATGAAAGTGTCTCACTGTGATATGCCACTAGATGCCCTTGTTGAGTAAGAACTGCACCAATAGCATAGTCAGAGGCATCTGTCTCAATCTCAAATGTTTGTTGCAGGTCTGGTAATGTCAACACTATTATAGAGCACTCGAAAAATGATTTTTGTTAAGATTCAGACCAAAATAACTTGGATTTTGCTCCGCCCTTGGTGACTGACTTAAAGGCCAACTGATATGAGAGAACCCCCACACAAACCTGCAGTAGAAATTGGAAAGACCCAAAAATTTGTGAAGCTGTATTCGAGTGGCTGAGACTGGCCAAACCTGAATGAATTGTATCCTGGCTGGGTCCACATGCACACCCCGCTCATCAATGATGTATACTGAATATTAAATTAGGTGATACCAAAAGTGAATTTCTCCAAATTGGCACACAATTTGCGTTGTCACAGGGTTTGAAGGACCTGTCAAATATGGTGGAGGTACTCTTCCAACCTCTAGTTGATGATAAAGATGTGTTCCAAATACACCACCACAAATGAGTTGGTGAAGTGTCAGAAGATGTCATCCATCAACCGCATGAAGGTTGCAAGGGCATTCGTCAAACCAAAAGGCATGACTAGCCATTCGAAAAGGCCCTCCTTGGATTTTAAGGAAATCTTCTACACATCAGAGGGTTCGATTGGTACCTGGTGATAACCAGACTTCAGGTCAATATTGCAAAAATATTCGTCCCCCTTGAGCTGGTCGAGAACGTCATTAATGTGTGTGATTGTATACCAATTCTGGACAGTGATCTTATTCAGTGCCTGATAGTCAATCAGAGTCTCCAGGTCCCATCCTTCTTCTGTACCAACAAAATCGAGCTCCCACAAGGTAATGAACTTGGCCTAATATGCCCTTTCTGGAACAACTCCTGAATATGCCTCTTGATCTCATTGTTCTCTAGAACAGAGCATCGATATATCGATTCGTTGGGTAGTGGCGCGCTCGGGGTCAGATCGATGGATTGATTGACCTGACAGTGCAGGGGTACCCCTGCGGATGAGGTGAGGATATCCTTGTACTCTTCCACAAAATTTTCCATTTGTTGTTTCTGTGGCGAGGAGCCCTATCTGGAGGCCACGGATGCGGCCACAATATTCTTCTTGCCCTGAGGGTGAATCATAAGGAAGACAAATTTCCTGATCTAGGAAATGATCTTACTACATTTATTCACAAAGATCAAAGAGATGGCAATAGGCAGTTCTACCTCGGGTATCCTGTATAACGTATTTCCCAAATTAATAATAACAGTGTGAGGCCTAGATTCATACACAACATGACCTTCCATAAGTATGCTTGGCCTAATAATACATCACAAACTTCAAGAGGAGCAACATCATAGAATACCTCATCTGTGAAGGCTTGATGTTGTAGGAAAGGTGGCACTGTTGGCTAACCCAAAGATCTCGTCCTTGGTGAAGCCACCCGATGGAGTATGGCAGTGGGTGTGATGTGGTCGGTAGGCCCAACTGCTTCTATCTTTGCTAAAATGAGGTTCTTTTGGATCTCACCATTGACAATGAACTGCAACACAGAACCCTTCACCCACATCTGAGAGTGGAAGAGGCGCTCCCCCTCCTCTAGATCTTCGGGTTCAATCTTCTAGATCTTGGTGGTGGCAACAGTGGAACTAGGCTCCACGTCAATAATCTGCTTCCCTTTGACATTCCTTGTGTCGGGTTCTGACTCAGATTCGGAAACCTTCATCTCGGCCACCAGTGACTTCTTGGATCGACACTCACTTGTGTTATGAGTGGGGATATTATGGAACTCACACCATTTTCTCATGTCCTTTTTTGTCTTCGTGGTGTTCTTTGCTTTCGGCTTCGACAAGTTGTCATGGGTCGCCCCGCCTTCGCTTTGTCTTTTGTTTTGTGGTCTTGGGGTGCCTTTACCTTGCCTCAGAGTCACAAATCCAAAGTCTCACTTCTTCTCTTTAAATTTCTGATTGATCTTGACAACATATCTATAGTGTGAGAATTTCTGAATCTAACAAAAAGAAATCCCATTGCAGTGAACTGATTTTCATTTCCTACTTGTGTTCTTCAATTAATCAAGTTATTTATAGAATTCTTCAATAAATATTAATGCAAATACACTGTAAACCTACACCAATATACAGATCAAGTATTGAAAAATAAGATGAGACAATCACACAAAGGATACACATACTTTTGGACTTAACGTCCCTGGAAAAACCCAATGCGGGAAAACCGGTGCAACAGATATGAGAGTTTTATAATTAAGCATATTTATAAATATATATACGGTGCCAAATCCAGCTCAGCCAATAGAAAAAAATCCTAACATAAGTAACTCTATCTGGAGACAGCTATTTTGGCTGATCTAGTAACAGAATGATCAAACCCAACAGGTAATTGCATTGTCCCCAGTGCTATGCAGTTGCATCTGCTCCCATCTTCGTGCTAAGACTGTCACACCCTCTAAGATCTATGTCACCCTCCTCGTGAGCCTTCCCGACTCAGAAATTGATCTTCTAAACTGATGCTCGATCTGCTGAATTGATGCTTGATTTGCCTCTTTAATGACTGCGTCACCTCTCTCAAGATTCGCGTCACCCTCCCAGGTGTTGCGCTGTCTCTCCTTAGTGTTGCACTGCCTCTTTGCGATGTATTCTCGGCCTTGGACTGAAGTCCCACTACCGAACTTTCCCTCTCTACTTTAGAACTCACTCTGAAATTCTCACCAAACCGCGCCCCAGAATTTCTATTTATCTCAAGTTCTGCTCTCCGTGTGTGTGTTCTCCAACTAACACTCAAGCCTTCCTTTATACTTTACCTATTGAGAGATCAACGGATGTGATCAATTCTTTAATCAATGGCTAAGATTAAAACAAACTTGATCCTTGTCACTTAGAAGCTTCTCACCCACATTTACATTAATTCAATTTAATTATTTTATTTTCCTAAGTTTTAACTTAGGCTCCATTAAAAATAAATAATTATTTGAATAAAATGCACTCCGAGCGGAATTTCTCTGAACGATTTCTGGGTCTTGGAGATCTCATCTGTTCTAGCCCCTCCATAAAATTTAGGAGCTAGAGCACATCCGATGCTACCCAAAAATCAACACTCCCTCTTAGTGAGGAATTTTCTCTAATAGTACTTCTCTCCAGATGCATCACCCTGATCCATGGAATCGGTCCTCTGCACTGCTGATGCTCGGCCTACTACCCCTCATCCACTGCACTACTACAATCTATACTACTGCCCATGACACTACCACTACCACTTTTAGATTTGTATTGTAGCTCCATCTCAATATGTTGCATCATGCTGCCCATATAACACTGCCACTACTAATTGTTGTGCTGCAACTCAGTTGGTGAGAGTTAACCAACTGAAAGACTTCCCAAATATTGACATACTTGATGCACCTTGATGTTGAAGCTTCCTCTGTTGCTAATCTGCGCTGAACCTCTGATGCTACTGCATTGTTGTTGTATCTTCTTTATGCCTTCTGCACTGCTGCAACACTCCATTGCATTGCTTCAGACTTTGGCACTCTAGCTCTGTCATTGTCGCTCCATCATCGCTCATACCAACTGAATCCCTTCATTCTACTATTGTCATTAAGGGTTCCCTTAGCCGTATTTGATCCAAGGGTTTGGGCAACTCAAGGATCCTGCCCACATATCTTTGTAGCTCCAACTACAGCTCCA
The DNA here is from genome assembly GCA_034641835.2 of Pinus albicaulis. Taxonomy (NCBI): domain Eukaryota; kingdom Viridiplantae; phylum Streptophyta; class Pinopsida; order Pinales; family Pinaceae; genus Pinus; species Pinus albicaulis. The sequence continues at coordinate 288,641,279 of CM076583.1, forward strand.
TATCAACTCACCTCTTCTCTATAGGTGCATGAGCACTCAAGGGGCACTCATCGTCATCCTCCTCATCATCCTGAGCTAGAGAAACCTTTGATTCGGGCTTCTCATATTTTCCCTTCTTCTTTAGAGGGCACTACGTGGAAAAATGTCTCATTTCCCCACATCCGAAGCATATGACGTTCGAGAGGTCATTTTTCTTCCATATTTGTTGCCCTTGCTAACCCTTTGATGTGAGAGACACATCTTCCTATTCCTCCTTCTTGACTTTGATTCCTTTGTTGCTGGTTCCCGCTTTGGTCCACCGTCTGATCTCTTCATGTCAAAGAGTTGCCTACATCTCCTCCTTGCTAGGAAGAGTAGCCCTACCCAAAATTCTTTGGACAAAGGTTTCCCAGTCTTCAGTGACTACATTTAGGGCAGTCCTGACCATAAATTCAACGTCTGGTGTAGCTCCTACGGAAGCAAGCTGATCTCAGATCCCTTGCAATCTGATAACAAAGGGATCAATTTTTTCTCCCTTCTGCATCTGAAAAAATCTCAGCTGATTCTCAAGCAACATCTTACATTGGACGGAAGATCCCTCGTACAATGTGGTCAAGGCCACCCACATTTCCATTGTTGTGTTATTTTCAACAATATGTGGGATCACATGATCCTTGAATCCATCCATAATCATGCGCTTCGCTTTGGCTTGAGCCTCCTTGTGCTTCTCAGAGGATCAACATCAATTGGAACAACAATCGTGTTCAAGGCATGATTCTTGATGCAATGTTCATCCAAAACTGCCAAGATCCTGGCCTTCCAGATAACAAAGTTGGATTCTCCATCGAACCTGTCATTATCCCTTGATCCACTTGCGACCATATCTGCTTAATTGAATGATAAACAGGTTCTTTTCGACCTCTTCCACTTCTGCCCCAGCAAAACTCGGATCTAGAATTATTTGGCTCTAGAAATCCTCTAAGGAACAAACTCCCTCTAAATCTCGATTTCCTTCACAGAAATCCTTTTGCCAACAAATGTTGAATCACCCCTCTTTGATCTCTCTTTTTTGCTTCTCAACAATGGATCTAGACTTTGTGGCAATAAATCTTCTAAGGTATTGATTCCCTCTACTTTGCTTCTACCCCACTAGACATTGTTATGCACCAACAGAATCAGCGTCCCACAAGCAACTCCAGACAAAAATATGTACTGCACCTCCAGCCACAACAATTGGAAAAATGAGACTCAATAGCCTCTTCGCCAGTCTAGAAATCATTGCGCTTCCTTATTCAGCAACAGTGTCACCCTAGTAGGCTGGTGCAAGCTCTGCGTGAGCCTTCCTTGGTGACTATGTCACCCTTAGTCTGTCTCTCTAGCCTAGAATAGTTCTATCTCTCGGGACAATTGCTTTCTTGCATCATATTCTATTATGTCCTTACGTTGATGGCTTCAGTCCTCCTTGATCTGCAACCGCTTTGATACCATGTGAGACTTTATGAATCTAACTGATTTTCATTTCCTACTGCAGTTAACTAGTTTGCATTTCCTACTTGTGTTCTTCAATTAATCAAGTTATTTACAAAATTCTTCAGTAAATATTAATGAAAATACATTGCAACCTGCACCAATATACAGATCAAGTACTGAAAAAAAAGATGAGACAATCACACAAGGACACACTTATTTTTGGAATAAACATCCCTGAAAAAACCCAATGCAGGAAAACTGGTGCAGCAGATATTAGGGTTTTATTATTAAGAAAATTTCTGAATACAACTAGGGTGTCAAATCTAGCTCACCCAACAAAGAAAAATCCCTGCAAAAATACCTCTATCCGGAGACAAATATTTTGGCTAATCTAGCAACAGAATGGTCAAACCCCATAGGTGATAGCATTGTTCCTAGTGCTGCACAGCAACAACTGATCCCAGCTCTGCTCTAAGACCGTGTCACCCACTCTAGGAGTTGTGTCACCCTCCTTGTGAGCCTTCCGAGCTCAGAAATTGATCTGTTGAACTGATGCCTGATCTACCTCACAGAAACCCCAGCGTTGCATCTTCAATGACTATGTCACCTCTCTCAGGATTTGCGTCACCCTCCCAAGTGTTGCACTATCTCTCCTTTGTACTGTGTTGTCTCTCTGCAATGTATTCTCGGCCCTGGACTAAAGTCCCACTACCGAACTTCCCATCTCTACACTAGAACTCACTCTAAAATTCTCACCAAACTGCGCCCCAGAATTTCGATTTAGCTCAAGTGCTGCTCTCCGTGTGTGTGTTGAGATATCAATGGCCATGATCAAATATTTAATCAACGGCTAAGATTAAAGCAGACTTGATCCTTGTCACTTATAAGCTTCTCACCCATATTTAAATTAATTCACTTTAATTATTTTATTTACCTAATTTTTAACTTAGGCTCCATTAAAAATAATTAATTATTTGAATAAAATGCACTCCAGGTGGAATTTCTCCAAACGATTTATGGGTTTTGGAGATATCATGTGTTCTAGCCCCTCCACAAAAATTTGGAGCTAGAGCACATCTGATTATACCTAAAAATCAACATATAGATGGAGCAGATTGATATGTCCAGGAACTCCATCTCATCCTCAATTTATTTGGGTAGAGAGCTGCGATACTTGAGTACCAAATGCCACTCAAAATCGTTGATACCCAACTACGTGCAAAGGGCATGAAAAATATTTGTGAACTCTAACATGTCTTGGTTGTTTCCCTACCGTAGTGTGCTCCACTTTATGTATTTATCTTCATAGCTCCCGACAGGGTAATACTGCTCCTTCATGGCGTCTTGGAAAGAAATCCAAGTGGGTGCGGCTAAAAGTTGTGAGGGTTCTCTCTCATCCCTCTTCTCACAGTAGGTTTCTCCTCATGCACCTGCACCCCATATTCACCTATAATGTGGCCCAAGTATAGCATCTCAGTTAGCCCAACTTCACACTTGGACAACTTGGTGTAGAACTTCTGCTCCTCTAGAATACGTAGCACTGCCTCGACATGATGCAAATGTTCCTCCCATGTCCGGCTATATATCATAATGTCATAAAATAATATTAGCACGAACTTCTGCAACTGGCCACAAAATATGTGGTTCATACAGGACTGAAAGGTGGCTGGAGCATTCGTTAGCCTGAAGGGCATCACAAAAAACTCAAAGTGCCCATAATGGCACAAAAACGTTGTCTTGGGAACATCCTTGTCCCTCACTCGAATCTGATAGGTACCCAAATCTCAAATCTATTTTGGAGAAGAAATTAGCCACGCTCAACTCATCCAACAGCTCATCTATCCGTAAGATTGGGTAGCATTTCTTCATTGTATTTTTGTTCGGGGCCCTGTAATTGATAGACATTCTCAGTGTACCGTCCTTATTCTTCACCAGGAAAACTAATGAAGCAAAGGGGCTCGAACTCTGTCGAATGTGCCCCAAGGCCAGTAGCTCATGTATGGCCCTCTCAATCTCATCCAGATAGGCCTTGGGGTGCCTATATGGAGTTGAGATCATGGCCTAAATTTTTGGCTTCAACTCAATGGTGTGGTCAAATCCTCGGTCGAGAGGTTGCCCTGGCGTAGTGTCCTCGAAACCTGTGGAGTAATGGTCGAGTATGGCCTATACATATGGATGCATGGGTCTAGTTTTTCCATTTGCATCTGAAATCCTCAACTCAACAGCCCACTCTATGTCTCCTCGTCCGAATTCTACCTCGATCGTATGTGAAAAAACTGTCTGAGGTGGGTATGCATGCATAACCCTAAGCATTATTTGTTTCCCGTTATTTTTCATGAACTCCTTCTCCATATTTTGCCAATATGTAGTGACTCTACCAAGGGTGATGAGCCATTGGACCCCCAACACTATGTTGGTGTTCGGAATGTCGACCACAAAGAAATAAGATGTCACTGAGTGAGTCCCTATGGTCATTGTCAACATTGGAATATAACGCATGCATTAGATGGTTCTAGCTCTTGGTAGTAGCATAGGGAATCCATAAAACCCCTCTGTTTGGATTCCCATCCTCTACACCATCTGGGCATCTATGAAGTTTTTCGTGGCTCCACTGTCCACAAGCACTGAGACACGCTGTCCCAAAACTATCCCCCTAATCCTCAATGTTAAGTATTTGGGTATCCCACGCAAAGATGCAAGGATGCCTCCGGTTGATGTAAACGTTGCTCCTGTTGTTGGTGGGGGTGGAGGTGGAGGCCCTTCTCCCTGTGATGTTGCATTGTCCTCACCTGCCATCTCAAAGAGTGTCTCCTCTTCTCATTCACTGTCCGAGAATACCTCAATGTAGTGAGCCTTCCCTGCTGCACATTGGTGGCCTAGTGCCCACGGATCCTGTCATGTGGAGCAAAGCTTCTTCCTCCTTAGATATATCCTATTTTTATCATCTAATGGCCACTGGTCTTGGTTCCCTCTCGGGGGTGGAGCTCTCGCATCCTTTCCTCTATGATAGAAAGCTAGTTTGTTGGGTATGGGGGCCCTAGCCCTTGGCAATGCATCCTGAAGATCCTGGGTCCTCCCAACTGCATCCTGAAGCGTAGTGAGTCGGGTTGACCTCACTAGCCCACGCAATGGCTCTACCATCCCATCTATGAACATGAAAATCCTCCTAGGCTCCGACAAATCCAGAAGCATCACTGACAACCTCAAGAACTCAAAAATATATGTTTCTTGGTTCCCTATCTGCTTGAGTTTGGTCAGTTCTCCAAAGTTATCTTCAAGATCCTTCCTATCAAACCTCTCCAACACTATCTTGTTAAATTCATCATACGTTGTCACCCCTGCGTGACCCAGAGTAGTAAATCCATGAAACCACCAATCATGGGCTTCTACCTCCAAGTGTAGCGTAGCCAGCTTGATGGACTCCAACTATGTCATATAATTAACCTAGAAGTATATATACAGCTTCTCCACCCATGCTTTAGCTGAGCTCTTTGAGAACCCATCAAATGTCGAAAGGAAAAGCATACCCATGGTATGCTCCAGGTCACTCCCCTGCATGTACACTCCTCCTTTGGTCTAGCCCTTGGGCTTGTTGTTGTTCTTTAGCTGGAAGAACTCGTTGAAGGTGATGACCCTTCCAAATTCTGGTGCATAGAACTAGTGGTACTCTACAAAGAATTCTCCATAATGAGTCTCTTCTGACTCTTGTTGTCCTCCTGTCCCCAAAGCTAGGAACATGGGAATGCTGGAGCATGGTGGAGTGTAGGGTACAATCAGAAGCGTAGTGTAAGGGCTTTCCTGGCACTAAAAAGTTCCAAATCCCTCTCCAATCTGGAATTCTCCTCGAATACTCTTACCTTTACTGCCATTGCAGAGATGTTGACCCATCTCCTCAATCCTCTTAGAGAATTCTTGCACAAATTATAGAAGAAGGTGAGAAAAATCCTTCTCCTCACTCCTCCCATCATCCATATGTGCTATCACTCTCTCTTCGACCTCCAGAACGTCGTCAACCTGATCTGGAGTGATATCAAGCCTTCTTTCTCTGCTCCTATATCTCTTCCTCTGGTAATTCACATTCTATCTACCTTCTGGTGTCATAGATGATGTGCTCCAAAAGCTGAGCCAAGCCCATCAACTCTGATACCACTGTAATATCGCAAATTGGGATGAAAGATTAATATAAAGAAAAACAGACTAAAAACTACAACTATAAGTAAAACACCATTATAACACAGAATATGGAGCCAAAATCATTGCTGAGCCATTTTATTAATATGATGGGAAAGAGTACAAATGAGGTGTTGAAAACATTGAAGGACAACTCAAACCCAAACAAAATCTCTTGCTTGAAACTGCTCTGCGTGGCTCAATGACTGCTCTACCTAGCCCAGAAAATGTTGTTGTTGGTTGTCTTCACACTGCTGGTTATGCTACCTCTAGTGATTAGACAATTTCGGGAATTTGACACTGGACTCTTCTCAATAAACCCAAAAAAACCTGCGAAAGGTTTGTTGAAAGATTGACCCCGAAAATTGACCCTCTTGGGCTCGACTCACCGCTCTACTGGGGAAATTGAACCAATAAAGAAAAATATTGGTAGTTGCCTCTGGAATGCTACCAAAATCCCTGGTAGGAGGTGGATAGCCTCCCCTTTGAATCTCCTATTGAAACTCCTCTTCTCTCCACACTCCCGACACTCCACCAAAACTTCACTGCGCAGTCTATGTTGCCTCTGTGCAGACCAGGAAAGGTCTACACTAACTCTATTGTTGCTGCTAGGTAATTCCTCACAAAATGGTAGGATTTGTCTCCTGAGCGGGCACTCGAAGCCCCCTGAGGCGGAGGTTGAGATATTCGCTTGAATATATCGCGTGCTAAACAACACTACATACTTGGCTCTCCAGCTCAAAAGTGCATAGTCAAAATGACAAAGAGAAATGAGTTGAATGAATGATGAATGAGTCTTCCTTCCTTCCTTTTGTCCATTAAGTCCCAATGCATTCCTTGGGTCCCACCTTAGCCTACGCTACCTCCTCTTGAGCCAATCACGTATTGTCTACCTCCAGCCACTCTCACACTGCCTTCTTCGTGCCTCCCCCATGCTACCACCTAAGATCATCTCAACCCCACCACTAGAGCTGCAATTTTCCCTTAGTGACTTTAGGAAAAGGTTTTATTTTGGGCAATTTTTATTTGTGTGTCCCCTTCCCACATGATTTCTGCGCACCATTAGAAAATACAAAAATTAATCATAATAAATATTCCAATTAGCTAGATTACTAATTTGGAATATTACACCATGATTCTGTAGAGATCTACATGGATGACTTCACACCTTATGGGTATGATTTCCAAGAGGCTCTCTCCAATCTAGGAAAATTGTTGAGGAAGTGCATTGAGATGCATCTCTCCCCGAGTCCTGAAAAGTGTGAATTTTTGAAAGGGTGGGGATAGTCCTAGGCCACTCCATATCACAATCAGGAACACAAGTAGACCCGAACAAAATCACCATCATAAATTGGGTGCCTATTCCTTAAAAGCAGATTGATTTCATAAGTTTCCTAGGTTTTGGCTGGTTACGATAGGAGGTTCATTAAGGACTTCAGTAAAGTGGCTTTGCCATTATTTGGATTGTTGGCCAAGGATTCTGAGTTTTCTGGTCTATTCTTTGTCATGAGGCTTTTGATCTCATCAAGGAAAAACTAACCACTGCCCTTATACTTCGAGGTCCCAATTGGGCTCTGCCCTTCCACATTCATACAAATGCATCAGATAAAGTTGTGGGGGAAGCCTTGGGACAATTGGAAGATAAATTACCCTATGCCCTTTATTTCATTAGCAAGAATTTGTCCAAGGCTGAAATTAACTATGTTGTCACTAAAAATGAGCTATTAGCTACTGTCCATTCCCTAGATAAATTCAAGCACTATATTACTAGTTATTAGACTTTTGTACACACTGACCATGCAGAAATCAAGTACTTAATGAATAAACCTAATGTCAATGCTAGAATCATTAGACGGTTTTTGTTGTTGTAGTAGTTTGATTTAACAATTGTTGATAAACTGAGAAATAAAAATGTTGTTGCTGATTTCTTATATAGACTAACTTTATCTACAAATGAGAAAGGGACGATGGATGATCAGATTCCGGATGAACAACTATTTTCTATCTTAGCACTCTCTCTTTGGTTTGCTGACATAGCCAACTACCTGGTGGTTGAGAGGTTTCCTCCAAACCTTTCATCCAAAGAAAAGAGAAGAATTATAAGAAAAAGTGCCCCTTTCACTTGGATTGGTGGCAACCTCTTCAAATTGGGTCCAGATCAAATTCTCAGAACATGTGTGAGGGAAGAGGAGGTATTTGACATCCCCTCAACATGTCAATATGGTCCCTGCTGGGGTCATTTTTCTGCTAAGAGGACAACTTCAAAGCCTTTCAAGCTAGCTATTATTGGCCTACCCTCCACCAGGATGCCAAGAGATACACCAGTAGATGTGAGCAGTGTCAGAGGATGGAGATACCTACACCGAGGGATGAAATGTTTTTACAACCTCAGGTGGCTTTAGAGCCATTTGAAAAGTGGGGCATGGACTTCATTGGACCCATTGATCCACCATATGGGTAGAAGAGATAATCATAGTCTGCACTGATTACTTGACCAAGTGGGTTGAAACAAGTGTTGTAAAGGTAGCAACAGAAGAGAAAGTGACTAAGTTTTTGAGAGATAATTTGTTCGACAAGTTTGGATACCCCGGAGCGATAGTCACTAATCAAGGGGATCAATTTACATCTCATCTCATTGAGAGCATCATGAGGAAGCACAAAATAAAGCACAAGACTTCCACTACCTATCATCCTCAAGAAAATGGCCAGGTGGAAGTGGAAAATAGAGCCTTAGAGAATATTCTCACCAAAGTTGTGAGAAATAGTAGAAAAAATGGTCAGACAGATTGGTGTAGGCCACTTAGGCTTACAATACAACCTGGAAGACAACTACAGGGTTTACTCCATATGATCTAGTTTGTGGGAAGAAAGCCTTTCTTTCGATTGAGTTTGAGTATAACACCCTTAAAATGGAAACTTGGTTGGACTTGAATATCACAAAGGCACAACAAGAAAGACTGCTTCAGCTGAATGGTTTGGTTGAATTTATAATGAAGGCCCTTCTTCACACAGAAGTAATCTAGCGGAAAAGGAAATTTTTGCATGACAAGCACATCAAAGAGAAGACATTTTAGGAAGGAGATTTTTCTCTTCTCTATGAATCCATATTCAAGGACTTCATGGGAAATTTAATGACCAGATGGCTAGGACCTTATCAAGTGGAGAAATTCCATGACAATGAGGTTGTTCAGATCAAGACTATAGATGGGGAGGGGATCCCTCTGCTTGTCAATGGTTACAGGCTAAAGATGTATAAGAAGTCTATTAGGATATTCTAACACATAGGAAATAGTTAAGTATAACTTGGTCTAGTGTAGAGTTAGGTAAAGTTAGTTTCTTTACTATGTACATTTGTAACTTATAATCCGATGGTCACTATTTGTAGTGATCCGACAGTTCACTCTCTCCTCGATATTAAAGACACTTGATCTGTGGCTTAACACCCAATTGGTCCATTATCTCTATTTAAAGAGAATGTAGGGTCATTTGTCCTGTAACCGTTTATGAGAGAAACATATATAAACATTCTTTTTATATTAATAAATATCCTGAACACACCGCGTTGGCTTAGGTCGTGGACGGTTTCCCTCTTTGATGGTTTTAATCATGTGATATATTGGTGTACTGATTTGTGATATGTTTGTGAGTGGTGACCTTTGGTTTTTGATCCAAGTAACTTACCCTGTAAATTCCTACATTGTATCAGAGCTATTTTGAGGGCCGCATTTGTTGTTGATCCAAATCTGAAGCCGATTTGACTGGATGCAACTGCCTTTTTCTAGATCTACTATTTCTGAACCATTTTGGGCTTGGAGAACAACTCTATTGTGTTTGGAGTGTTTGTTACAGTGAGGAACCCCTTTCTTTTCATGCGAAAAGGTTTCCGGTTGCCCAAGTTATGTCATTTTAGATCTGGAGGTATAAAGTATCTGTTTTGCAGTTATATTTATTAATCATTTTGTTTATTTTGGTTCACTCTGTTTATTTTAGTTTATATTTTTTCTATTACTAGATCTATACCCTCTTCTCTGTGTATGCTCTTTTCTCTATGCTATGTGCGACCTTGGCAAATCAGAATCAGGAAGACGAGATTTTTTTTGCTTGTATGCTCTTTCCCCGCGTCTTTGTGCAATCTCGGGAAATCGGAAATAGCAAAAAGGGATAGTTGCTGGTAAGGGTAACTGAAAATCTAACATTCTGCCATAAGGGTAATATTTTCATTTTTTTTTGTGCTTGGATTTTGTGTTTTTTCTACAGGAAAAAACACGCACACCGAAGAGTACAAGAATAACGAAAAAAAAAACCCTTCCTCCTTTCAAACAATTACAGAATCCTTTTACTAGCTCACTTAGTGTAAAGTTAGTTTATGAGAATAGAGGTCTTCAGTTCAAGTCTCTTTCTCAAGCTTCTTTTTCTAAAAAGGTTTTTGTTAAAGGGGCGAGATCTTTTTTTTTTAAGTAGAACTTCATCATCAAATTTCAACCGTTCCTGTAACTATTCGACATCTACAACTCAGTTTTTTCAGAAAGGCATAACTTCTTCATCCTAAAGCCATTTTTCAAGCCATATTTTTTTTAATCAGCGTAATTTTTCAATATCTTTCCATTAGAGCAGTTAGTTTCAACCCTTTTCAGCTTCAATTTAAAAAAAAAAAATTGGAAAGTGGAAGCCTTGGAAGCAACAATGAAGAAGCACCACATCAATTTGGAGACCTCTTCAACTTCATCTTCAGGAATGGCACTTTCTGCTTATGGTTTTCAAGCATCTGGTTATGCATTAAATGTATCTTCTTCTTCTCATTCTCATGAGTGCCTCATTGATTCTGGAGCTTCTTACCACATGGCCAAAAATAAACCATGTTTTCTTCTTTAAATGATAGCAACATCAAACATATTTATGTTGGTGATGATAGATATCTTAGTGTTGTAGGATCTGGAACCATTCATCTAGATAATGGTCAGTTTAATGATGTACTATGTGTTCCTACATTGTCATGCAACCTTCTATCTGTTTATCAGATAACTCATTCAGGTGAAGGGAAAATAGTAGAATTCTCACCTCATGATGTTGTAATCAAGGACCTCAAAGATCCTAGACATATTCTAGCTACTATCATTGTTGATGATTCCACAAGGTTGTATAAGTTTGACAACTTTGGGTCATCATGTCTTCCCTCCGTTTTTGTTGTTCATAATGGTGAAGTGAGCAATCTTTAGCATGAGCGATTTTGTCACTTAAACTATCGCTCTCTTAAAACTCTATGTAAATAAAATATGGTGAGAGGTCTTCCTATGGTATCTTGCCGAGATGGTGTTTTCTCCGGATGTGTACTCGGAAAACATCATCAGGATAGTTTTGACAAACATGCCTCTGGGCATGCTTCAACCCCTTTGTAGCTTGTGCACAGTGCTTTATGTGGTCCACTTCTGGTTGTTTCTTTCTCTCATTGCAAGTAATTATTAACTTTGATTGATTATTTTTCTAGATGCACTTGGGTATAATTCTTAAAACTCAAGAGTGAATTTTTTAACATGTTCTTGGCCTTTAAGGCCTTTGTTGAGAAACAATTTGGATATCAAATTCTTAAGTTAAGATCAGACAATGGAGGAGAATATGTTAACAAAAAATTTATCAACATTTTCACTGAGCATGGCATTCAATTGCCACATACTATTACTTATACTCCACAACAAAATGGTGTAGCTGAAAGGAAGAGTCGCACCTTAAAAGAAATGGCTAATTGTATGCTTCAATCTAAAGGACTTAGTCTCAATATTTGGGCAAAAGAAATTAACTATGAAAATTACATATTAAATCACACTCCTACTAAGGTTTTAAGGAATGTAATTCCAGAAGAAGTCTGTAACTCAATCAAACCAGATATAAGTCACTTTCACATTTTTGGAAGTGATGCTTGGGCCCATATTCCAGATGAAAAACATAAAGCCTTAGAATCTAAGAGTGAAAAATGCAATTTTGTTGGATATTCTGAAGATGTCAAAGCATATAGACTTCTTCAACCAAAATCCAAAAATATAATCATTAGAAGAGATGTAAAATTTGATCAAAATATATCGGCCTACGAGCCTAAATCGGCAGGTGTGCCACCTTTGGCATGCGAGCCAGATTCGGCATATGTGCCACCTCTCTATATATCTTCTATTTGTATACCATTCCTTCTAGTTCATATTATGACAACGAGGATGAAAATCCTCCTCCACCTCTTGAATATTTTCCTTCTGCTCCACAACTTCCAATATGGGTTTGCTCTACTCGGGATGTAGCAGGTTCTCTTGCAGGTGACCCTGCAAATTGACGACGTACACGTTGTCAGTTCGAAAGAGCCTCTTCCTTATTTGCTCAAGTTCTAGAAAAATGTGATCTAGACACCTTTGAAGAAGCTTTCGGTCATCCAGATTGGGATGAAGCTATGAATGAAGAATATCATTCCTTATTGGAAAACGATACTTGGGATCTTGTTCCTCTTCAAAAAGGAAGAAAACTTGTCAGATGTAGATGGTTTTACAAAACAAAGTTTGGACCAGATGGAAAAGTAGATAGACATAAAGCTCATCTTTTTGCTAAAGGATTTTCACAATTTGAAGGCATTTACTATACTGAAACCTTATCCCCTGCTGCCAAAATGAATTCTATCCACCTTGTTCTTTCCCTTGCTGCCTCCTTTAAATGGGAAGTCCATCAAATGGATGTTAAATCCACCTTCTTACATGGATATTTGCATGAAGAAATCTAAATGGAACAACTCCCCTGGTTTTATCCAAGATGACTCTAGCCTTGTTTTTCACCTTAGGAAGTCTCTCTATGATCTCAAACATTCTCCTCGGGCTTGGTATGCCAAAATGGATAGATTTCTATTAGATAATGGCTTTTCTAGGTGTCATTTTGAAAACACTGTCTACACCAAGAAATGGGGTAAGTCCTTCACCATCCTTGTTCTTTGTGTTGATGATCTTATCCTTACTGGTAGTGATCCCAACCATATAAACCATGTGAATTCTAGCCTTAAAAAGAAGTTTTAAATGACAAAATTAGGACACTTGCATTATTTCCTTGGTCTTCAAGTCTTGCAATCCAAAGAAGGTATTACCCTTTCTCAATCCAAGTATGCCTGTGATCTTCTACACTACTTTCACATGGAAAATTGTAAGCCAGCCCCTTCTCCCTTTCATTCTGGAGTCAAGCTTTCAATTACTTGTACTACCCCTAAAGTTGATGCTACCTTATACCATCAACTTGTTGGTAAACTTCTGTATCTGACCCATACCCGTCCTAACCTTTCCTTTGTCATTGGCCTTGTTTCTCGATTTATGCACCAGCCTAATGAAAGTCATTGGAAAGTAGCTAAAAGAATACTTCAATATATTTGAGGTACATTTCAGTTCAAGATTCATTACAGTGCAGGAGCATCTCCATTGTTGATTGGTTTCACTGATTCTGATTGGGCTACTGACCCTGATGATCGAAAGTCTACTGCAGGATATGTATTCACTCTTGTTTCAGGACCTATTACTTGGTCTTGTAAGAAACAAAGTGCCATCTCTCTTTCTTCGGCAGAATCAGAGTATCGTGGTGTCGTTGAAGCCAGCAAGGAAGCCATGTGGCTTCGTCATATCCTGTCTGAATTTGGTCTTCATCAACAACATCCAACTACACTTTGGTGTGATAATCATAGTTCCATTCATCTATGTAAAGATCCAGTGTAGCATCAGCGTATGAAACACATTGAGCTCCACATACACTTCATCATAAAGCTCATTCATGATCATGTTCTTAAAATGCAGTATTGTCCAACCAATGATCAAGTAACCGATATGTTTACAACAGCTCTCACAGAAGCGAAGTTTACCAAACTTAGATCCATGATTGGAGTTTAGGAAATTTATCATTAAGGGGGGGTAGGCTCTAATGCCTCCTTCCTTTTCCTATTGTGTCACCTTTGTAGATCCTCCAATCCTATCCCAAGTTGTTCTTGAGGGGGGATGTTAGGATATTTCGACACATAGGAAATAGTATCCTTTTGTGTCACCTTTGTAAATCCTTCAATCCTATCCCAAGTTGTCCTTCAGGGGGGCTGTTAGGATATTCTGACACGTAGGAAATAATTAAGTATAACTTGGTCTAGTGTAGAGTTAGGTAAAGTGTGTTTATTTACCATTTACATTTGTAACTTATAATTCGACGGTCACGTTTTGTAGTGATCTGACGGTTCACTCTCTCCTCGGTATTAGTGACACTTGATCTATGGCTTAACACCCAATTGGTCCATGACCTCTATTTAAAGAGCATGGAGGGTAATTTGTCCTGTAACCATTTATGAGAGAAACATATGTAAACTTTATTTTTATATTAATAAATTTCCTGAAGTGGCCGCATTGGCTCAAGCCATGGATTGTTTCCCTCTTTGAGGGTTTTAACCACGTGATATACTGGTGTACTGATTTGTGATCTATTTTTGAGCGGTGACCTTTGGTTTTTTATCTAAGGAACTTACCCTATAAATTCCTACAAGTACTTGTCTAAGGCTGAATTTATCAATACAATAAACAGAGAGGTGAATGTAATTGGAAGCTCCATAGTTTCCAGCCCCTCACCTTCCAAGAAAAGAGAATAAAAATAAATAAAGAGGCCTGGGTGAAAACCTTTCTGAGGCATCCAAGGCCAACTCCTGCGTTGAAAACCTCCATGAAGAAATCCTAAAGAAAAAAAAAAAAAAAAAGAGAGAGAGAGAAAAAAGAATAAACAGAGAACAAAAGATACTTGGTTGAAAACCTCATTGAGGCACCCAAGGCAGGCATGTGGGGTGAAAACCTCTACTAAGGCAGCCCACCTGCCTTCAAATAAAAAATGTAAACCATAAAAATAAAAATAAAAAATCTAAAAGAGTGAAATAACACCTATGCAATAACCTGCTTCTGTTATATAGGCTGCTGAACAGGGACAATATGGACAAAGGGAGCAACATTCCTTCCATATCTCTCTCTCTCTCTCCTCTACCTATCCACTCCATGTCCAACCCCTAAATGGATTCCTTCATCCATTTCTGCCACCAAGTGAGCAAAAATACCAATTTTCTCCTATTCTCTGCAGTGCTACAAGATGTCCTAGGCCGCTACAGGATTTCCTGTAGTGCTACAGGAAACCCTATAATGCTATAGGAAAAATACCCGAGGCTAAATAAGCTCACCTAAGGCTCCCTAACCCTAAAAAAGGCATGAAAACTTGTTTTTCTACCTATGTGTACCATCCCTAACCATCACTCCATCCCATGCATGAAGACTCACTCACCAAACCCTCTATTTTGCCACTGTGAGCCAGTTTGGTTAAATACACACAAAGCCTCTTCTCTCATGTTTTACTCCACTAAACCACTCCATTCACATCCTAACACCACCCCTAGCATTCCTAAACTCTTTTTCTTCCTTTCTCAAGACATTTTGCGCTCCAATACTATAACAATAAAACTGCTACAGGAAGATGATCACTTCCTGTGGCACATCTGTGTGTGCATCCAACACATCAAAAAGGCATGAGATTAATGATGAATATTGATCCTGAAAATCACCAGAGGAATCCAGAAGGGAATCTACAACAAAAACAACATCTTAGGGTCTCCACGAGGTACCTGCAAAAGAATCAACAAGAAAAAACAATAAGAAACTCACTCAGGAAATAAGCACCTCACTTAGAAAATAAATAAAAAACACAGGAAATAAAACAAATCACTTGTGACCATCACAGTGCTCCAGCTCCCTACACCAGAGGATCCTGCCACTCATCAGCAATCAGGTAAGCTTAGGTATGGCTCCCTCACCCACTCTCTATGCATCATTTGAATAAATGATTAAATGTCAAGAAAAGAGAGTTTAATAGGAAAATAGGTGGCTAGTTAACTTGGCCACCCTCGAATAGTTAAAGTGAAAATTTGGTGGAGTTGCATGCCACATGGAGTGTCACATCAATTAGGGGAGTGATAAAAAGAAGTGGGAGTTTATTACGAGGCAAGAGGGAATGATAAGCTTGAGTGGGACCAATGGTCCAAATATGGAAACTTCGTGTCAAATCCACATCACCAATACGCTCCAAGCCCGCTCGATTTAGAATAAAAATCATACTTTGGTTCATTTTCCCTCATTCTATTGTGAATTTCAAGATAAGTTAGAGAAAGACAAATACATGATACATCGAGGAGATTTGGTCCATGGTCAAGCTTTACATGCGGACCGTGATATAGGAAACTCTGCTACTGCTACTGAAAGTTTCCCTGGAAGCCACAGAGGGTTGAGAGGTGAAATTCAAGCCACCATCAGGGTGTATTAGCACCCCAACACCATCCTTCAAGTAAAAAACATCAGAATTGCAGAGGTAAGTGGCCATCACCCCCATCAAGTTGCAAGAATTTTTATGGTTATTTGCACACGATCAAGCCATAATTCAGTAAAATAAAGAGTTGTCTAAAGGAATAGGGGATAGGTGAGCCACATTTTATGTAAATTTAAAATATTTGAGGCCCCAAATCACAGTGCCTTTGAAAGCAAACCACATACAACCACCTACCTAACCCAGTCACAAGATGGGGGAGGTTTCAATAGAAGGGAGCCCACATACATGAAGAGAATCAGGCTATATCCTCTTATCATAGACATATTCAGAAACCATCAGTGGTTGGGGTTATTCGAGCTCCTCAAGGGGTATGATTATGAAGTGGCTCGATAGTTTACAGTGGCCTTGCACTCTCAAGCAGATGATAGTGCCACCATAGCAATTCCCATAACCCCTAAGCTCATCAGCAAAATCACTACCTTACCTCTAGGAGTGAAATGGAATAGAGAGGACAGAGTCTCTAGTATTGCCTCTAAGAAGAGTTTCTTATTGTCCAATGAGGAATACATTGAAGATAAAATGGGGTAAGAAGCTAAATTTTTCCTTACCCATGGGATGAGGTAGCTTACCATATCATGAAGTATATCTCCTATGAGAGCAAACTAAGTGTGGTCTATGGATATAAATTTAGGTTGTTGCATGAACTTAAGTTCAAAAGGGATATTTCTTTAGATCAGAGATTGAATATACCATATTTCCTCCTCCATTCAATCAGAGATATGAGCCAGAGGGTAAGGAAGAGGAAATATCAACACCTAGCTCATCATGGTCTCATTAAACTCATCGTGTGAGATACTCTAAACAAACTCAACATCCATGTACCTTGGTCTACCTTCATTGACATGGATAGAGAAGCATTCATTGGGACACAAAACATCACTCCTAGAGAGACCTCTACCTCTATCCCACGAGAAAGGGTTCATTAAAGAAGAAGAAGAAGGGACTGAGAGGACAGAGGAAACAGAGGCAGAAACCACAAAATATGTAGGAGCAGAGAAGGAAAGTGAAGAGGAGGAAGAGAAAGATGAAAAAGAAGAAGAGGGGAAAGATGAAAGAGAAGAAGAGGAGAAAGAAGAAAAAGAAGAAGGTGTTATCACAAAATCTGACTCTAATAGGCTGCTCACCAAGTAGACTTCATGTAACTCTTTCAGACCAATCTTTTGGTTGAGGCTTAGCCTCCTCAACCTGAGAGGGCTCCATCAGAGGTTTATGATTTTAGATTAAGAAATAGATGGCTAACTCTAAGGTAAAAATATAAAAATGTATAACTAGTTGTATCACAGATTAGCAAACCTTCATTGGGCCATGGAGTCAAGATAATCTTCAACAAAACATCATAATCTATTGAGCATGGAAGTCAAGGCACTTGGAGTCTAGGTTAATGAATAAAACAGTAACACAGTGAAAAACACAGTCTATTTGCATGTTAAGGAAGTTAGAGCATTGTCAAATGAATTCTAACACATACAAATAGTACTACAAATAGATAATTGAGGAAGGCCATAGAAAGATGATAAACATAAACTCCTTATGAATCTTGATTTTTAAAAACAGATCTCTGTATTAAGTTGAAAAAAAACACAGTGACATACAATAACACAGTAAATTGCTAATGAAAATGCCTAACCCTTATGAATTCGACCTCATGCTCTATATAGAGTATTTAAAATCTAGGATTCCTTGATCTTCCACGAGAGAATTTGAATTCACTTATTTTGACACCTTTTCTAATCTTAAACATGCCATTAATTACAAAGTGATAGCTTTACTTCCTTGGAAAGTCCTAGTTCTAATAGGAGTGAAACTCCTAAATATGCTTTCAACAACCTTATCTAAACTTCAATACTTCCTTTGATAGCTGAAATCCCATGTATTTGAACTTTGATGATGCTTCCACCTTTGAGGTAATCCTGTTGATGATGCCAAAAACTCTCCTAAAAATCAGGAGACAGGTTTCCTACATTTAAGCCCTTAAGTTCCATTTTCATCTTCGAGCACTTGTTATCATTGATAGCTTAGTTTCATATGTGTAACATGTGTTAATCATTGCCTTGAAACCTTTAATATTCTACCTGTTCAAAGAAAAATCTCCGAAATAGTGTAGAAGGGTGTGAAATATGTTTGTGCTACGAAAGTAGCCTGTTTTCGTAGCGCAATTTGTAGGTAATTGTAAAAACTTTCCTTTAACCATTTTTTCTCCTGTTTTACAATTTGATCCTTCACCTATCACTCTCCATGCTTCCACCAGCAACACTTAAACTCAAAACCCATCATCCTTATCTTAAAAATTCATATGTAAAAGTGCAAAAATTCATCTTCAGCAGTTTCTTAGCACGCTACGAAACTACTGTGTAGGCTTATTTCAAAATAGGCTTCAGAAATTTTTAAGTTGCGGGTATTTACACTTCACAAGGACTAATATTTTTATCAAAAAACATAGTAACTTAACCTCAAAAAGATTATTTTCATCAAAATTGGTTTGTACCTTAATGAAAAACTGATTTAAAATTTATCATTTTTCTGCACTGTTCCATTACCCTGTTTCACTGTTGCTTTAGCTTTTCTTGAGATCTTCTTAGCTGGATTTCTAAGTCTTCAACCTGTCTCTTTAGTCTTTTGTTTCTGGTCCTCAAATGAGTATTCATTGTTGGAAATATTGTCATTGATGGCAAAGGAGGCAGCGCTGAAGTAGAAACAGGCAAAGAAGGCAGCGCTGAAGCAGAGGAAGGTAAAGGAAGCACAGTGAAGGCAATGGAGGCACAGCAAAAGCACTAGAGGCAGCAAGAAGAATGTCAAAATGTAACATTCATAGAAGCATAGTGAAGAACCGTTATCGGAAGGTAGAGACAGAGGCAGAGCGACAGAAGTAGAAAAGGCAGAGACAGAGGCAGAGAGCCATTATAAAATTTCGGGAATCGCACACTTCAAATGGCGTTATACATATAATATAAAACAAATATTATTCCGGGAATCGCATGACCCATTGGAAATGTATACATATCTATCTGTTATATATATGTGTGAAGCGCATCATATAAACAATAGTCAAGGCTTATACATTAATATATATATTTAAGTGGAGCGCGTTATGATCAATGGTAAGGAAGTAATATACGGTGGGACCCCTCCCCAATCGCAATCGGAGCATCGCAATATGAGCCAATCGGAACATCCAACCAAAAACTTGTGATTGCGATTGAAGCCTGGACCCAATGGGAAAATAAACTACAATTAATATATACCTTGAGTTCCGGTGAACAGTGATTCATCGCATCAGAGCATTGGAGTTGCGATTGTGATCAATCGCAATCGGAGCAGGTGTGGTCAATCGCACCGGAGCAAGGCAGTTTGCGATTGCGATCAATCGCAATCGGAACTTTATAGATGATATCAATCGCAATAGGAATTCGCTGGAGGAGTAGCATAGCGCATCGGAAAGCGTGGGAAGTGGGCCCGAAAGGATTTTTTATATGTTTAAACAGGTTTCATTATATACGCCAAGAATTGATTTAAGTCGTATCAAAAGGGGTAGTTTGTACTTTAAACTTATTAAACTTCTGCCAAGAGCTGAAACTGGGTTATATATATTAAAAGGCGCTGTCACATATATATATATATATATATATATATATATATATATATATAACGCGTTGCTGCTATTGTATTAAAAGATGTCGTGTGGTCTATGAACCCACGAGCCTCGGCTTAAGGTGGAGGGTGATTTGTAACAGAATACAATTGTGATATATGTATGTTCCGGCTTGCGGAACTCACCACATCAACAAGACACTCGTGGCATGAAAAGGGTTGGAATTGCCCTGATTTAAAAGTCAGCAATTGCATTTTATTTATTTAAAAGGCACAGTTACATGTATGCAGCAGTTACACCCCCATAGAGGACAGAAAAGTAAACAGAGCCGAAAGGAGATAAAACACAGTCACAGAAAAGACAAAGACAGCCAAAGAAAAGATAAATGCGTAGCGATTCAAAAGACTAAATGAGTTGAGCTGGTGTTCACATTGTAATTCGAATGTAAATGTTTTAATTGTTTTTATTGTTTGTGATGCATTGGCAAGTCTCTGGATGAAAAACAAATATCCCACTGTAATATTAAAATAAGCATCTACAGTTACATTTTTTCTGAGTGAGCTGGAAAAGAAATGAAAAGGAAGAAAGCGAAGAGGTATGGCTGTCCATTCCAAATTCCTTGAGGAATGCTAACAGTCACAAGAAAATTCTTATAAATAATATCATCTAGATATGCAAGGTAGTGAGAGAGAGTAAATCGAGAGAAGGCAGAGTATAAAAGTGTAAGGAAGAGAAGACTAAAAGAAGAGCAGAACGAGAAGCTACAAAACAGAGCTGATATCTGAGGTAAATCAGCAAACATTCAGTTTTGATAAATTGAGGAAGTTGGAGCTTCCCTATCAAGTTGCAGCTTGATAGCTGTCAGTAGTAGCTGACTGAGGTTGGAGCCTCCTGTAGGTTGGTGCCTGCAGAAAATTGAAGGGAGTTGGTGCTTCCTTGCAAGTTGTAGCTTGCAGAATTGAGGTAGGAGCCCCATGTAGGTTGGTGTCTGTAGAAAAAAAGTGGTGAGAGGGAGTTGGAGCTTGCCTTTGCATCACAACAATAATAAGATGTGGTTTTCTCCCTTTATGGGTTTCCACTTATATCTGGTGTCTTTGTGCATGGGTTGATGTGATTTATCTAATCTGCTTAATACTTGTTGCTCACATATTAAGACTATTGTTACATTAACAAATCTGTTTGATACTTGCTGCTCACTAATAAATATTGCTCACATATTAAGTTGATCATGAAGTGAAGGTGTAAATAAGTTTTAAGAGAAAAGTTTTAAAAGTCCATGTATGTGTTAAATTGATTCACCCCCCCCCCTCTCAGTTTAACTAAGGGTTCAACAATTGGTATCAGAGCGGGTTCCTTTGTACAAGTCTAACAACTGAAAGGAGATCCTAGATTCCCAAGATGGCTAGTAAAGAAGGATGCTCAACCAATAAATGTTACACCATTTTTTGGTCATCTAACCTATTATCATTAGATGGACCAAAGTACACCATGTAAGACCAATTTTACCCTAAGTAAAATTGCCTTCACTATGTTAAAACAGGAAACCCCAAAAGGAAATATTAAACAAACCTATATTTGTTTGATTTTCCTCATAGAATAATTAATTAAACCATAATTTAATTATTATTCCCAGTCATGTTTAACCCAAAATCAAAGAAATTAATTAGATAAACCTTTATTTATCTTATTATTTTCTAGGAATAATTATTTAAACCTTATTTAGATAATATTCCTTGTTAAATATGACCAAATCACCCACAAATAATTAAATAAATCATTATTTAATTAATTATCTTTCAACCACTTCCTTAAATAATTAAATAAATCATTATTTATTTTATTATCTTCTAACCGTTTCCTTAAAAAGATAAATAAATCATTTATTTATTTATTTTTGACAAATTAAGGGATTTGACCCAAGTCAAATACCTTTTCCCTCCAACAAATATAATAAAATATTCCATAAAAGTGGATCTAGATCTGGTTAACCCATGCACCAAGATCTAGAATGACCCAATATTTTGTTATAAATAGGAGGGTTTTTTCTACCATTCTTCACCTTTTGTTGCCTATTAGATCACTCTGGATCTATACACTTGGTCCCATTTTTCCATCATTTGCTGTGTGAGCTCCCATTGAGCTCTATTCTTTGCATTGGGTTTTC